>CM060267.1:5039024-5283127 GCA_030684275.1 Acipenser oxyrinchus oxyrinchus
CTCTCTCCCTCTCCTTCCTTCCTCCTCCTTCTCCTCCTCTCTTCCTTCCTCTTCCTTCTCTCCTCTTCCTCTCCTCTCCCTTCTCTTCCCTTCCTCTCTTCTCTCCTCTCCCTTCTCTTCCCTCCTCCTCCTCCTCTCCTCCTCCTTCTCTTCCTCTCTCTCTCCCTCCTCCCTTCCTTCCTCTCCTCTCCCTCTCCTCCTTCCTTCCTCTCCTCTCCTCTCCTTCCTCCCTCCTCTCCTCCCTCTCCTCTCTCTCCTCCCTCCTCCTTCCCTCCTCTCCTCCTCTCCTCTCCTCCTCCTTCCTCCTCCTCTTCCCTCCTCTCCTCCTTCCTCTCCCTTCTCTCCCTCCTCCTCTCCCTCCTCCCTCTCCTCCCTCCTCCTCCCTCTCCTTCTCTCCCTCCTCCCTCCTCCCTCCTCTCCTCCTCCTCCTCCCTCCTCTCCTCTCCTCTCTCCTCTCCCTCCTCCTCCTCCTCCTCTCCCTCCTCCCTCCTCCCTCCTCCCTCCTTCCTCCTCCCTCCCTCCTCCCTCCCTCCTCCTCTCCTCTCCTCCTCCCTTCTCCTCCCTCCTCCTCCTCCCTCTCCTCCTCCCTCCTCCTTCCTCCTCTCCTCTCCTCTCCTTCTCTTCCCTCCTCTCCCTCCTCCCTCCCTCCTCCTCCTCTCCTCCCTCCTCTCTCCTCCTCCTCTCCCTCCTCCTCCCTCCTCTCCTCCTCCTCCTCTCCTCCTCCCTCCCTCCTCTCCTCCCTCCTCCTCCCTCCTCTCCTCCCTCCTCTCCTCCCTCCTCCTCCTCCTCCCTCCTCTCCTCCTCCCTCCTCTCCTCCCTTCCCTCCTCCTCCTCCCTCCCTCCCTCCTCCCTCCCTCCCTCCTTCCTCTCCTCCCTCCTCCTCCTCCTCTCCTCCCTCCTCCCTCCCTCCTCCTTCCTCCTCTCTCCTCCTCCTTCCTCCCTCCTCCCTCCTCCTCCTCCTCCCTCCCTCCTCCTCCCTCCTTCCTCCCTCCTCCCTCCTCCTCCCTCCTCTCCTCTCCTCCCTCCTCCCTTCCTCCCTCCTCCCTCCCTTCCTCCTCCTTCCTCCCTCCTCTCCCTCCTCCCTCCTCCTCCTCTCCTCCTCCTCCCTCCTCTCCTCTCCTCCTCCCTCCCTCCTCCTCCTCCTTCCTCCCTCCTCCTCCTCCTCTCCTCCTTCCTCTCCTCCTCCTCCCTCCTCCTCCCTCCTCCTCCTCCCTCCTTCTCCCTCCTCTCCTCCTTCCTCTCCTCCTCCTCCTCCCTCCTCTCCTCCCTCCTCCTCCCTCCTTCCCTCCTCTCCTCCTCCCTCCTCCCTCCTCCTCCCTCCTCCTCCCTCCTCTCTCCTCCTCTCCCTTCCTCTCCTTTCTCTCCCCTCCTCTCCTCTCTCCCTCCTCTCCTCTCCTCCTCTCTCCTTCTCTCCTCCTCTCCTCTTCCTCCTCTCCTCTCCCTTCCTCTCCTCCTTCCTCTCTCTCCTTCCTCTCCTCCTCTCCATCACTTCCTCTCCTCTTCTCCTCCTCCTCTCCATCACTCTCCTCCTCCTCCTCTTCCTCTCCTCTCTCCTCTCCTCTCCTCTCCTCCTCCTCTCCATCACTTCCTCTCCCTTCTCTTCCCTCCTCTCCCCACTCCCTCTCCCTGCCCTTCCCTCTCCTTCTGTCCCCTCCTCCTCTCCCTCCTCTCCATCACTTCCTCTCCCTTCTCTTCCTCCTCTCCATCCTTCCTCCCTTCTCTTCCCTCCTCTCTGTCCCCCTTCCTCTCCCCCCTCGCTCCCCTTTCTCTCCAGGGAAATGAATAAGAAGCTGCGTGATGAGCGTGATGCCCACGAGTCCAGGAAGCTGGTTAGTCTCAGACAACGTGTCATGACCCCGCCCCTCACGCCACGCCCTGACAGTGGCCACGCCCTCCACTACTGGCACCACCCCTTCAACCATGGACACTACTAGCCACGGGCTCGAGCCTTGTGGAGACTGGACTTGTGTTCCCCAGCTGAACCCCGTCCATGTAAACCAGCTGAACTGTCAACAAGGTCATTCTATGCTCTTCTGATGACTCTGAGGATGTCTGGCAGCTGTCAATGCGTGTGGTCTGGTAAAGGACGTTCTGTCAGACATGCGCAGACATAAGGATGAGAATACAAATACAACTATTCAGGTGCAATGTGTTCGGCATCCAGCAGGTGGCATCAGTGTATATATTGGTTGGATTATTTATGAATTGAATGTGCGCTACAAAGACTGTGTAATGGGCTGGATTGTTAAAACACCTATTCCCAAAAAAGCTGGTTAAATCTTTAGCATGATTTATATTTATATATAATATAATCTTCAATATTAATAGTGCTGGGACAAATATCTGAATATTCAAACTAATATTCTGATACAAAAATCAGATGTTCATAAAGTAAAAAATAAAATGCGGTGTCAACTTTATGTACTATTTTATGCACTATTTATTTCCGGAATAAACAAAACACTGTTTCACTTGAACTGCTAGTTGGCATCCTTTGTTTTGTAGTTAATTCACTGGGGTAAAGTAAGGCCTACACAATATATTCTTTACTCCTGGGATATTTTTCTGTTTTAATGTGTTGCATATTGTAACGTCTTGCTGTAAAATAAAAGGCACACACACAGGGGCCACGCCCCCTGCCCCTGCTGCTATGCTCTCTCTACTCATGCTCTGGGCAATATAATGGCTTTTTGAAAGTTTAACGAATATTTAAATTCTGGGTGAATATCCGAACATGAAAATCCTGTGTTAGTCCCAGCACTATATATATATATATATATATATATATATATATATATATATATATATATATATATATATATATATATATATATATCAATCTATGTATTGTAGAAGAATGAATATGAGTGAATGATGCCATTAGGACATGTTGTTTGTGTCAAAGGAATGGAGCAATTATTGTATTTCATTTGATCTTATGTTGAATGTTTTGCTCAGTAAAGACCCTCGTTCTGAACCCTGGGTTTCCCATCAGCTCTCTTCTCTTTTCCTTGCCTCTTTTGATTTGCAGACGCCCCCTGGCAAAAAGCCCCTGCTCAAGAAAGGGTCAGTGACAGGCAAATACTTCATGGAGGACAAGCCAATCAAACTCTTAGTCTCATTGCATGGGGAGGGGCTTAGCTGACAGCCAATCACACTGCTTTGCACTGGTGGGGGTGTGGTCTGGTGCTATGCGAATTTCTCCTATAGCGCCCTGCAGGGGATGATTGCAGAGCAGTTTGAGCCATTCCAGGTTTTACAGAGAGCCGTTGCTGTAAGCGTTCATAGATTTAGGAGGCCTGTATTTTGAAGGAAGTGCACATTTTCAGAGAGAGAAAATAAACTTATTTGTTTGGGATGAACTGGATCCCTCCTTTGCAGCTGGTTTTAAAGGGTTTGTTACCCTGAGAAACTTTGCCTTTCAAAAAAAAGTCTTCATAAGCTTCCACTAAAACCTGAGTGCTGGATCTCCTCCTAGTGGCTGATGAGTTAATAACACTGACGTCAGCGTACGACACATGCTGATCTCTCCACAGTTCATGGGCTGAGATGCCAAGCCACTGCAAGCAGGTAAAGCTTGAGCTTCAAGTCCAAGTGACAGACACCTCGATCAGAGTGTGAGGACAGCTGTCTAGGCGTGTGAGTCTCCCGGTCACTCTGAGGGCTACACTGGGAGGAGTGAGGGCTACACTGGGAGGGGTGAGGGCTACACTGGGAGGAGTGAGGGCTACACTGGGAGAGGTGAGGGCTACACTGGGAGAAGTGAGGGCTACACTGGGAGGGGTGAGAGCTTCACTGGGAGAGGGGTGAGGGCTACACTGGGAGGAGTGAGGGCTACACTGGGAGAAGTGAGGGCTACACTGGGAGAGGGGTGAGGGCTACACTGGGAGGGGTGAGAGCTACACTGGGAGAAGTGAGGGCTACACTGGGAGAGGTGAGGGCTACACTGGGAGGGGTGAGGGCTACACTGGGAGGGTGAGGGCTACACTGGGAAGGGTGAGGGCTACACTGGGAGAGGGTGAGGGCTACACTGGGAGAGGGGTGAGGGCTACACTGGGAGAGGTGAGGGCTACACTGGGAGGGGTGAGGGCTACACTGGGAGGGGTGAGAGCTACACTGGGAGAGGTGAGGGCTACACTGGGAGGGGTGAGGGCTACACTGGGAGGGGTGAGGGCTACACTGGGGAGGGGTGAGGGCTACACTGGGAGAGGGGTGAGGGCTACACTGGGAGAGGTGAGGGCTACACTGGGAGGGGTGAGGGCTACACTGGGAGGGGTGAGGGCTACACTGGGAGGAGTGAGGGCTACACTGGGAGGGGTGAGGGCTACACTGGGAAGGGTGAGGGCTACACTGGGAGGAGTGAGGGCTACACTGGGAGGGGTGAGGGCTACACTGGGAGGAGTGAGGGCTACACTGGGAGGGGTGAGGGCTACACTGGGAGGGGTGAGGGCTACACTGGGAGAGGTGAGGGCTACACTGGGAGAGGGGTGAGGGCTACACTGGGAGAAGTGAGGGCTACACTGGGAGGGGTGAAGTGGGGGTCCTATTCCCCTCCCTGTGTTACACAAACTCACCTTTATACCCCCTCTTCCTACCCCCTTTTTATTCCCCCTATCTGTCCAGTGTTAGATCATTTTTAAATACATGTGTATATATGTATTAAATTATTTAACTATATGTAAATATCAAATTATTTTTAATAGAGGTGTAAATATCAAACTTTTACCAATAAAGAACTACAGTATAGTGAAAAAATCACGTGTTTGGTGTTTCATGAATAATACTGTGAGCGTTAAAACACTGCATTCTCCGCTCTCCAGCGCTGTCATTACGTGAGCCTGCATTCTCAATAACAATAATGAGCGCTGGTCTAAACACTGCATTCTCCGCTCTCCAGCGCTGTCATTACGTGAGCCTGCATTCTCAATAACAATAATGAGCGCTGGTCTAAACACTGCATTCTCCGCTCTCCAGCGCTGTCATTACGTGAGCCTGCATTCTCAATAACAATAATGAGCGCTGGTCTAAACACTGCATTCCCCACTCTCCAGCGCTGTCATTACGTGAGCCTGCATTCTCAATAACAATAATGAGCGCTGGTCTAAACACTGCATTCTCCGCTCTCCAGCGCTGTCATTACGTGAGCCTGCATTCTCAATAACAATAATGAGCGCTGGTCTAAACACTGCATTCTCCGCTCTCCAGCGCTGTCATTACGTGAGCCTGCATTCTCAATAAGAATAATGAGCGCTGGTCTAAACACTGCATTCCCCGCTCTCCAAAATCAGAAATTAAGAGATCATCTGGACAGTGCAGTTCCTTTCCTGTCCCCTAGGCGTCTCACTCTCGCTCTTCAGAGCCGTTCCCTTTATAAAAAGGCAAGTTGGGTTCGTCGTCCTCCTGCGGGGAGGCGGAGTTTTAACAGTCTCTCTAGCTGAGAGTAGGCGAAGGGAGTCGGCGGAACAGTCTTTGTGTTAAAGGTTTGTGCAACGAGGGGAAGAAACAACCGCATATTCTTCAGTTTACACACCCGAACGCCTTAAAAACAGGTAAGCGTGCCAATTATTTCACGACCCGAGATTTTATTGGTCGCAACGCTGCGGTTTAAACGGAGAGATTTAACTTCGGATCGGTAGACGGGGTAGAGAGAGAGAGGGGGGGAGGAGGGCGTAAAACTAGCAGAGATTTTTGAAAAGGCAACACCTGGCATGTGGCAGTCTACTGATTTTAAAGATTATGTTAGCTGAACGATTCACTAAAACCCTGGAGGCCGGAATAAAACATGGCACCACAAGTCCTGCCCTGTAGTGTACAGCAACCCACTGCAGCACGGCGCCCTTCATTTGAGTTACAACACACGGTCCGGGGTTTGTTTTAAATGTATTTTAATATAACGCCCAGGGTTGGGTTTGTGAGTATAACAGACCTGTGATTTAAAACAAAACAAAAAAAAATGAAAGCTATTATAAATGACTTAATAATGAATCTTACAGGAAAAGAATGACATCTAGTTGCAGGCTATAAAAAAAATTTGTGAAGTGTAATTTTAATTTAAGAGGTGTGTGTGTGTGTGTGTGTGTGTGTGTGTGTGTGTGTGTGTATATATATATATATATATATATATATATATATAATATATATATATATATATATACAAATAAAATATGTATTTATTTGTATGTGTATATATATATATATATATATATATATATATATATATATATATATATATATATATATATATATATATATATATATATATATATTAACTTCTATAATAAAATGTACTGGCACAAGTGTTTGTGGGGTTTCCAGTTAACAATAGGCATTGCATGGCCAGTAAGACGCCCCTTGAAGACGGCTGGCAGTAGTTTAACATGCCCCGGGCTGCAGAGAGGGAGTATTTCTGTTGGTATTGGAGTTTATAGACGGGGAAGCAGGGAGTTGTTGACCAGTTAGGTTTTCGTGCAGCTACTGGCAACAGTGACATGTTCTTGCCAGTAAAACATTGCGGTGCTAGGATAGTAACAGGTGCTGATCATCTGGTTCTTAGCGTGTCTCCCCCAAATTGAATAGAAGAACGTTCCCGAGCGAGGGGGGAGCATTTTGGCCCGTCTGTCGGCGCCCGTCCAGTTCGTGGTAGCTGATTCATCTCAGGTCGGGTCTTCAAGGGTCCCAGACAGGGATTCTGCCTTTATTATTTTACAACCCAAAACAGAAAAGCAATTCATTCCACCCTTTGTGCGTTTTAGCTTGTTTTTCAGTCTGATCCGAGCTGTTGCCCCCTTGACACTTTGTTTGACATCACCAAACAGATCTTAAAAAGTGAGCCCCTCCCAGTGCTGTGAGTGTTACTAAGTTAAGAAGCAGACGTGTTGTTTCATACACACCGCGGCTTTGACCACACAGCTTCGTTCTGTAAAGCAGCATAGCACGTGCCATAATATAACAAAACACAGGCTGAAAGCATCGTGCAGGTGGAGTCAACACCAGGGTTCAAAGGTCACAGGTCACAGCCGCACATGACTTGTCAGAAACATTCCACTGGAATGGGAGTAAGACTCCTATTACATAGTAGTTTTACCCATTCCAGGTTTTACGAAGCGCTTGATTAGCCCCAGTGTATTGGTAACAAGCAGAGGTGTGTCTTAGTAAACCCACAGTAAAACCAGGCATGGATCACCCTGCTGTGCAACGGGAGTTTTATTCCCATCCTTGTGATTTCTCCAGAGAAATGGTTGTTCTAACTATTCTAGGAGCAGAATCTTTTTTAAATGTGTTTTTTTGGTGTTGTTTTCAAGTTGTAAGAGGCAGGAGTTTTGAAGGTGTAAAGAACAGCATTGTGCACGCATGTGCGTGTGCATGTGTGTGTTTTGGCAAACTTTGTGGTGAAGCAAAACATAAATGTGTCTTGCTTGAAGATTGTGTCTGTGGAAGACGGTCTGTCTGGAGGATTAGCATCAGCTCGACTCAGCTCTGTGAAGAGGCAGGTTTACACAGAGTCAGGAAGCAAGGCTGTGAGTGAAACTAAACACCAGCGTGCTCGAGAACTTCACGCGCATGTTTCATCCTTTCCGCTCGGCTCTGAAACAAAGCCAATGAGTTTGAATATTTATGCAGAGTGGGGAGTTTGTCACGTTTCGATGCAGTCTCTGAAGTTGGGACAGTTTACTTGCTAATGCAACAAAAAAACTTGATTTTATTTTATCCCTCTCACAACAGAGCATTATTCCTCTGCCCTTTCAGAATGAGTAGCTTAAAGACACAGAGAAACGCTTTGAGTAGAAGCCTGTCATTTGAATTTACACTGAAGTCACTGAGAGACTTCTAGTCAAAACATTTCTCATTGAATTTACACTGAAGACACTGAATTTGCTGAGTCTCTTTTAGTGTTTGTAAACGGTGAGCAGCGCTCCTCAAAGCAGAGTCCAGGGGTATGAAGCCCCAGTCTCAGGGGGCCTCCTGTCTGTAGATCACAGGAATGCCAGCTGCAAGACGCGAGAATCGAGTGACGGAGAGCCATTGTACGCACACACAAGTGTTTGCTGCAACAGCTTTGCGTGGGTCCTTGCAAAGTTACCTTGCAGTGATCTTGAGATCTCCACCCCCAGCTCTCCTGTGCTTCCTCCCTGGGACTCTCAGGTCTCTGTAGCACTTCCAGACAGCTCCTTTTGACTCAATTATTTAATTAAACACAGTTTTACCTGTTCAGAAAATAGGGTGTGAATCATAGCCAATCTGGATGCTACACCAGTTCTATTTTGTAGTTTTGGTTATGCCTTTTAAATAGGCTCAGCTGAAAAAAATGTGTGATATATATATATACACACACACACACACACTACAGCAGGGAGGAATGTGGAAAGAGAGAGAGCGAGAGATATGCAGCATTCCATTAACCAAGATAGTCGCCCCCTCCCCCCCCCACACACACATTCCCATTCTCAAGCACACACACATTGTATTAGGCTAAAGACAGTCACAGTGAGCAGGGTTAGCTGTATAGTCCAGCAGTCACAGTGAGCAGGGTTAGCTGTATAGTCCAGCAGTCACAGTGAGCAGGGTTAGCTGTATAGTCCAGCAGTCACAGTGAGCAGGGTTAGCTGTATAGTCCAGCAGTCACAGTGAGCAGGGTTAGCTGTATAGTCCAGCAGTCACAGTGAGCAGGGTTAGCTGTATAGTCCAGCAGTCACAGTGAGCAGGGTTAGCTGTATAGTCCAGCAGTCACAGTGAGCAGGGTTAGCTGTATAGTCCAGCAGTCACAGTGAGCAGGGTTAGCTGTATAGTCCAGCAGTCACAGTGAGCAGGGTTAGCTGTATAGTCCAGCAGTCACAGTGAGCAGGGTTAGCTGTATAGTCCAGCAGTCACAGTGAGCAGGGTTAGCTGTATAGTCCAGCAGTCACAGTGAGCAGGGTTAGCTGTATAGTCCAGCAGTCACAGTGAGCAGGGTTAGCTGTATAGTCCAGCAGTCAGGCAGTTATTAATACCAGCTCGCTGGTGGGATGGCAGGACCCTCTCCTGGGGAGAGACTCCTGGAACCCGAGTCCTGGGGTGCATCTCAGCACTGGCTTCTCTTTCACAGGCTGGCTGAGCCCGGTTAGGAGTCCAGTCCACACACACTCCCCGGTCTTAAGAGGGCTGAGCTGCACAGAGGCTGCTGTTTACATGCCCTGCATCCTGGAGACTGAGGAGTAAGCGCTGGGAGATGGGGCTGTGTCTCTCACTGACATGCACTGTGATTCGTGCCTCCATACGCAGATCACCACACAACACGTGTCATGACGGGATACTTGAATCAGACATAGCAAGATTAAATGATGTGTTAGCAGACTAAATGAAATGACACAGGGGGGAGAGACTGTAATATTACAAAAGAATAACTGGCAAACATTGTTGATTGAAAAACAAATAATGTACTGAAGACAGAATAGACGGAAATGGGCAGGTCCAATGGGAAATGGGCAGGCCCAATGGGAAATGCCACCCGTACTGGATCTTACTGTCTGTAACTGAGGCTTCCTGGAAGAGAACAGCAGGTATGAGACAGGAAGCACTGTGCCGTGATTCAGAGGAGGCAGCGTGACTCAGTGTCTGTGTCGGGAGGCAGGTAAGCCGCAGCCTGTAGGCAGATACCAGGATGAGTTACTTCATTCTCTGTCTCTCTGACTCCCTTAGTGTTTGGATCCAGTGTGATATATAGATCGTTGCCTTGAGGGCTGGCATTTCCAGGCAGGCGTCGCTCTGTAAACGGGAGTGGCCGCTGGGTTTCAGTGGCGGTTTTGAGAGGGTGGCGCCACGTTGTGTGCTGAGGAATCCCCTCCATTCCTTTGAGAGTGCCGGGCGGCGGAGTGCAGTCCCGCTCGTGAGGAGGGGCTGAGCGCTCCGTTTAGGGGTGGTGTGTGTCTCTGTGTGTGTGTGTCTGTCTCTCTGTGTGTGTGTGTCTCTCTGTGTGTGTGCGAGTGTCCGTGCTCACTGTGTAAAGTTGCATCGTGTCGCTATGCAGCACACAGACCCTCGCTGATCTGCCAGGATGGGAGAGTACGATGAGAAGAAGGAGACGTGTGGAACGATCTGCCTGAAGTACCTGCTCTTCAGCTTCAACTTCTTCTTCTGGGTAAGCAGTGCCGTTAGTGTTAGGTGTGCTTCATGTCCGTGCTTCTGAAGAGAGTTAGTGTTCCTAGTGTAATATCTCGTGACTCTGTGTGTGCTGTGCTTCTCCCTCCTCCCAGCTGGCAGGGGGCGCTGTGATGGCGGTGGGGGTTTGGACCCTGGTTGAGAAGAGCGATTACATCAGCCTGCTGTCCTCCGGCATCTACGCTGCCACTGCCTACATCCTGGTCATTGCCGGGGCCATCGTCATGGTGACCGGAATCCTAGGCTGCTGTGCCACCTTCAAGGAACAGAGGCAGCTTCTCCGAGTGGTGAGGGGGGTGGGGTTTGCTAAGGGAATAAAAGCAACTTTTCCCAGACCATGAAGTGAGTGAGGGGTGTGACAGAGAGGCTGCTCAGTTCCCATGGTAACAAGGATAGAACTGCAATTGTTCCCACCGCTGAGTAATCCAGTGAGGAAGGAAGGAAAATATTTGTGCCCCAAGGCAAACCTACAGAGTCACAACATTAGCACTTTGGCAGCGTGCCTTATCCCCCACCTCCCCCCCCCTCCATGTCCGAGCCCCGCCCCGATCGCTGCACAATCACACTCCTAAAACAGTGTGGTGGGAAGTGGAAATACTGATACAGGAGCCGCTCTATACTGATACAGGGAGCCCTCTGAGCAGTGCACCTCTATACTGATACAGGGAGCCCTCTGAGCAGTGCACCCTCTATACTGATACAGGGAGCCCCTCTGAGCAGTGCACCCTCTATACTGATACAGGGAGCCCCTCTGAGCAGTGCACCCTCTATACTGATACAGGAGCCCTCTGAGCAGTGCACCCCTCTATACTGATACAGGGAGCCCCTCTGAGCAGTGCACCCCTCTATACTGATACAGGGAGCCCCTCTGTCCAAGCCCTGCCTTCTCTGCCTAATCCCTAGTTTCCAATGCAGTGGGCTGGCTCAGTGGAAACCGGCAGTGTGTTCTAAGGGAGCAGATTTACTGTGTGACTCAGAGGAGTGGAATGAGACAGGCAGTGCCGCACAAGCATGCAGACCTGTGAGGCGGGGCAGCCTCTCTGTGTTCAGTAAGAGGCGCTGGAACAGGGGGTCTGGAATGCACAGTGAGATTAGACTGGCCCTCCTTACATAAGCACAGCTGTCTCTCTGTGACAGTGAGTGAGTGAGGAGGGGATCTTGTCAGATCTCTCTTTGATGGGGAACACATGAGAATTCAGATAATGCCGCGCTGTGACTCTGCAGATCAGCTTTCTTTGAGTGGTGGTGGAGATGATGGTGTGGAAGTTTTAAAGAATGTTTTGTTTGTTTGTCAAACTGCAGTTCATTCAGAGATTCTCAGGGTGGTGTCGGTCGGTCTGTTTAAGAGCCCTCACATTGCTCACAGAGAGACCGGCACCACCTGTGCCAGACTGTGTAAACACAGCTGTTTGAAAAACACACGCTGGCGCACGCACGCACACACCGTGATAATCATCACAGTAACCAGCAGACCTGGCAAAAAGTATATAAGCACTTCATATCCTCTAGTCTAAAGTGCCCTAGTGCTGTGTGTGACTCTGTGTCTCTGCTCTGCAGTGCTGTGTGTGACTCTGTGTCTCTGCAGTGCTGTGTGTGACGCTGTGTGTGTCTCTGCTCTGCAGTGCTGTGTGTGACTCTGTGTCTCTGCAGTGCTGTGTGTGACTCTGTGTCTCTGCTTGTGTTCCAGTACTTCGTGCTGCTCCTGTGCATCTTCCTGCTGGAGATTCTGGCCGGGATCCTGGCGTACATCTACTACCAGCAGGTGAGTCCTCCCCACACACTGCACTGCACTGCACTGCACTGCATTGTACTGCACTGCATTGTACTGCACTGGGGCTCCAGCCTGCTTTCCTTAACACTGCAGTCACTGTCCATCCTTCCTGTTCTGACCCTCTCTCTCTCTCTCTCTCCCTCTCTCTGTACCCCTCTCCCTCTCTCTTAATGCTGCAGTGTTCTCCGATGTGCAGCCAGGTAATTCCTGCACAGCTCACACGCTGTTCTTAACAGGGGTGTGTTACGCGATACGATGTGGATCGCAATACATGCAATGGTCCTGATGGGCTACTTGCATGATGTATAATATGATCACATGATTAAATTTAATGACTGACTATTTTGTGTGTGCAAGTGTAAAACACTGAGTTGTGCTACAGGGATGGAAATACGAGGCTGGCTTCAACCCTCTTCTCTTCTCTTTGCAGCTGAACGATGAGCTGAAACAAAACCTGAGAGAGACCATGACCAGCAAATACAAACGAGTGGGAGAGGAGAGAGTGACCGAGGCTGTGAACAAGCTGCAGCAGGAGGTGAGGGGAGAGGGAACGGGAGGAAGGTAGGACAGAAGTGGGTGAAGAGGAGGGTGGGAAAAGGGAAACAAAAAAGTGGTTGTAACTGCCTTTCCCACAAGATCTTGAGAGCATCAGAACCTGGGGCACGTGTCTCAGTACGTGTGGTGTAGGCGTGTTCATTATGTTTTTAAATCTCCCCTCTGCCTCTCTCTCTCTCTCTCCCCCAGTTCAAGTGCTGTGGCAGTAATGACTCCGAGACTGGCAGGACAGCGAGTGGGTGAGGACCCCCAGGCGGGGCCGCAGTGCCGGACAGCTGCTGCAAGACCATCACCCCAAGTGCGGCATGCAGACCACCCTCCAACATCTACAAGGTGGAGGTGAGAGGGGCCGGGGCTCCTTATCAGCACCCCTGAGGCGTGTCTCTGAGTCCCACCCCGTAAGAACACAGCCTGGAGCTACTTTCTGACCTGGCAGAGTGTGTGGAACTCGCACCCCCTGCCTGTGCAAGCGTTGGAATCGCTTCAGCTATGACAGGGTGTGCCGTTTATACACGGCACGCATGCAGGAGCCTCAGCTTTCTGATAAGATTCAATGCCTTGTGAGACGTTTCTAAGTGTCTGTTGGCTGCCGTCCTTGTTGAGAGTGTATTGCTCACATAAAGTCTTTGCTGTGTCATGTCCTGGGAGAACTGCACTCCGCACTTGGGTTTGAAGCCCGGATTGCCGTCTCTAATCCTCTCCTCCTGGCTTGTTGCAACTCATCCCCTCTTGTTAATCATTGTCTGGCTGGCTTTGCGGGCTGGAGAGCGGCTTCATCTGAACCCAGCTGCCCTGCTGCAGGGAACCTCGGCTGTTATCTCATCTCAAAATACAGTAACTCTTTCAACACTGCAGAGCTGTATAGAGGTCTATAGGAAAGAGAACTCAACACTGCAGAGCTGTATAGAGGTATATAGGAAAGAGAACTCAACACTGCAGAGCTGTATAGAGGTATATAGGAAAGAGAACTCAACACTGCAGAGCTGTATAGAGGTCCTATAGGAAAGAGAACTCAACACTGCAGAGCTGTATAGAGATCTATAGCAAAGAGAACTGAACACTGCAGACCAGTAAACTGATCTATATGTGTGTGCTCATTTTCTGTAGAAGACACAGCAGCTATGTATCTAGTTGTGCAGTGCTAGGGCACTGTGTTTCTGAAGGTAGTTGGTGCTTGGAGCGCTCTTTCTAATTCCCTACAGCAGCAGGTTATTCATTCTCCCTCCTCCACTATAGCATTGCTGCTTTCCAGAGCGCCTGTCCGCAGTATGTTGCTATTGTCGTTCCGCTGACCTGTCGTCATGGAACAGCCCGTTTCCATGGAGACGCCGTGGGTGTTTGTACAGTAACAATCCTAACTTTAGATTTGGCAGCCTTAGCAAAAAAAAAACAAAAAAAACTCACGCTCCCAAAACGAGAGAGAGAGAGAGAGAGAGAGAGAGAGACTTCTTGGGGGAAAAAAACAAAACAGATTCATACTTAAATGAACTTAACAAGTTCAGTAATGTTTTGACTAGAAGTCTTCCTTTGTGTCTTCAATGTCAATTCAATGATAAACGTTTTGACTGGAAGTCTTTCTCAGTGTAAATTCAATGATAAACGTTTCAACATTGTATCCTGTTCATTGACTTTGTTTGCCATTAGTATCAGGCATGTGGTAATGACAGGGATGGACATACAAGTCCCATTGCAGGGCAGTTTGATGCACTCCTGGTTTTACTGTGAGTTTAATAAGACTCGCGTGAGCTTGTTACCTATAGACTGTGGCTAATCAAGCCGATAGTAAAACCTGGTGTGGGTTTAGCAGCTGTGCAATAGGAGTCTTGTTTCCATCCGTGCAGTGTCTAACAGAGTTCCCCCTCTCCTTTCTGCAGGGCGGCTGCATCACAAAGCTGGAGAATTTCATCCTGGAACACCTGCGGATAATCGGAGCGGTGGGCATCGGGATCGCCAGTGCAGGTGAGAGGGGATTGGGGTGGGAGTAGGAGAGAGGAGGGAGCTTCTGGACCAGCAGTGTGGGGAGAGGAGAGGGGGAGAGGGGGGAAATGAGGAGGGATGGCAGTCATGCAAAAAACAACCCACAGATCTGTGTTTATACAGCGATAGTATCGTAATGCTTTGTTGTGATGCCAGTTCCCATGTATCTCTCTCTCTCTCCCTCAGATCATCGGGATGATCTTCACATGCTGTCTCTACCGGAGCCTCAAGTCTGAGCCCTATTAACTGGGGGTGGGTAGTGCTGAATCTTTCTCCCCTCTCTTTCACACCACTAACGGGCTCCAGGGTCAACCAACTGGGACCCCCAAGCTGACTGCCAAGACCCCCCCCCCCCAGTACCTAACAAACTCAAACAAGCTCTACACCAACACTCAACCCTCCCTAGCACTGGAAGAACGCAAACCCTGAGCTGTGAATAAGAGTCTCCTTTCATTATCCACTCTCCTGTCTGTGAGAGGAAAGGGCAGCCTGGGGAACACAGCGCTCACCTTCCTATATAATTCTTCAAGCCAAATATGTTAAAAAAATAAATTAAAAAATCAGAGAATGATTTGCCAATTAAACAAAAAAGGGCAGTTTTTTATTTTATTTTTCTGTTTTGTGCCTTTTTCTCTTATTTTTAGTTTTTTTAACTGAACTGATCAACGCTTTCATAGTTTGAAATGTACATTATTATTCATATATTTTCTAGCATCTTGTACACACTGTAAACATAGATTGAAAGCTGGTAGAAAAAAAGACAGAAAAAAAAAACCTTTCACTGTTTGACTGGAAATAATGATTATTTTAAGGTTTGTATTGTGTAGTCTAGTTTGAAAACAATAAATAATTTAAACACTTATGTTATTTTATTTCTTGACTCAAATACTGAGCAGCCCAGCAGCACAACCCCATTGGAAATCCATTACAATAAAAAAAATATAACACTGCAGTCGGGTGGAAGAGACTGTGCCACGTGTGTTATAATGAGAATGCAAGTGCTGGTGGAATGGCATTAGAGGGCATATGGGAGCCATGTCTAGCAGGCTTTATAACCGTCCCGGCACATGAAAGGGCTTGCTTATTTCAGAACGATAAGGTGCAACACCAACACTGAATTTACTCTCTGCAGAGCTTGTGGCAGATTTGGTCAAATATCACAAGACAAGATGTGGTAAGAAATAGTCAGATTTTATTTTTTTTGTAAAACATCTTGCACAACATAACTGATCCTGGATGGGAGCGAGTGAGTTCTTGCAGCTACTCCCCCTCCCTCCCCACTACATAGGACCTTTCTGTGCAGACAAACTTTCCGCAGCATCTATCATTGAGACAGTCTCACTATTCAAAACTAGATAAGATTTTTATGGGCCAAAATGAAACCACTGGACTCCCTCTACTTAGCCATCTGACTGGATGAACAGCAAATCAGCATAAAAAGGCCCTCATACACTAAAATATCGGAAGTGTGCCACTTGCTGTCCACGAGTGAAATAACTCCTTGAATTAAATCGAGGGAGCACTGTGTCTTATTTTCAAATGTTACTCTTTTTAGGGTTAACCTATTATTAGATACTGTAATTCAATGTCTTTAAGGAAAGAAATGTAAAACCAGGAGGGAACAGAAAAATGAAAGGTTTGCGACAGCAGACCCCCATTTTGGCAGTCTGTGTGTGTTCCAGGTCATCACGCACACCCCGGTTTGCATTGGGCAGTGTTGGCGTGGTCCTGTGGGCTCCTCTCACTTCTCCAGCGGCGCGTAGTTCAACAGCTTCTCGATGAGGTCCACGTGAGCCAGGAGCATGCGACGGCAGCAGTAGCGCTTCAGCCCGAGCGCGTCCAGAGCATCGCTGTGAGAGAGCGGGGAGGAATGCCATGTTATTACTGGGAGGAATACTGCTGGGGCTTAGGAACTCCCCTCAATGAAGTCTATTATTACTATTAATATTGAAATGATCAGGAGCCAGAAGTCTGAGCAGGGTTAGAAACTCACACGAGCCCTGCTGCTGCTGCACCCAGTCCTGGGGGTCAGAGCTCCCCTCAATGAAGTCTAGTATTATTGTCATTATTAATATTGAAATGATCAGGAGCCAGGAGTTTGAGCAGGGATAGAGACTCGCACTAGCCCTGCTGCTGCTGCTGCACCCAGTCCTGGGGTTCAGAACTCCCCTCAATGAAGTCTAGTATTATTGTCATTATTAATATTGAAATGATCAGGAGCCAGGAGTTTGAGCAGGGATAGAGACTCGCACTAGCCCTGCTGCTGCTGCTGCACCCAGTCCTGGGGTTCAGAACTCCCCTCAATGAAGTATATTATTATTAATATTGAAATGATCAGGAGCCAGGATTTTGAGCAGGGTTAGAAACTCCAATGGGAGTCCTTACTTCCACCCCTGCAATTTCTTGTTATGAATTACGCAAACGGCTACCAATACTGCAAACGTGTTACAATTTAAACGTTTATCGTGGTAAAGTAACAAACAAAAAAAAATAAAATAGAAATCTTAAAGGTCATTAAACCGAGCCTAACGTGTCGGCCTCGTCTCTTACCCTTCCGTGTACTCGGCTTGCAGCAGGCCCAGGTAAGCCTCCCACTTGTTTCCCACGATCTTCCCGCATGTGAAGCACCGCACAGGGATGATCATTTTTTCAGCAGCTCGGTTGAACCGAGGTTTCAAGACGCGACAACAACGGCCTTTCCTAAAAGAAACACATGAAACAGAGTTCACCCGACCGAAGTGGGATGCAGTTGATAAACAGAATAGTGTCGCATTTTTAGCATTGCTTGGTCACATTCGGTTGTGTTTTTTTTTTCTTTTAAAAGGGCACTACATTTATTAACGCCAACTCAAGTGATATGTGCCAGACAGGAACTGCGTTTAAACGCTATCAACCTTCAAGTACATTCTGAATAAACGACCATTTAGACAAAAACAAGACTCACCTTCCTCCGCGCACGCTGGCAACCGTGTCGGAACAAGGCGACAGACCTTCAAATTCAAAACCCGAGGGAGAGATTGTAGAATTGACGGCATGTAGGAGGGGAGTGACTGGAATAATAATTCTCTAACACGTTACACTGTCATACATCGTATTTTAAAACATGTTCGTAGCGTTTTAAAGTGTGTATTGGCTACAGTATTAAAAACGAATTCATACAAGTACTCACGTCCACCCCTGGGTTTTGATAGTTGGTATTTCCTACAGTACGGTGTCCTGGGCGTTCTCCGAAGTTGAAGTGCGCGTTTCTCGAATAGTCTATGTGGCGTGTGTTATTTGTTTATTTATTTATTTTATTTTTATATAGTATCATACTGTTTGAACAGTCCTGTATGTGATAACCCAGTGCCATACACAAACATGACTACTCCAGTGCATCGACATGCAGCTGGAAGTGCTTGCCATTTTATCACACGAATACATCAGTTTACAATTGAGTTTTTAAACACGACCTTTTCGCACCTAATTAAAAATAAAAAACGCGTTTAATTAAGCAATCGGTGACGCACCTGTGCAGTTTGGAGTGGAGGACGGCATTGTGTGTTCATTACAGGTATTGTTTTGTGTACTCTGTTTTTATGACCGGAGCAGAATTCTGTATTTTTAAAAAAAAAAATACATCCATTGGTGGAAATTGCTAGAAATAAAATACCCACTCAAAATAGCACTCGAAAATTGCGCTGCCAAGGTAAGTTGTAGTGAGGTATTTATTTTTTACACGGTGCATTACCATTCATTAGTGCTTAAGGTTCTACTTTGTATCGGTGTTTCAGCAGTGGGGTTTGTTTATAAATGGGAAGACAGTACATTTTTTTTCTTCTTTTCAAAACGAAGTTACAAAAC
Source organism: Acipenser oxyrinchus oxyrinchus (assembly GCA_030684275.1). Taxonomy (NCBI): domain Eukaryota; kingdom Metazoa; phylum Chordata; class Actinopteri; order Acipenseriformes; family Acipenseridae; genus Acipenser; species Acipenser oxyrinchus. Next base: position 5,057,305 of record CM060267.1, read on the forward strand.
TAGAAGTAAAACTCTGAAAATCAGCCACGCTGTCCAGGACTGGAAATAACGCTTTGATCCATTCTCTGGTTTCACATTGAGTTCAATAATAAGACACACATGAGCGTGTTGCCAATCAAGTTCGTAGTAATAAAACCTGGAATGGATGCAACTGCTATGCAATAGGAGTCCCATTTCCATACCTGGTCTTGTAATTGCCGTGCAATAGGAGTCTTATTTCCACCCCTGCTGTTTTTGTATTTTTGTTTCACTAGTTGCAGTTTCCTAAAACGCCCAGCAGGGGGTGGTGATGCACAGGCTTTGCAGGCATGCTGTTAGAGGACTTGCTGAAGGTTCACTGGGAGGGCCCCTGCAATCGCTATATCAGAGAGGAGGGTTTACAAGTGGAAAAAAGAAGCCTTAAGATTTTGTTTGTGAGTTGGGAAAGGTCTACGCAGAGAGAGAGAGAGCAGTTCACAGACCAGGCTGGATATTTTTCTTACTTTGTTTTCTTTTTAAACTCTTTAGTTCTCGTGAATTCAAGCCACGCACTTCTCTGCTCCAGGACGCTGCAGGTTCACAGAGGAGGGAAACGACTGAAGCAGGATTCAGGTAAGAGTTACTGTGGTTACCATGGGGACAGCTGAGTGACAGGCAGGCCAGGAAACTGACAAGCTCTCCTCTTGCACCTGGAGTACCCTTTCCCTCTCTCTTTCACTCTCCCTCTCTCCCTTTCACTCTCCCTTTCACTCTCTCACTCTCTCTTTCACTCTCTCGTCTCCCCCTCTCCTCTCTCCTTCTCTCATGCAGTACTGTGAGGACCAGACAAGTGTCTGTGGTCCTGCATCACTCATTCTCTCACTATCCATCTCACCCTCCCTCCCTCCCTCCCTCTCTTTCTCACTCCCTCCATCGCTCACTGTCCGCTGCCATACCCTCAATACTATAGAGATTTGACTAGAAGCTTTTTATATTTGTCTCGCTTTCACACTCTTTCTCTCTTTCTGTTACACACTCTATCTCTCATTCCCACTTGCTCTCTCTCTCATTCTCTCTCGCTCTCTGTCCTGTGCTCGCTCCGAACCAGGCTGTGCTGTGTTGTGCCCCTCACCTCTCCAGTGCTGGTTCGTGGCTCTGTGTTGTGGAACAGATGAGTCATCTATTCCACACCGCTCCCAGTCAGCCTCATCCCCCTGAGGAGTCTCTGGAATGGAGGGATGGAGAGTGGAGAGGTGAACGTTAGTAGATCGGACAGACCTCTACTCCTTTTCATCCCATCTTGTCGATGGTGGATCTAATTAAAACAGGACTAGTTTATAGTTTCCACTGCTGTGTTTTGGCCACATCCTGTGTTTGTTTATGTAAACTGAGAGAAAGGGGGGAGGAGGGGAGAGAGATTGAGTGAGAGAAGGGGGGCTAGTTTGTTTACTAGAATCCTGGCTTTGTGACGTTGAGATGAGATTTCTGAAATTCACGTGGTCAAACACACACTGAGACACATACACTGAGACACATACACACATACACTGAGACACATGCACACACACACACACACTGAGACACAGACACACACACACACTGAGACACACAGACACACACGTACACTTAGAAACACACACACACACGTACACGGAGACACACACACACATACACTGAGACACATACACACACTGAGACACACACAGTATTATGCCAAAGTAGCAATTGTATCCCAAACAGGAGACAGATTTTTACAGATCGAGGAGTCGATAGTTTTACAGGTTGAGGAGTTGAAGATGGTTTTACAGGTTGAGGAGTCGATGGTTTTCAGATCGAGGAGTTGAAGATGGTTTTACAGGTTGAGGAGTCGATGGTTTTCAGATCGAGGAGTTGAAGATGGTTTTACAGGTTGAGGAGTCGATGGTTTTCAGATTGAGGAGTTGAAGATGATTTTACAGATCAAGGAGTCGAAGATGGTTTTCAGATCGAGGAGTCGAAGATGGTTTTACAGATCGAGGAGTCGAAGGTGATTTTACAGATCGAGGAGTCGAAGATGGTTTTCAGATCGAGGAGTCGAAGATGGTTTTACAGATCGAGGAGTCGAAGATGGTTTTCAGATCGAGGAGTCGAAGATGGTTTTACAGATCGAGGAGTCGAAGATGGTTTTACAGATCGAGGAGTCGAAGATAGTTTTACAGATCGAGGAGTCGAAGATGGTTTTACAGATCGAGGAGTCGAAGATGGTTTTACAGATCGAGGAGTCGAAGATGGTTTTACAGATCGAGGAGTCGAAGATGGTTTTACAGATCGAGGAGTCGAAGATGGTTTTACAGATCGAGGAGTCGAAGCTGGTCTTACAGATCGAGGAGTCGAAGATGGTTTTACAGATCGAGGAGTCGAAGATGGTTTTACAGGTCGAGGAGTCGGAGATGGTTTTACAGGTCGAGGAGTCGGAGATGGTTTTACAGGTCGAGGAGTTGAAGGTTTTACAGGTCAAGGAGTTGAAGGTTTTACAGATTCAGGAGTGCGTGCTCCCTGTTGTTTGCAGTTTTATTTTCTCCAGAGAGTTTTGCTCTATTCTGGGAGAAGGGAGCGGCTACAGGAAAATGAGTCGACACCCTGACTACACTGCGCCCTCAATGAGCAGGGACTGTCTGGATAGAGAGAGGCACTGGGAGAGACTGGTCTGTTGAAATTACTGTGCAGATCTCCCGTTCTCAACTTCTGTTTAGGGTGCCTCTCTAGATCAGAGCTGAGCTGGACGGACTAGCCGGTGGGAATATTTTTAATCGGGGTGTGATTGTCAAGCTGCAATGTATGACTCAGATTCTGACTGAACGTCCCTGCACAAAAAAGTTACATCTTGTTGCCATGGTGCAGCCTGTTTGTAATGCATGATTAATACAAACAGAGACAAATTGCCAATTCATTTCATTGAGATTCAGCATGATGCTTTTTTACATTTAAGAGGGAAATTGTACTGCACGGCAGTGTCCTTAGATGGTAGCGGTTTTTTGTCTGTGTGCCTGCCTGTTTGTCTTTGTGTCTGAGTGTCTGTCCATGGAATGGCTGGATTGCACTCTGTGGTTGACCATGTGCACTCTGGGATTGCATGCGCACTCTCTGGGATTGCATGCGCAACCTCTGGGATTGCATGCGCACCCTCTGGGATTGCATGCGCACTCTCTGGGATTGCATCGCACTCTCTGGGATTGCATGCGAAACCTCTGGGATTGCATGCACTCTCTGGGATTGCATGCGCACCCTCTGGGATTGCATGCGCACCCTCTGGGATTGCATGCGCACTCTCTGGGATTGCATGCGCACTCTCTGGGATTGCATGCGCACTCTCTGGGATTGCATGCGCACCCTCTGGGATTGCATGCGCACTCTCTGGGATTGCATGCGCACTCTCTGGGATTGCATGCGCACTCTCTGGGATTGCATGCGCACTCTCTGAGATTGCATGCACACCCTCTGAGATTGCATGCGCACTCTCTGGGATTGCATGTGCACTCTCTGGGGTTGCTTGCTGGTGTTTACTTTCTCAAGGAGCATTCCACTACACAGCTCTCTCACAGTCTCATACTCCCACAGGAAGAAACGTCATTTACACTGCCCTTAGCCAAGTTTCCTATGGTAAAATCTTAGCGCAGTGTAATAAAGCACAGTGCAAGCATAGGGAAGCATTGTAAAGCACAGAGAGGTATGGTAAAGCACAGGGGAGCATTGTAAAGCACAGAGAGGTATGGTAAAGCATAGGGAAGCATTGTAAAACACAGAGAGGTATGGTAAAGCATAGGGAAGCATTGTAAAGCACAGAGAGGTATGGTAAAGCACAGGGAAGCATTGTAAAGCACAGAGAGGTGTGGTAAAGCATAGGGGAGCATTGTAAAGCACAGAGAGGTATGGTAAAGCATAGGGAAGCATTGTAAAGCACAGAGAGGTATGGTAAAGCACAGGGAAGCATTGTAAAGCACTGAGAGGTCTGGTAAAGCATATTAAAAACAAACATGGTAAAACTCTGGGTTTAAAACTCTTCAGATGAATTAGTCTGGAAAGGAACGTTTAGCCTGTCTGAATCGAGGGCCTTTAAACATGAGGGACTGAATCCTGCCATTATATTAGTCTTGCAGCATTGGGGTGCTGAAGCAACGTGTTACCCGTCTGTCAAAATGGGTTGAGAAAAGGCTTTAGAGAAAGTTCTGTAGAACTCCATATCAAATGCAAAGCAACGATACAGAACGGTAACGCGTTGTTAAAATGAACATTCCAGTATCTCGGGTTTGGTAGGGTTGCTGCTGTGACGCACGATCTCTATTCAATCCTTTTTATTCTACTGTGAGCTGCTGCTTGATGCAAGGTAATCACACACATTAAACAGTGTGCTGAGCAGAGCAGGCTCTAGATGTTGTTTTGCATTTTGTTGGACATAGAGTTGCAGAGCATTGAATTAAACGGTGACGCCCAGAAACGGCGTGGACCCCCCCCTTTGGCGTGCCATGAGGTGTGAGGCTATCTTTGGCTCCCTGGAATAGTTTTTCGACAGGAAATGGAGGGTGTGGGCAGGAAGCAGGAGAAGAAAAAGCCTTTGATACACTGTGGACCAGGCACCTGCAATGAGGGAGAGGGAGAGAAGAGGGGGAGGGGAGAAGAGAGAGAGAGAGTACAGGCAGAGAGGGAGAGGGGAGAAGAGAGGGCACAGACAGTACAGGCGGAGGGAGAAGGGAGAGAGAGGGAGGGAGAGGTTGACACCCAGACTTCATCCTATGAGATCACTTTCTCTTTAAGCTGATCTTGCTTGCCTTGGTTTCCTTTTTCATCAGCTTCCTTCTTGTTTTTAGTAGTAAGCCTTGTGTGTGTCAGTGTGCTTAGGGGGATGAAATGGCTGTGGAATTGAAATGCTATTTCCCCCGTTGCTTTTAATTCTCCACATCGAAATACACTCTTTGTAAACTGTGCCGCGGATCCAAACTCTTTCAAACAGCTCAGCCATGTGGAAAATTCAAATCTTCATTTCCACGTCCGTCCCTCGGTGCATTGTCATCTAAAAACCCATTCCAGCCTCCGCACTGAGCTGAGCGCAGACACACCGCAATCTGCATCCGCAGACAAAGCCATCGCTGCTGCCCTCACATCTCACTCGTAACGCTGGTCAGCACATCAAGGAAGGAACCGGCCGACGCAGCCGTCTGCTTCACTTGCGTTTTCTTTCAGTTTTGCATTAGAATTGTGACCAAGCGTTTTGAAGTTATGGAAGATTTATACAGAAGAAACTCAGTTTAGGTAAACAGGAGGACAGAATCGTCGTCTTCTGAAGAATGACTGCTTGTGTTGTTTAGCGAAGCCTTTAAAATCTTAAAAAGGAGTGACCCTAACCAATGCAGAAACCAGGACCAGAGGACAGCCAGTGTGGAAGCGAAGTGGGGCAGACTGAGTACAGAGGGCAGGAGATACTTCTTCACACAGAGCGTGGTGAGGGGACGGGACGGGTTACCTAGCCTTGTTGTGGACGCTGAAACACTTTAAGACTTGACAAAGTTCTGAGATCAGTCAGCTGCTCGGGAACCAGACAAGCTCTGATTGGCTGAACGGCCTCCTCCGGACGAGCTCTGATTGGCCGAACGGCCTCCTCCGGACGAGCTCTGATTGGCTGAACGGCCTCCTCCGGACGAGCTCTGATTGGCTGAACGGCCTCCTCCGGACGAGCTCTGATTGGCCGAACGGCCTCCTCCGGACGAGCTCTGATTGGCCGAACGGCCTCCTCCGGACGAGCTCTGATTGGCTGAACGGCCTCCTCCGGACGAGCTCTGATTGGCCGAACGGCCTCCTCCGGACGAGCTCTGATTGGCTGAACGGCCTCCTTTCTCGCTAGTGAATTTTCTTATGCTCTCATGTTCCTCTGTAGTTTCTCTTGTTATAATTCAGCTAAGCGTTTGTAATTTTTTTCGCTCTTCCACGACTGAGATTACCTGCAGAGTGTCAGACAGTTCTGTTTGAGCAGCCTGGCTGTGTGGAGACTCGCTCGCTCTCTGAATACATTAGCATTTCTATTACCTGGACCCGAGTCCTAGTGGACTCCTCAAAGGGAAGCATGCCAACATGAAAGAAATACAAGTAGTACTGCCAAAAACCCTGCGGGGGCCCCTCGCATCAACACACACCATACGGCAGGGCTGAGTGTAGTGACCTCACGCACACTTAGCAATGAGCTATTACCATTAACTCTGTTAACACTGCAGAGCTGTATAGAGGTCTATAGGAAAGAGAACTCCCCTCAACACTGCAAAGCTGTATAGAGGTCTATAGGAAAGAGAACTCCCCTCAACACTGCAGAGCTGTATAGAGGTCTATAGGAAAGAGAACACAACACTGCAGAGCTGTATAGAGGTCTATAGGAAAGAGAACTCCACTCAACACTGCAGAGCTGTATAGAGGTCTATAGGAAAGAGGGAAGAGGTTTGAATATCTCTGACTGGGAGTCAGTTTAAGAGTAATTTGGTTCCTGGCTGCTCCAGAGAGGACGATCTGCTCTCTGCTGTGTTGAATGCATTCCTGCTTTGCTCCAGACACACATTACCATATAAAGCTGGGCTTGCTGTCTCAGTACTAGAGCTGTAATTGCCCTGTGGAGCGCTCTGCCTGACAGACCCCCGTTTATAGAAAGGGTTTTATAAAGTCCCATTTGTGAGTGTTGTTGTGACGGCAGCTATTTCACTGTTCTTTAACTAATCCTTTTGAAAAGACTTTGCTGTGGTTCTTCTAGTTCATTCATCTCCCAGTTTTCCAAGTGGATTTTTATTTTTATTTTTTAAGAGGAAGCGGAGCGCTGTGGATGAGCGGGATGTTGATGGTGCTTGGCAGTGGCATTCTGAAGGAATATCGTCTGAGTTGCAAGTGTTTTTGGGATACATCACTCAAAAGTGGCAAATCGTTATTCAAATAAGAGATTCTGTCTGGCCTGACAGACCCCACTTATTGCAGAGACACACACACACAGACAGAGAGACACAGATAGAGACACACACAGACAGACACACAGACAGAGAGACACAGATACAGAGACACAAACACACAGACAGAGAGACACAGATAGAGACACACACAGACAGACACACAGACAGAGAGACACAGATACAGAGACACAAACACACAGACAGAGAGACACAGATAGAGACACACACAGACAGACACACAGACAGAGAGACACAGATACAGAGACACACAGACATAGAGAGACACAGATACAGAGACACGCACAGACAGAGACACACACACATACACATACAGACACACAGACAGATACACACACACACACCCTCTTGCTCACAATGAATATTCTCATTAAGGTAAATAACATATTTTCATTTTTTTTTCAGTCTGTGTAGTCCAGCGCTTAATGTTTCAATCTGTTTTCATGACTAATTGCATGCGTCTCCTGCAAGCGGTAATTAGCACTCGTCTGTAGCTCTTCTCCTGTGTGCAGGCAACGGAACTGCTGTCCTGCGCAGAGGAGATTCAGGCCCTGTGTTAAAGCATTTCTTATAAAAGAGAAAGACTCTTCTACTCTCTGAACAGCCTCCCCGTGCTGGAGAGCAGAATGGAGTGTTAGACGGGTGCTCATTCTTAACTCGGGAACGTCAATTGCAGCATCAGGTGTTGGGAGACCCAGAGCCTGCCCCGCAGCCACTAGGTGGCAGCCTTGCACTTTCCCCTCGCTCGGAGCTGCAGAGGGCTTTATCGTGTCAGTCTGAGCTGCTGTGTGTGACCTGCAATTAAACACACTGCGCTGAAAGACTCGCTCCCTCAGACAGAAGATTAAAGAGCTTCGAACACAGGTGGAAGCAGATGAGATGAAACAATGGTTGTCTCACAGGAGCATTTTCCATTGGCCAGTAAAACCGGAGTTTGGTTCTCTGAATTTCAGTTAGTTTGTGTGTTCGCTGGCTGCCTCTGATCATGCTAAGTGCGCACTCTTTGTTATGTCTGTCATGCAAAGAGTGCGAGAGAATGAACGACACTCTCAATATGATTAAAGGCAGCCACCCAACACTTAGCAATATTTTACCAGTTATTAAATCTAACTAGAGCCTGTTGTGTTTTAAACTTTTCGAATGCTTTGTCGTTGAGATCTCTCCACGGAATTATAGATGTAATTATAGGTGTATGTGACCTATTATTATTATTATTATTATTATTATTATTAGTGATTATTAGTATTATTATTATCGTTAAAGTGTTTCTGCATAGGGTAATGAGAATTAAAACGCTGTGTTACAGCTTAAATAAACAATTATTATAGTAATTATTGTAGTAACACTGCAGTGTTTTTGTAAGGGCGCTTATTATTATTATTATTATTATTATTATTATTATTATTATTATTATTATTATTATTAATAAATCTATAAGTGGGCTGCCTATCCTAGTATGATCCTGCGAGGTGGGGTGTGGGGAGGGGATGGCTTAGTCTGGTTTTGCACAGAAATCAGGTCGACAGGACAGATGGTGACCCAATAGCAGGAACAGAATTGTGATTTTCAGTTTTGAGAGAGTGGGATTACCGCAGTATTAGCTTTTGCCATTACAGACCCCAGCACTGGGTTTAAATGCCAAATTGCAAAAATGCTGTGCAGTAAATTTATATGATTGCTGAACACACTTATTACAGTTTGTGTGTGTGTGTGAGTTCATGTGTGCTTGTGTGTGTGTTCGTGTTTGTGTGTGTGTGTGTGTGTGTGTGTGTGTGTGTGCTGTGTGTGTTCGTGTTTGTGTGTGTGTGTGAGTTCATGTGTGCTTGTGTGTGTGTTCGTGTTTGTGTGTGTGTGAGTTCATGTGTGCTTGTGTGTGTGTTCGTGTTTGTGTGTGTGTGTGAGTTCATGTGTGCTTGTGTGTGTGTTCGTGTTTGTGTGTGTGTGAGTTCATGTGTGCTTGTGTGTGTGTTTGTGTGTGTGTGTGTGCTTGTGTGTGTGTTCGTGTTTGTGTGTGTGTGTGAGTTCATGTGTGCTTGTGTGTGTGTTTGTGTGTGCGTGAGTTCATGTGTGTTTGTGTGTGCGTGAGTTCATGTGTGCTTGTGTGTGTGTTCATGTTTGTGTGTGTGTGAGTTCATGTGTGCTTGTGTGTGTGTTCGTGTTTGTGTGTGCGTGAGTTCATGTGTGCTTGTGTGTGTGTTCATGTTTGTGTGTGCATGAGTTCATGTGTGCTTGTGTGTGCGTGAGTGTTCGTGAGTGTGCGGGAGTGAGTGTGTATGTGCGTGAGTGTTCGTGAGTGAGTGTGTGTGTGTGTGTGTGTGTGTGTGTGCGTGAGTGTTCGTGAGTGTGTGTGTGTGTGCGTGAGTGTTCGTGAGTGTGTGTGTGTGTGTGCATGAGTGTTCGTGAGTGTGTGTGCGTGAGTGTTCGTGAGTGAGTGAGTGTGTGTGTGTGTGCGTGAGTGTAGCTCTAGATGGAATAAGATGGAATAAAGCCTTACCGTTTATAAACCAATGTTGCTGTCGGGGTCTGTAGAAAGAAAAACATTATTTAGTCGTGTTTTTTCTCAACTGGCCATCAATCCGCGGCTCTGAGAAACTATCAGCCTTCACCTTCAGAGAATGAGGGATGGGGCTGCCAGGCAGGAGAGAGAGAGAGAGAGAGGGGCGGAGAGAGAGAGCAGAGGGAGAGAAATGCACGATGGAAATAAATATAAAGGTCTGTGTTTCCGGCTAGCTGAGAGAACGGAGAGCGGACGAGTCTTTAGCTCTGTTTGGGTTTCATTCCTGTCCGGTCTCTCAATAGCCCTCAGTGCTGGACCTGCACAGTAACAGGCTTCATGTTGCTGTTGTCTCTGTGTTGATCGGGGGGCGGTTCTCGCTGCAGGACCCTCGGTTTGAGGTGCCATTGCTCGCAGCCTGAGAGATCTCCCTCTTACTACCCTGAGCTAACCACAGATCAGGATTGGGTTGTTTTTCTTCTTGAAGGTGTCGCCCGCTTGCCCCTTTCCTGGTGCAGTGAGGAGCAGACGCGCTCTTTCTTGATTTTATGTGATTTCCCTTGAACAGGTTTCCCACAGTGAAACCAGAGCAAAGTGTAGTAAAGCACAGGGAAGCATGGTAAGGAACAGCAAGGTATAGTTAAGCATATGAATAAACATGGCGAAGCAGGGTAAACGATGGTAAATGCATAGTATAACCATGGGAAAAGCATGGCAGAGCTGTAGAAATCCAGTGTAAAATACCGTGGTAAATTTTAATAAGCTTTCTCCAACTGTCTGTCCTGTTAAATGCACTGCCATGTGGAGTGAGAGGCGAGTCATGCAGTCAGGAGCTGTCTGAATCAAATCCCGGTCGCACCAAGTTGCTGGTCTTGGATTCAGTGCCACATTTGCCTATCTTAGGGGGAGGAATCGGCTGAGGTTTTGTTGCCTAACCTTCTTGAACCTTCTCTCTCTCTCTCTCTCCCTCCCTCTCTCTCTCTGCAGGTCACTGGCTGCCTCTCTCTCTCTCTGTCTCTCTCTCTCTCTCTCCCTCTCTCTCTCTCTCTGCAGGTCACTGGCTGCCTCTCTCTCTCTCTGTCTGTCTCTCTCTCTCTCTCTCTCTCTCTCTCCTCTCGCTCTCTCTCTCTGCAGGTCACTCTGCCTGCCCCTCTCTCGTCCTCCCCTCTGATGCAGTCCTGAGATTATGAATCTGAGTCTCTGCTGCTGCTCAGATCAGATTTACAACGCCACAAAGCCACTTAGATTTAGTACAGAGCACTTAGAGAGTGGAGCGTGCCCTGAATGAGCGACACAGAGATACACACTGATTCACAGCCAGACAGACATAGTCACAGACGCACAAACACAAACTCTCAGATTCACATAGAAATAGACACATCGAAACACAGATTCACAAATAGGCTCTCCAGCAGAGAGACAGACACACACACACAGACACAAGGGCTCCCAGAGACAGGTGCTTGTTATAGGGTCTGCTGTGCTGGGAGGGGTGTGGAGAGGAGAGGTGTGAGAGCACAGAGAACACTTACAGAGTCACTGACAGACAGAATGGTTCTGCAGTGCTGTGCTGGGAGGAGAGAGCAAGAGGGAGAGGGAGGAGAAGGAGGAGGGAGAAGGGGGAATTCCTGCCTGGAGCTCCTCCGTGATGGGCAGTGATGGCTCATTATCTCTGGGATCTTGGTGTTCAGTGAGATTTGCTGTCACTGTTTAATTGTGGAATAACAGCTCCAGTCTGTCACAGTGTGAGCAGGGCTGGACAGGAGGGGGTGTAACAGTTAACTGGATAACAATCAATGGCAATTAGCTTCCGCGCGGAGTGTTTTAAAAGCTGATTAGAAGGTAATTTTCCTCTCATCCTGGGCGCTGACACTTTTACTGCCATAGCGAGGATCTGAACTGACAGTGAAAATGATTGTTTCTCAGTTGAAATATGTTTTAAAGGCAGTTCTGAGTCACAGAGTATTCGCACACCCCTACCCAAAAACCTCCTCCCATCACTGAGGAGCCTTCGTTAGTTTACAGTAAAATGGCTTTCTGCAAAATAAACCAAATTATATTAATTTATAAATAAAACACTAAAACAACATAGCTGCTTCCAGGTCACAATCTAGAGAAGTTGTAATTCCCAGTCTGGGGCTGTAAATCACATTGGTGGTCAGGACTGTGTGTGCGTGCATGTGTGTGTGTGTGTGTGTGTGTGTGTGTGTGTGTGTGTGCAGGACTTGGCAACGCTCCAGAAAAACCTGATTTGGACTGAAATCCAGAATATTTGTATGTGGAAGGCGCGAAGCCCCCTCTTTCCACACACAGCTGTGGTTTCTTATCTGTCGAAGGTGACTTCATTAATCATTTCTCTTCAGACTCTCCTCGGAGAGGGGGGGAGATGCAGCACTGAGCTGATTTTTATTTTTCTATTACTATGTCTGCAGTTCTGTGACGCTAGCACCCCCCACACTTCTTCCCCTTTTCCAACCCTGTTGACACCTCTCTGAGTTTTCAAAAGCTTTTGTTTTGCCGAGTTACAAACCAAAAATAATTTAAAAATAAAATGAAAAATAAACTAAACATTGAGACGCAGTGGTAATGAATCTCCTCCTAGTGGCTGATGAGTTGATAACACTGACATCAGTACACGACCCGTCCTCGCCTCTCCGCCTCTCTGTCAGTGAACAGTGAGGTGTCTTTGCATGTGGTTTGCTGTTTGCATCCAGCCCTCGCCTCTCCATCCAATTCAATGGGCTGAGATGCAAGTTCATTTCATAGTGTCCCCCTCTTCCTCTTTCCTCCACAGCTGTGCTGGAGCAGGGCTCCTGTGGTCGTGTGTCTGTTCTGGTTTGTTGGCCTGTGGCTCGGTGCCTTGTTGATCCAGCGAGTGCTGTATTATCTGGGATAATGCCCTGATGGAATAATCTGCTCTGGCCTCGGCTTAGCAAATCCCCCCTCCCCCCCCCCTGAGTGGAGAGAGAGCCAGCACTTGCCTTGCAGAGGAGAGACAGAGGGGACTGAGCACTCTGGTTAATGAGCTGCTCAACTCCAGAGCAAATGGCATCAAGATATTATAGCTGTGCACTAGCCTGTCAATATTAAAGGCTGTGCAGTAACCTGTCAATATTAAAGGCTGTGCACTAGCCTGTCAATATTAAAGACTGTGCACTAGCCTGTCAGTATTAAAGGCTGTGCAGTAACCTGTCAATATTAAAGGCTGTGCACTAACCTGTCAATATTAAAGGCTGTGCACTAGCCTGTCAATATTAAGTAGAAGCTGTCCTATCCGATTGAATTGGTTCCAGAGGTCCGTCAGATATGTGGAAATATCGAGTCTCGCAGGGAGTCGTTGTGCTGGCTTGGCGTTGCTTTATCAATGTCAGGGCATGAGGTACATCCGTGTGTCTAAAGCAATGAGGTACGCCACGTGTACTATACGAAGAAAACCCGTGAAAAGGATGGCAGACCCGTCTCCTGCTTCTATGTCCTTCACAGTCTACCGGCTAATTAGCTGAAAATCAGCTGCAACTGCACTCCATTAGGGTCTCGTCCTGCCATGAGCCACTTCTCTGTTTTCTGTTTCCGACTCCCTTTCACAGAGGAGTAGAGTAGAGTGCGTAGGCAGTTTGCCAGTCTGTCTGCCTGTACGCTTCCAGTTGCAGATTTGAATTTACTAAAAGTGTGTGTGTGTATCTGCATGATGTGTGTGTGTGTGTGGGTGGGGGGGGGGGGGGGGAGCACATGTGTTATGCGTTTAAATAATGGCACGCTTTTCTGAGCGAGGGGGTAAAAGGGGGCTTTCAATTTGTATTTCCGTCCCATTGAGCCATCATTGGAGAGGCTATTAAATCTGCCTTCAGCCTAAACCGTGGATTAGTCTAAGCTGTGAAGGTCCATTTATGAATGGATTTGATCACATAAACTGCATTAATCCTTCTCTAGAAGTGGTAGCCAGAGTGCTCCAGCCTCTGGGATGCAGGTCACGTCTGCTCCCCAGAGACGTGCTGCTATTTCCTGTGACACCATTTACAAACACCCCTACCCCCTCCACACACCTTCATACTCAATATATTATTCATGTTTAATACAGGAGTGGAGCAGGCAGGCTGTTTCCAGTCATACTTCCTTGTGATTTACATGTTGTAACGTATCAAGGCCTGCGTTCATATCAACATAAGATACATTTCAAGAACAAGACAGTTCAGCTCATCACTGCTCATCCGGTTGCTAGTGACTCTGAGATGGAAATAAGACTCCTGTTGCATAGCTCTTTCACCCACTCCAGGTTTTACTACAGTGTTGATTAGCCCCAGTGTGCAGGTAACAAGCTCAGGTGAGTCTTATTGGATACACAGTAAAACCAGGAATGGATGGAAACCGTGCGTCCCTGTGCTTTACCATGCTTTCACTGTGCTTTATTGCACCCTGCTTTGCTTTCACTGTGGGAAGGCTGGGGTTTGGTTTGTGTGTCGATGCTCCTGGAAAGTGGGCATTATACCACTGTGTGTGATCCTGGGCAGTCAGGTTACTTCCCAGAGGATCCCCTCTCATGCACACGCTTGGTAAAGCACAGTCTCTTATGGAGTTACTTTGGCAGAACAATATAAAGGCGCTGTTTGATTCCTTCTGCTTTGCTCATGTATCAGGTCACCTCAAGGGCACAGCAAGACAAGCTCTTAAATATATTGCCTTTTCCAACAGACTAAATCCTTATGCAAGTTTACCACTGTAAATTTGCACAGTAATTCCGCAGTATTCCCGATACTTTTCCCACGGTTGTATGTTTTTTTTAAATATGCCTTACCATACCATTCTGTGCTTTACAATGCTTATGTGTGCTGTACCATGCGATGCCAGGCTTTCACGGTTATACTTTGCTGGGCTTTTTACTGTGGGTCACGTTTTATAAGGGAGACATCCTCTGCTGAGTATGTCTGTCCTGTTTAGTGGGAGAATGTGACCACCGTTTCATGAATCCAAAAACATGTCATTCATGCTGGGATGTTCTTCCCCAGGGACGTGGAGGTGGTATCAATTTTCAAGTGAAACCAAGAAAACTGTAGCTGCCTTATTTTGAACTCGCCGTTTTTAAAGATAAAACACCAAACTGTCATTTTGATCATCATGTTAAGGTCTTTCTTTATCTCAGAGGCACTTCAGCACTGCTGTTGGTAATAAATCACTGTTTCGTTTAACTGCTGGAGAGGAGAGACAGACGGCCCCAGAATTATAATAAACCTAGCGATAGAGAGGCCAGTGTATACAGTACTGTGCAAAAGTTTTAGGCAGGTGTGAAAAAATGCTGTAAAGTAAGAATGCTTTCAAAAATAGACATGTTAGTAGTTTATATTTATCAATTAACAAAATGCAAAGTGAGTGAACAGAAGAAAAATCTACATCAAATCAATATTTGGTGTGACCACCCTTTGCATTCAAAACAGCATCAATTCTTCTAGGTACACTTGCACACAGTTTTTGAAGGAACTCGGCAGGTAGGTTGGCCCAAACATCTTGGAGAACTAACCACAGTTCTTCTGTGGATTTAGGCAGGCTCAGTTGCTTCTCTCTCTTTATGTAATCCCAGACAGACTCGATGATGTTGAGATCAGGGCTCTGTGGGGGCCATACCATCACTTCCAGGACTCCTTGTTCTTCTTTACGCTGAAGATAGTTCTTAATGACTTTCGCTGTATGTTTGGGGTCGTTGTCATGCTGCAGAATAAATTTGGGGCCAATCAGATGCCTCCCTGATGGTATTGCATGATGGATAAGTATCTGCCTGTACTTCTCAGCATTGAGGAGACCATTAATTCTGACCAAATCCCCAACTCCATTTGCAGAAATGCAGCCCCAAACTTGCAAGGAACCTCCACCATGCTTCACTGTTGCCTGCAGACACTCATTCGTGTACCGCTGTCCAGCCCTTCGGTGAACAAACTGCCTTCTGCTACAGCCAAATATTTCAAATTTTGACTCATCAGTCCAGAGCACCTGCTGCCATTTTTCTGCACCCCAGTTCCTGTGTTTTCGTGCATAGTTGAGTCGCTTGGCCTTGTTTCCATGTCGGAGGTATGGCTTTTTGGCCGCAAGTCTTCCATGAAGGCCACTTCTGACCAGACTTCTCCGGACAGTAGATGGGTGTACCAGGGTCCCACTGTTTTCTGCCAATTCTGAGCTGATGGCACTGCTGGACATCTTCCAATTCGAAGGGAAGTAAGCATGATGTGTCTTTCATCTGCTGCAGTAAGTTTCCTTGGCCGACCACTGCGTCTGGTCCTCAACGTTGCCCGTTTCTTTGTGCTTCTTCAAAGAGCTTGGACAGCACATCTGGAAACCCCTGTCTGCTTTGAAATTTCTGCCTGGGAGAGACCTTGCTGATGCAGTATAACTACCTTGTGTCTTGTTGCTGTGCTCAGTCTTGCCATGGTGTATGACCTTTGACAGTAAACTGTCTTCAGCAACCTCACCTTGTTAGCTGAGTTTGGCTGTTCCTCACCCAGTTTTATTCCTCCTACACAGCTGTTTCTGTTTCAGTTAATGATTGTGTTTCAACCTACATATTGAATTGATGATCATTAGCACCTGTTTGGTATAATTGTTTAATCATACACCTGACTATATGCCTACAAAATCCCTGACTTTGTGCAAGTGTACCTAGAAGAATTGAAGGCAAAGGGTGGTCACACCAAATATGGATTTGATTTAGATTTTTCTTCTGTTCACTCACTTTGCATTTAGTTAACTGATAAATATAAACTATTAACATGTCTATTTTTGAAAGCATTCTTACTTTACAGCATTTTTTCACACCTGCCTAAAACTTTTGCACAGTACTGTATCTGTGATAACAAACCCAGCCATAGAGAGGCCAGTGTATATCAGTGATAACAAACCCAGCCATAGAGAGGCCAGTGTATATCAGTGATAATAAACCCAGCAATAGAGAGGCCAGTGTATATCTGTGATAACAAACCCAGCCATAGAGAGGCCAGTGTATATCAGTGATAATAAACCCAGCGATAGAGAGGCTAGTGTATTAGCAGTTTAAACCAGCACACCAGAAGCTCCTCAGAGCTTTTGAAAGCTGCTGTGTTTTCTGTATCTCTTGTACAGGGTGCTCTTAGATATGTATAGGACAGCTGATTCCAATCTATATCTATTAAACAGGCTTCCCCCATTCCACCATCGCTGTTAAAGAGGCTTCCCCCATTCATTGATTGTCATCAGTGGACATCGACTCAGCTTCTGGGCAGGGAGTTCTCACGCTGCGGTGAACGAGCAGCATGGATTCGGCTGTCCGGGTCATAGCTTGAGTTTTGCAGCGAGGGAGACCCTGGGGTTTTCAGCTCTGTGAGAGGACCAGCTTCCATTCAGAGCCCTCGCTCACGTTACATGATCTCACTCCTGACTGTTTGCAAGCCTGACGCCGTTCTGTGTTCTGCCCTGGAAGACATTGAGGAAGATGTTTTGTCGTAGAATTGATTATGATTCTATTTTAGTATTTCTAAATCAATCAACTACTGCGTGTTTCAACCTTTCAGTCCCGCCTTTTTGACGCGGCGTTTATAGGGTCCTTAAAGTAGTGATGGGACTTTAAAGTCCCATTTACCAAAGTATATGTTAATAAGGAAAATCTGAATTCAAACCCAGTCCTCTTCCTTGTCTCGTCCTCTTTCCACCTCCTAACCTGTGAGGGAGGAGTGTCTCTGAGCTGTGCTACCCAGCGCCCGCCAGGCTCCACGTCCTATCTAGGGCAGACCTAGTTTTGATTTATTTTCCCAGTGCAGAAGGGAGAAGGGAATGCTGTAGCTCTATAATAAGTTCATCCCAGAATAAATCTCGCTCCCTCAGAGCCTCTATGTCGGCTCCTGAGCAGCAAAATGTACCTTTTAAATCTTCCATGCCTGCACTGTAAATTACGATGACAGAGTTTCTTCAGTCACCCAGGGATTCTGACAATTTATTCTGCACTCCGATTTGACATTCCGCTCTTGTAGAGTTTCTTACAGGAGGGGGTGCATGGGTCTGCAGCTTAAGGGAGGGAGGGAGAGAGGTGGAACCGTTCTTAGTCTGTCTTTCTTTACATGGTGTATCGTAATAGAGGCATGCATCGTTTCTATCGTGATTAAAGCTGTAGTTCCCCAGATGGCTCTTGAATGAAGGAGAATACGTGTGTTTTGTCGTTGGTATGAATCCATTCTCTCCCCATCCCGTCTTTTGAATTTTTGTCTTAACAAAATGGTCAAATCATGCAATGATCACTTGATGTTCTTGTGCATGATACAAGCAGCCCTATGGGGACCAGCACATGTGTTTGGAAGGCTTGCAGAGTTTGATCATTGAAAAACAAAAAGAGGCATTGCAGTTGATTAGTTTGGTGATGTTTGTTTGTAAAAACACTCCTTTAGCTGTACCTAAAAATCCTAAACAGTTAGGGCATGTCTGTCTGTCTGTCTGTCTGCCTGTCTGGGCTCTGCCCTTTCATTTATTTTTTCCTTGTTGTGCTGCAGTATGTGTGAATCCCTGTTTATAATGAAACCTGTGCTGCAGTATGTGTGAATCCCTGTTTTGCCTCCACGATAAATCATGTCTCACTATAATCTCCGATACCCAAAAAATGTTCTTTCTCAGTTCGCCATCTCTTTAAATCAAATTCACTGTTGTCAGACAACCTGTGGATTGCGAACAAGCTGGGCGTCCCTGAATTCATTATCACCTTCCTGATAGAACTACTGCTGCCTTCAGCATGGACAGGGGGTGAGGGAGAGAACAGTGATATTGAGGATGGGAGAGGGAGAAGAGAGAGAGAGAGAGAGAGTGGGAGGGGAGGGGAGAGGAGAGGGAGAAGAGGGGTAGAGAGAGGAGAGTGGGAAGGGGAGAAGAAAGTGAGGATAGGGAGAGAGGGAGTGGGAGAAATGGAGAAGGAGAGAGTGAAAGGGGATAGAGAGAGATGGGGAGGAGAGATTTGGGGAAATATGGAGGAGGCAGGGCAGGGAGGAAGAGATGGGATAAAAGAAAGGAGAGAGAGAGAGAAGAAACATGAGAAAAGAGAGAGGAGGGAGTGGAAGGGAAATAATGCAGAAGGAGAAAATCAAAATGCTTGGAGAGGATGGGGTGGGGGGTGGATGGATTGACAGTGCCCACAACTCACAGACACACACCTGGAGTTGCATCCCCAGAGCCCTGCTGTCTCCACACTCCCCCGAGCCTGCGAGCGACACACACACAGTGAAGGGTTTCATTAGCAGGTGTCAGACGGCAGATGCAAGCTGATGGTATTAAAGCAAACAGTTGATTTGTTTTTTTGAAAGTGGTTTTTCTGGCTCTCCTACTCTCATTTTTATAGGCAAGGGATTGCTTTTGGAGGCAGAATGGCATTTTCTCGTTCCCAAACTATTCTTCTGAGGTCCTGAGCAGGCCTGCCCTGCTGCTGCTGTTGCTCAGCTCAGCTCGCACCCCAGTCTGCCGGCAGCGTGCTGTTTGATGGCAGGTTCTGCGGAGCTGGATTAGGAGCCATGTGTCTGCAGCAGGTGTCTCGGCTCTGCCTGAATATTCAGAGACGCGGGATGGCAGCTCGCTTGGCAGACTCTCCACCACCCACCCCCACCCCCAGCACACTGCTCACAGCGTCACTTTCGCTGGCACCGGAATGCCAGGCTGACACGGGCACGTCCGAGTGCCAGCCTCATCTAGACAAGAGCCCAGGCCTGCCAGAGACAGATTGCAGGGCTTGGAAAAAAATGAATAATAATAATAATAATAATAATAATAATAATAATAATAATAATAATAATAATAATAATAATAATAATAATAATGAGCCAGTTCAGCTTCACCTCAAGATGTGTCATTAATATTCTTTATATACCTGCCTGCATGGAAACAACCTCAGGGTGTGAGAATTAAAGTCATCAATTAAATTAGACCATCACTAATTTTGCTATTTTGACAGTTTTCCAAGATTTTCAGTTCCAGTGGTTTGATTTCATGCGCACAACAAATCTAAACTCCAGAAGCAGTGGGGCTGTGTAATAAATGCGGGCACTGCTGTGTTTTTATAAGCATATGTACTGTAATCTATTGAGAAATTGTGTTCCGTTCACTTTCCATCCGCCTCTTGTCAGATTGACACATCGCTGGATAGCTAGACCTGGCTCTGCCTGTGTTTGCACATTGAAAGCTAACTAGGAAGTCTGTTCCCTGTTTCCTCGACCTATTGTAACGGGTTAATAGAGAGATTATGATAAAAAAACAAACCTGCTTCTCTGGGGGTGAAACTAAAATCTGAAAAGGGGGTCAGGATCGGAGCAGTGTCTAGAGCAGGGTTCTCCAGCCCTGGTCCTGGAGAGCCCTGATCCAGCAGGTTTGATAGGTGTCTTTACATCATCAGTGGCTAAAGATCTGGAGCACCTGTTCATCTTGTCTAATTAAGACAATAAGTGGCTCAATTAAGTAACTGAGAGATTGGTTGAAATGAAAACCAGCAGCAACAATAGCTCTCCAGGACCAGGGTTGGAGACCCCTGATCTAGAGTATACAAAACAAGATAATAATCATAATCAACACTGATTAATCCAACCCAGGGTGAGATACAGGGGCTGAAATCAATCTGCCATCTCTTCTGGAAATGTTCAGAGACCGCTCTTCACACGGAGAGTGGTAAGGGTGTGGAATGGGCAGCCTAGTCTTGTTGTTGATGCTGAACCATTGGCACACTTTAAGACCCTTTAAGACACGGCGAAGTTTTGAGATCGCTCGTTCGCTCGTTAATACAGGAGATTTTCCAAATCTTCAATATTTACTGTGAGATGTTTGCAGAATATTGCCGCTTCTTTATTTATTTTTTTTATCTAATCTTCTGTTGGCTCACTTGTGCATATCTTTCGTACTTTTGAATGCATTTTATTTTCATCTTTAAACTACATCCCCTTTTAATATTGATCACGGCTCATAGTGCAAAGTGAGAGCCTTCAAGTGAGCAAAACTGCACAAGCAGCTCTGCTTTGACTCGGCTCGCATGGAAAGATTAAGAATGTGCTGGAACTGCAGTTCTGTTAAAGGCGATTTAAACAGCTTCCATTATTTAATTTTCAGCTGCTGTTCCCTGTCTTACAGAGCGCTCTCCTTTTTCTCAAGTTCTTTAATCACTGCGAGCTTCCCAGCTCCCCAGCTCCAGAGCCTCAGGCGATATTCACTCATTTCAGAGCTCAATGTCCCTCAGATGTCCCCCAGTCAATCGGCTGTATGGGGCAGCCCGGTATTGATGAGTATTGATGAGTATTGATCCCGCATGTCAATCACAGCAGGTGGGTATACACAGGAGCCAGGCCGGGTCACAGTGTTACCATGGGAACCCATTGCTTGTATTGCCCTGCACCTGGGAGCTGAGGACCAGCTAAGAGTTGGGAATTGGCGTTCATGTTTAGTGGCTTCTGATTGTCTTATTGAGTACCCAGCAGGTGTACAAAATCCGAGACAAGGTTTCGATTCATTTAGCAACAAACTGTTCACTTTACAGGAAAGGGATTTTGTAATGGTGTTTTTTTTGTTTGTTTTTTGGACCAGTTTAACCAGCTCCTCAACTAGCACAACCACCAGCTGGTTCCACTGGTTCAAGCATTGGTTGAGGAGGGGGGTTCGGGCAGGACTGGAGGAACCCAAATCTCATTATCCTGTACAAATTCTGTGTTTGTCCTGGAAGGAGAAGAGCCTAAAAGACATGCCCTTTGAGATGTTGGAGGCATTAGTTCCTAATAAATGTGCTGCTAGGTTGATAGGTTGTGCGCCGCCCACGCATGACACACACACACACACACACAGATAACCCCGCAGGGTTTCACTATCTGTAAAGCATCTATAAAGAATTGGAGATGTTAGGAGGAGTTCAAAAATAACCCAATCCCCTAGATCTGGCGAGCCAGTGCTTTTGACTTTCCAGTTCATTATTATTATTTACACGATTTTGATCCCAGTCGGGGATTTTGTGGAAGGAACCCGAAGTAAACAAGCCGCAGCAGCCTTCAGCTCCACCTGGGAGTGCCAGCTTTCTGACTGCCTGCCAGCCTGCCAGTCAGCTGCACAATATTCAGTGATCATCCGCTGTGGTGATTTGAGGGGTTTTGAAGTGACTGATGTCTCACTGATTCAGCAGTGTCCTGAGCAGAGCTGATGTGTCCCTGTGTCTCACATGATTCAGCAGTGTCCTGAGCAGAGCTTATGTGTCCCTAAACTTCTTAAAGGGAATTACCTGGAAAGCACAAGTATCTATCTATCTATCATATATATATATATATATATATATATATATATATATATATATATATATATATATATATATACATATATATATATATGCCGACCCTGCAGCAACCTATACAATATTATATATCTTCCTCTCTCTCTCTCTCTCTCTCTCTCTCTCTCTCTCTCTCATATATATATATATATATATATATATATATATATATATATATATATATATATATATATATATATATATATATATATGTATATAGAAACAGCACTCCTAAATGTTTCTTGATTCGATAATTGACAGTGAGTCCATGTTGACTAGTAAATGGTAACTCACTATTCTTATCCTCCTGTTATCTCTACAAAGCCATGTACCTTCATCTCAGAGAGAGAGAGAGAGAGAGATACTGTTGAACGGGAGAGTGAGCTAGCTTCTACTCCCGTACCCCCCCCCCCTTCTCCTCCCCAGGGTAATTCAGCATGCGGAAGCCACACTGCACAGTCCTGCAGATCCACGTGTGAATACTAATGCACGTTGCTTTTGAAATACCAGTGTCAGTGCCTTCCTGTAGACCTTTCCTTGTATGGGATTTTTACAGTAAGTATATATATGAATCAGTGGTTGGAAATGATTGGTTAAAACCTCATCATAGGAGCAAGACTAGATTGATCTATTGCCCTAACATCCTTACACCAGCAGGCAGTAGTCTCCCTCTGTCATGTGATTGGTTCACATCAATGTTAGTCCTGCCACTTTTCAAAGGAGCACCCTTCTCCCCTGCACTCCTCTCAACAAGAGAAAATGGCTGAACATTGATTCTGTGTGTGTAAGTGTTAAACACAGTGTGTGTGTGTGTAAGTGTTAAACACAGTGTGTGTGTGTAAGTGTTAAACACAGTGTGTGTGTGTGTAAGTGTTAAACACAGTGTGTGTGTGTAAGTGTTAAACACAGTGTGTGTGTGTAAGTGTTAAACACAGTGTGTGTGTGTAAGTGTTAAACACAGTGTGTGTGTGTAAGTGTTAAACACAGTGTGTGTGTGTAAGTGTTAAACACAGTGTGTGTGTGTGTAAGTGTTAAACACAGTGTGTGTGTGTGCGTAAGTGTTAAACACTGTGTGTGTGTGTAAGTGTTAAACACAGTGTGTGTGTGTGTGCGTAAGTGGTAAACGCAGTGTGCGTGTGTAAGTGGTAAACTCAATGTGTTTCAGTGTGTGTGTTAAACGCAGGGCTCACGAGACTCTGCTATGGTTTCAGTGTGCTCCCCATCCCAGGAACGTGAGGTCAAGTACTCCTCATCCCAACTCCCTCCCCCCACACTGTGCTTTCCCAATCCTCATTCCTACTGGCCGGCTTTCCGGAGCTTGCTAGCGGATTGGCTGAGAGGCAGAGAAGGGGTGGGCTGGGGAGGTTTCTTAATGTTCTTGTCTTGGCTAAGGAGGTGACAGGGGGTGGGATCTCTGGAAGAGATGCTGAGGATGCAGAATGAGAGAGAGAGAGAGAGAGAGGGATAGAGAGAGTCAGAGCTGTGCAGGTTAGCAGCAAGCAGTCTAGCAATCCAGTGCTGTGTGATACAAGCAGGGGATGATTGGATAACAGATGGAGGTGGGACAAAGCAGTGAATGAACGCCGAGCCCAGCTTCCATAGGCTCCCAGGCAGGCAGGCAGGCAGGCAGTGCAAGTCCTGTGCTTGAGAGAGAGAGAGAGAGGGGGATTTGAGAGCAGTAAGTCGTGTAAAGTGAGGGAAGCTGCCTGGATCCCGTGGAGTGTTCTCCCTCAGATTATTGCTTTTGACAGAGCAGTTTATTTACGCTGGCAGGGGATGCACCACCCCTCCAGGAAATACCTTTACTGCTCACAAAATAAGAATATAATACAAAACTGTAAGCTTGTCAAGGTAGCGGACTGGAGCCTGGTTCTTCATGTGAGATGACAGCATTCAGGCAGTGGCAGAGCCCTCCCCCCTGCACATGGATGGTGGCATTGAGCCATCTGTAAGCGCGGGTCGATAGTAAAGTGCTGACGTTCTGGAGATCCTCAGCAGAGAGGAACGTGCGCCAGTGTGGGAATACTTAAAAACATGACGGCTGCCGACGTACCGGAGTTGTACGGTAGTTAATAAAACTAAACTTCAAAATTTATAAAAAGTTACCGAAGAACATTTAGCTTTGAACCTAAAACAAAGCTTTGCGATGCGGCGCTCCAGCACGGATGAGTCCACTTATCGGCGCAGCCCTTCACTGGAGAGCAAGGATTACTCTCTGCCTCAGGCTGCTTTCCGGCGCTACAGCAGCAGCTATGGGAACCACTTTGAGGGCCAGAGCTCCTTCTTCGGGTTCCACGCCAACCCTGGCCCCAAGGCTACAAAGACCAAGTACACCTCCCCCAAGGGCAACAAGTATGTGGTGTTTTACCTGGACCTCTCCTTCATCTTCCTCCTAGAGTTGAAGCGTTGCAGCATGGCGCGGAACTGCCTTCAGTGCATCAAGTACCTGATGTTCGTCTTCAACCTGCTGTTCTGGGTGAGTACATGCGGTCTGTGGCACCCTGCATCATGGGCTTGCATGCGCGCTGCCTCCCTCACACTCAGAGACACTCGCCCTCCTCACCCTCACGCACAAGAACTCCCGTCAAAGAGACAAGCACACACACGCACACCCCCTCCTGTCACAAACACAGCACACATGCACATGTTTTTCAGAGACCCAAGTGAAGAAACTCGCATGCGAATATGTAGGTGTGAACAGACAAACGCATCCACACACACTCTCATTGAGAGTGAGGAGTTAAAATATTCCTGTCAGGTTCTCCTCAGCCTCTCAAGGTTCAGCTGTGTTTTTCTCAACTCCAGAAACACATTGCATTTGAAAAGAGAAGAGAGACCAGTCTGTGGGGGCGGGGGCAGGGGGCAGGGGGTCAGAGGTACCTGTCACAGAGACCAGTCTGTGGGGGCGGGGGGGTCAGAGGTACCTGTCACAGAGACCTTTAAAGATCTCTGTGTATCAGAGAATTACCCACACACACTGGTGTGACCCAGCTCCTCTTCTCTATAGCTGAAGGGTAAATCTACACAGAGAGCATCTCATACTGTTCAAGGGCATCTCAATCCCCGGCTCTCATTCAGTGCAGAGCAGTGTCTTGAGGGAAGCACCACACTGTACCTGCAGGGATAGCGCTGGCTGCGAGGTCTCTGTCTGTACGTCTGTCTGTCTGTCTGTACGTCTGTCTGCTGCCGTCTCTGCGGGTAGCGCTGGCTGTGAGGTCTGTCTGTACGTCTGTCTCCTGCCGTCTCTGAGGACAGCGCTGGCTACGAGGTCTCTGTCTGTCTGTACATCTGTCTGTCTGTCTGTCTGTACGTCTGTCTGCTGCCGTCTCTGAGGGTAGCACTGGCTGTGAGGTCTGTCTGTCTGTCTGTCTGTCTGTACGTCTGTCTGCTGCAGTCTCTGCGGACAGCGCTGGCTGTGAGGTCTGTCTGTCTCCTGTCGTCTCTGAGGACAGCACTGGCTGTGAGGTCTGTCTGTCTGTCTGTACGTCTGTCTGCTGCAGTCTCTGCGGACAGCACTGGCTGTGAGGTCTGTCTGTCTGTCTGTACGTCTGTCTGCTGCAGTCTCTGCGGACAGCGCTGGCTGTGAGGTCTGTCTGTCTGTCTGTCTGTACGTCTGTCTGCTGCAGTCTCTGCGGACAGCGCTGGCTGTGAGGTCTGTCTGTCTGTCTGTACGTCTGTCTATCTGTACGTCTGTCTGCTGTTGTCTCCTGAGCCTCTTCTAAAAGTTATGAAAAGAGACTCCCTACACATAGTATATTAACAATGACAAACAAAGGAAGATTGCACTCATGGATGCAGAGGATGACGTTTGAACACAAGATGAGAGTACTTGTAGCTTACTGGTTGATTTATTTTTATGTGATTCATAATGCTTTAAAAGTTGTTTTTTTTTTTATTCAGCTGGTTTGTTGTGCTCCTTAAGTCTCTTCTGCAGGACAGACTGATCACTGGCTCGAAAGCCTGTTATGTACTCATTGAGAGACAGAGGGACGGAGTCAGCGATGAAATACTGAGAGATGGAGAGAGTTGGAGTCAGCGATGTGTGTGTGAGAGAGAGAGAGAGGGAGAGTTGGAGTCAGCGATGTGTGTGTGAGAGAGAGAGGGAGAGTTGGAGTCAGCGATGTGTGTGTGTGTGTGTGAGAGAGAGAGAGAGAGGGAGAGTTGGAGTCAGCGATGTGTGTGTGTGTGTGTGAGAGAGAGAGTTGGAGTCAGCGATGTGTGTGTGTGTGTGTCAGAGAGAGAGAGAGAGAGGGAGGGAGGGAGGGAGAGTTGGAGTCAGCGATGTGTGTGTGTGAGAGAGAGAGAGAGAGAGAGAGAGAGAGAGAGAGAGAGAGAGAGAGAGAGAGAGAGGGAGGAGAGTTGGAGTCAGCGATGTTGCTCTCTCTTGCTCTCTTTCTTCATTCTAGTCCCCTGCCCCAGTGCTCACAGTGTATCAGTTCTCATTGAGGTCAGTGTGAAAAGGATACTCTGATCCTTGTGACTGATCTTCATGTGCACAGTGGTGGAGCTCTCTCAGATTAGGGTCTCGTGTCTCAGTTTATTTATTGATTCAGTGCGTGTGCTGGTTCGAGAAGCCAGCTTGATGGTAAGCATAAGCCACAATCCACACACTGCCTCCCAGCTAAAGGGTGTCGGATGGGGGACTCCTTCTCTGCTTGATTGGTGTGGGGGTGCAGGTACAAAGAAATGTTATCCGAGTGCTCCAGCCCACAGCCTCCTCTTCCCTGCTCGGAAGGAAGGAAGCCGTGTGCTGCCTCGTCGATAGGAAGGAATGAATCCTGTGTGATAGCAAAGTGAATTATAAAATGGCAAGAATAGAGGGAGCAATCCCATTGGCTAACAAGTGTTCCAGCCTGTGTCGATAGGCCACCATAGCAACACAGCTTGGAACTTTCCGGACCACTGCCTGATTCACTGGGCAGCCACTTCACTGAGGGAGGGGTGCTGGGTAGGGTTGAGCGCAGTAACACACTGCAAGGGAGTCCGAATACGGCTGAGTAGCTCGTCTCCACCTCGTATTGAACTATATTTGAACATCCTGCAGTGCGTTATTGCTGCCTGGACCCACACCGTTGCTGTTTCCTTTGCTGATGAGGTGCTCTCGTCTGCTGGGCAGAGCCAGCGTGGGGGTGACTGTGTTGCATTTTACAGCATCTAGCGTGATCAGGAGGAGCCAGTTTTGCCGCTGGTTGACATTACGAAAGTATATAATCCCTAATCCTTTAGCTGTGCTGTATGCTGTGCTGTGCTCTGTGGTGTGTGCTGTACTTTGTGCTTTTCTGTGTGCTGAGCTGTGCTGTGTGCTGCGTGCTGTGTGCTGTGCAATGCACTCTGATAACGCAGTCATTACACAGATAGCTGTCTCGTCTTTGAACCGCGTGGTTAGCGGTTCGCATCCAGGCCTTGCCTTTCCATTAAATTCAGTGGGCTGAGATGCCAATTCATTACAGTACTGAATTAGCTGGCTCCCAGTCCAGCACTGAGTTCTCTACACTAGACTGTATTGAATTAGCTGGCTCTCAGATCCCCAGTACAGCACTGAGTTCTCTACACTAGACTGTATTGAATTAGCTGGCTCTCAGATCCCCAGTACAGCACTGAGTTCTCTATACTAGACTGTATTGAATTAGCTGGCTCTCAGATCCCCAGTACAGCACTGAGTTCTCTACACTAGACTGTATTGAATTAGCTGGCTCTCAGATCCCCAGTACAGCACTGAGTTCTCTACACTAGACTGTATTGAATTAGCTGGCTCTCAGATCCCCAGTACAGCACTGAGTTCTTTACACTAGACTGTATTGAATTAGCTGGCTCTCAGATCCCCAGTACAGCACTGAGTTCTCTACACTAGACTGTATTGAATTAGCTGGCTCTCAGATCCCCAGTACAGCACTGAGTTCTCTACACCAGACTGTATTGAATTAGCTGGCTCTCAGATCCCCAGCACAGCACTGAGTTCTCTACACTAGACTGTATTGAATTAGCTGGCTCTCAGATCCCCAGTACAGCACTGCGTTCTCTACACTAGACTGTATTGAATTAGCTGGCTCTCAGATCCCCAGTACAGCACTGAGTTCTCTACACTAGACTGTATTGAATTAGCTGGCTCTCAGATCCCCAGTACAGCACTGAGTTCTCTACACTAGACTGTATTGAATTAGCTGGCTCTCAGATCCCCAGTACAGCACTGAGTTCTTTACACTAGACTGTATTGAATTAGCTGGCTCTCAGATCCCCAGTACAGCACTGAGTTCTCTACACTAGACTGTATTGAATTAGCTGGCTCTCAGATCCCCAGTACAGCACTGAGTTCTCTACACCAGACTGTATTGAATTAGCTGGCTCTCAGATCCCCAGCACAGCACTGAGTTCTCTACACTAGACTGTATTGAATTAGCTGGCTCTCAGATCCCCAGTACAGCACTGCGTTCTCTACACTAGACTGTATTGAATTAGCTGGCTCTCAGATCCCCAGTACAGCACTGAGTTCTCTACACTAGACTAGATTGAATTAGCTGGCTCTCAGATCCCCAGCACAGCACTGAGTTCTCTACACTAGACTGTATTGAATTAGCTGGCTCTCAGATCCCCAGTACAGCACTGAGTTCTCTATACTAGACTGTATTGAATTAGCTGGCTCTCAGATCCCCAGTACAGCACTGCGTTCTCTACACTAGACTGTATTGAATTAGCTGGCTCTCAGATCCCCAGCACAGCACTGAGTTCTCTATACTAGACTGTATTGAATTAGCTGGCTCTCAGATCCCCAGTACAGCACTTTTACCCAGCAACTGTACTCAGTACAGTTTTCTATATACTGTATTGAATAGCTGCCACTTCCTAATACAGGTCCTTCAATCTCAATGGAGTCTGATGTCTGGTCTCAGGCTGTTCCAACTCGTTTCAATGTGTATCGTCAATCCTGAGAGTGATAATCCTGAGAGTGATTTGGTGATTTGGATACAGGGTCTGAAGAGATTTGTTATGAGCAGATAAACTCAGTAATTGAGTGAGCCAGCGAGGGTTAGCTTACTGTCAGGTTATTGATTTGATATTGATGAGCTCTGATACACGACAGGGCAGCGCTCGATGTGAGCGTTTCATTACCGCTAACTACCTTCCCCCCCCCCCCCGATAAATTCCATCACCTGATTCATTGCCACTGATCCTGTCTCCACTGTGTCTTCCTTCACTGCCATGGATCTGCGCTGGTTCACCTGAAACAATCATTCATTCTTCCACCCCATAGACCATTAGCGTTGACGGTCCCACCCCCTCTGCTTACTGGCCGTGACCTAGATCCCCCTGGTTTACAGCTTGTGAAGGGTTATGATCCATGAATGTGGCCAGAACCTGCTTCAGCAGTTGGTGCAGTGGTAAAAAAAAGACAAAGGGTAAGCTATCCTGTTTGGTGTTCCAGTCCAGGCTGGGCAGTAGCATGGCAGACACTGAGGGTGTGAGAGACGCCCAATAGATTTACACGCCTGTCAGTTTGTGCAGGATTGTGGGTTCAAGGTTAATCGGAAGAGATTCTGCCCATCGTTAAAATGCTCCTGAGTCACTTTGTATAATAAATTGGGATATGCTTCGGCTTTAACCCTTGGTATAGCCAGGATTTGCTTACCACAGGAGAGCAGGAGCGAGTAAACACTTTATTCCTGAAATGAGAAGTGGGTAAACTCCATAGTTAATGACAAACGTTACGACCAGATGTCTTTCTCAGCTATGCCTGATATTGCATGCTGCCCCTTATAGAACTTTACCAGATATATTTGTTATTATTATTGTTAATATTGTTAAGCTTCAGTGAAGCAGGATGAAAACAATATCCACGTCTCATTACCTAAGAGCTCTTTGGCAAAGCGAACAGATTGTAGTATAGTCTAGTGTAGAGAACTCAGTGCTGTGCTGGGGATCTGAGAGCCAGCTAATTCAATACAGTCTAGTGTAGAGAACTCAGCGCTGTGCTGGGGATCTGAGAGCCAGCTAATTCAATACAGTCTAGTGTAGAGAACTCAGCGCTGTGCTGGGGATCTGAGAACCAGCTAATTCAATACAGTCTAGTGTAGAGAACTCAGCGCTGTACTGGGGATCTGAGAACCAGCTAATTCAATACAGTCTAGTGTAAAGAACTCAGTGCTGTACTGGGGATCTGAGAGCCAGCTAATTCAATACAGTCTAGTATAGAGAACTCAGTGCTGTACTGGGGATCTGAGAGCCAGCTAATTCAATACAGTCTAGTGTAAAGAACTCAGTTCTGTACTGGGAATCTGAGAGCCAGCTAATTCAATACAGTCTAGTCTAGATACATTGTGTTGCCACTGTTTTATAAAGGGAAGTTTTCTGTCATGGGGAACAGCTTTTGGCAACAAAAAATAGCATGGCATCAGATTTCACACCTGTTAAAGCAGCCAGTCACTCCAATGCAATTATATGGGACACAATCCCTCCTTAATTCCTGTTAATCCCTTAACCAGCAGGAATGAATCACGAAGCATTTCAGAGTGTGTGTGTAATGCAATAGCAGAGCGAGAGAGAGACACATATTCAGGCAAGACACATTCAAAGGGCCTTTACCAAGATTGCATAGTTTGTTTTATTTTTGTATTTATCTCGTGTTTCCAAAAAAAATAAGCAAACATGCAAGACAGCACAGCGGAGTGACCTTTATTAAAAAAACAAACCCCTTTGCCCTGACCCTGCTGCTGCTGCAGTGGCTTCGTTTATCTTTGAGACCCAGCAGATCCGGAAACCGGCTTTCCAGTGAGTTTGAGTGTTTTTTTTTAGCCAACTATTGTTTATTCTTTGGTCCGTTTATCAGAGAAAATAACTTTTATTTCCTGTTTTTATTTGAATACTATTGTTTATTGATGTATTTATTTAAACACCCAGAGGGACGGACACACAAAGAGACACAGAGACACACACACACACACACACACAATCAATCACAAAACGTCTGGCACAAACCTTTGTAATGTCTGGTTGAATCTCATTCTGCTGCTTGCTATAAATATACAGCAGTAACAAAAGAAATGAAGAACCGTATTGCATTGCGAAAGCCTGATTGCTTATCAATTAATGAGCTAATTAATAATGAATGATTTGATACACAGGCTACGTGTACAACAGCAAGTCCAGTATATACTGCACCAACTTGCCCTCGTTACATCTGGGTGCTCTGATATTTTAAAAATTGAGATTTTATTCTTTTTTTTTTTTACTGCCAGAGATGCTATCAGTCAAGAGGAATGAAGAAATGTTTTTTTGAAAGCCAGTCCGACAGGGTGAGGTTGAGAGTTGGTAAGCGAGCTCTGAGATCTCTGGTTTTGCAGCTGCAGATTTAAATGTTTTTAAATAGAAGAAGATTGCCTGTTGGAATTCATAACACCGCTCCATCACAACCAGAAGAACAGCGGAGCGTATTCCTCCAATCCACGCACAGGAAAGGAGTGTCTCTCGCTGTCTCTCCGTCTGTCTCTCCGTCTGTCTAAAAAGAGGTGTGTTGTATATAGTGTATCGCATAGGGCTGTTCGAAACACGCCGATGCTCAGCCCTTGAGACTAATTAGCCTGTTTCAGATCCCTCTATACATTTTATACTGTAAAGCTTATTCAGAAATATTGCTGAAAAGAAACTTCACAAGTAAATGTGACAGGAGGAAAGGTATCAAGTCTTTTGAACTGAGAATTGCATTAAAGGCAACCAGTTAACCCTTAAGAGGGAAGACACATTTGTATTTCTCCTGTATATTAATCTGCACTTTGTGCTGAATTGCACATCTCCTGGTCTCTGCATTCACAGGCCATATGGACATAAAAAATAATCAGCAAATGCACTGCAAATAAAAAATAGAGCCTCGATTATTAGCAGCAAAACCTGCTGGTATCTTGCAAGTGGAAACATATACATCCTGCACCAGTTAGACAAAATATACATCCTGCACCACTTAGACAAAATATACATTCTGCATCAGTTAGACAAAATATACATCCTGCACCAGTTAGACAAAATATACATCCTGCACCACTTAGACAAAATATACATTCTGCATCAGTTAGACAAAATATACATCCTGCACCACTTAGACAAAATATACATCCTGCACCAGTTAGACAAAATATACATTCTGCATCAGTTAGACAAAATATACATCCTGCACCAGTTAGACAAAATATACATCCTGCACCACTTAGACAAAATATACATCCTGCACCAGTTAGACAAAATATACATTCTGCATCAGTTAGACAAAATATACATTCTGCATCAATTAGACAAAATATACATTCTGCATCAATTAGACAAAATATACATCCTGCACCAGTTAGACAAAATATACATTCTGCATCAGTTAGACAAAATATACATTCTGCATCAGACAGACAAAATATACATCCTGCACCACTTAGACAAAATATACATCCTGCACCAGTTAGACAAAATATACATCCTGCATCAGTTAGACAAAATATACATTCTGCATCAGTTAGACAAAATATACATTCTGCATCAGACAGACAAAATATACATCCTGCACCACTTAGACAAAATATACATCCTGCACCAGTTAGACAAAATATACATTCTGCATCAGTTAGACAAAATATACATCCTGCACCAGTTAGACAAAATATACATCCTGCACCACTTAGACAAAATATACATTCTGCATCAGTTAGACAAAATATACATTCTGCATCAGTTAGACAAAATATACATCATGCACCAGTTAGACAAAATATACATCCTGCACCACTTAGACAAAATATACATCCTGCATCAGTTAGACAAAATATACATCATGCACCAGTTAGACACCCCTTCCATCTGCACCAGCAACTGGGAGAGAGACACGCATTACGCACACACACAAGTAAACACACACGCAGAGACACACAGTGGAGATCTACAGTGATGCATACAGGCACAAACTGTCTGCTCAAACAAGCACGCATGCACACACACACACAAATTCGCTCACTCTCAAGAACACAAACCTGCCATTATGTAGACTTTGCATTGGCAGACAAGATTAAACCAAGATTTTAAAATCCAAGGTGGTGTTTTTTTTTAGTTTTTTTTTTTAATCAATGGTTGGAACACCTTCAGCTGTAAGACCAACAGGAGTGTTGGTGCAGTAGTGTGTGACACACTTGGGAAGCTCTGTAGCAACAGCTTGGGTATCCAACGTTTCATTGGGCTTGCTGAAGAAGTTGTAGACAAGGGTATTTTGTTTGGCAGGTTGGCACGTGTTGCTCAGTCCCTGACCCCCTTCCGGCGCCTCCTCAAGACACACCTGTTGAGACAGCATCTGTAAACCTCATAACTCTCGACCATGCTCGACTATATGGCACCCAATTGTACAAGTCTACATTAATGACTTAGATTCCGGTATAGTAAGCAAACTTGTTAAATTTGCAGACGACACAAAAATAGGAGAAGTGGAAAACACCGTTGCAGCAGCAAAGGTCATTCAAAATGATCTAGACAGGATTCAGAACTGGGCAGACACATGGCAAATGACATTTAATCGAGAAAAGTGTAAGGTACTGCACGCAGGCAATAAAAATGTCCATTATAAATACCATATGGGAGACACTGAAATTGAAGAAGGAATCTATGGAAAAGATCTAGGAGTTTATGTTGACTCAGAAATATCTTCATCTAGGCAATGTGGGGAAGCTATAAAAAAGGCCAACAAAATGCTCGGATATATAGTGAAAAGTGTTGAATTTAAATCAAGGGAATTAATGTTAAAACTTTACAATGCATTTGTAAGACCTCATCTATAATATTGTGTTCAGTTTTGGTCACCTCGCTACAAAAAGGATATTGCTGCTTTAGAAAGAGTGCAAAAAAGAGTGACCAGAATTATTCCTGGTTTAAAAGGCATGTCGTATACAGCCAGGCTTAAAGAATTGAATCTATTCAGTCTTGAACAAAGAAGACTATGCAGTGATCTGATTCAAGCATTCAAAATTCTAAAAGATATAGACAATGTCGACCCAGGGGACTTTTTCGACCTGAAAAAAGAAACAAGGACCAGGGGTCACAAATGGAGATTAGATAAAGGGGCATTCAGAACAGAAAATAGGAGGCACTTATTTTTACACAGAGAATTGTGAGGGTCTGGAACCAACTCCCCAGTAATGTTGTTGAAGCTGACACCCTGGGATCCTTCAAGAAGCTGCTTGATGAGATTCTGGGATCAATAAGCTGCTAACAACCAAACGAGCAAGATGGGCTGAATGGCCTGCTCTCGTTTGTAAACTTTCTTATGTAAATTGTGTAAAAAAGAATGCAACATCAGGTGTGAAGCATCACGCTGGTGGGATACAATATTATTTATTTATTTATTTATTTATTTATTTATTTATTAGCAGACACCCTTATCCAAGGCGCCTTACATTTGTTATAAAATATCACAGTACGAAATATTACAGTACAAATAATATTATAATAGTACAGTACAGATAACATAAAAAATACAGTAAATTAGGTTTTGAGAGCAATTTCAACTAAGAGCAGTTATAATAAATATGTGCTTATAAGAGTAAACTCCATTAAGAGCACATAGTAAATACAATAAATGGATAAGAAAAAATTCAAATAAGAGCAATTACAAAAAACGTGAATACGGAAACCTGTAAGAGTAAAATCAAGCACAAAATACAGAAAATAGTTCTAACAGGGCAGTAGTAGAATACTGCAAAGTGTGGAGCAGTTCAGTGCAGGTACAAGCTAATGTAAGTACTGGTACGATTGGGTGCCATATAGTCCAGTATGGTCGAGAGATGTGAGGTTTACAGATGCTGTCTGAACAGGTGTGTCTTGAGGAGGCGCTGGAAGGTGGTCAGGGACTCAGCAACTGATGAGGTGCAAATCGCAAAGGAAAAATGAATCTCAACATGAGCTGCAAGGAGTTCTACAGTCAGTGGCAGAAAGGATGTCATGCGCATGGCCTCGTCACCCAAGAAGTGCTGGTGCTGACAATTCGAGGGCATACGAGCTGCAGCATATGGCATGTGCACGCTCTGTATTATATAAGAACTTACACTATAACCCTAACCGCCCTCCTCCTTCCCAGGCTGACAGCGTCCTGATTTTTCACTCTTGCTATCTGGTCACCCTGTGGGAGACGGATGCTGCTGACATGCAGTGTCTCGGTTGCGACGGCTCCTTTAAGGGGTGTCTCTGCACAGAGCCTCACAGATTAGCAACGGCGTGTCTGTCAGGTTGGTAATTTGTTCATTTACTTGTGTCTCTCGCTGGCTTCTTGTTTCCTCTCCCTGTCACTGCCAGGAATCGCGCGCCACAGTGCATCCCATAATAACTCCTCCGTGTGAGAGCAAGCGCAAATTAGGCTAATTTTATATTTTCTCAGCTTCCATTTCACCCTTATTTCAATACAGACGGTGTGAGCTGGCAGCAGGCTGATCCACTTGCCTCCAGTTCATCTCTTTCAAATGTATGCTTGGGTTCTATTCCCTGCAGTGTACTGCAATAACAGTCGATAGTTCTGAGCAGAGCTGCCTTTCCTATACTACTAGAGTGCTCTGCAGTGTAGAATGGAGTTCTCTTTCCTATACACCTCTATACAGCTCTGCAGTGTTGAGTTCTCTTTCCTATAGACCTCTATACAGCTCTGCAGTGCTGAGTTCTCGTTCCTAAAGACCTCTATATAGCTCTGCAGTGTAGAGTTCTCTTTCCTATAGACCTCTATACAGCTCTGCAGTGTTGAGTTCTCTTTCCTATAGACCTCTATACAGCTCTGCAGCGTTGAGTTCTTTTTCCTATAGACCTCTATACAGCTCTGCAGTGTTGAGTTCTCTTTCCTAAAGACCTCTATACAGCTCTGCAGCGTTGAGTTCTCTTTCCTATAGACCTCTATACAGCTCTGCAGTGTTGAGTTCTCTTTCCTAAAGACCTCTATACAGCTCTGCAGTGTTGAGTTCTCTTTCCTAAAGACCTCTATACAGCTCTGCAGTGTTGAGTTCTCTTTCCTAAAGATCTCTATACAGCTCTGCAGTGTTGAGTTCTCGTTCCTAAAGATCTCTATACAGCTCTGCAGTGTTGAGTGGAGTTCTCTTTCCTATAGACCTCTATACAGCTCTGCAGCGTTGAGTTCTCTTTCCTATAGACCTCCTATTCCAATAGGTAGCTCTGCAATGTTGAAAGAGTTTCATTTTGCTCTTTAGTGCATCAGTCCTCAGATTTGCCACCCACCAGGACAGTGATTATAGCGGCATTACTAACCAGGGTCCAGCAATTACCAGATGAGTCACACGTGGCATTTAGTCCTGTTCAGCTGCTTCTGATTGAATCGCTGCTTTACTGCAAGAGTTCTATACAGTTGTATTTCTTTCATGTCCTCAGTTTGGGTTCTTTCATAAGAACATAAGAACATAAGAAAGTTTACAAACTCTCAATCCGTAGATTGTGATTTAGAAGGCCTGGTGTTGGAAATAAAGATCTTGGCAGAAAAACAAACAAACATGTTTGTTTGGATTTCCAGTGCGTGTGGTTTTGATCATAATTCAGACAGTTGACTAACAGGAATGTGATTTCCAAGCGAATGAATTTCACAAAGCTAGAACCGACCACTAAGAACAGTCAACCCAACCCAATTGGGTCCAGAGGGTGGCTGGGTTTCAACCTGCGCCCATGCACACCGCGAGAGGGTTTTAGTCTCTCCGACAGGGTTCAGAATCACACAGCACTGCCCGCTACATGTAGTACAAATAAACTACCAGACCTGCACAGTAACCTTGGGTCTCAAAAGCATATGTTTTTGATTAGTGAGTAATTTTATTTTTTAAAAGAGATGTAGAGGGTGTTGATGATGATGATTGATGATGAAGAAGAAATGTGGGGTGTTGAGGGGCTCCCGAGTCCTATAGCCTGGAAATCGATGGCTCAGGTCCAGGCTATTCCACTGCCGGCCGTGGACGGGAGCTCCCAGGGGGCGGCGCAGAATTGACTGAGTGCCGCCCGGGGTGGGGAGGGCTTAGGTCAGCCAGGGTATCCTCGGCTCACTGCGCACCAGCGGGCTTGCCTGTAAGCTGCCCAGAGCTGTGTGGTCCTACGACGCTGTAGCTCTGAGGCGGCTGCATGGCGGGCCTGCAGAGTGAAGAGAAGCAGACGACTGACGGCACACGTTTCGGAGGTCGCGTGTGTCCGTCTCTCCCGAGTCAGTGCGGGGGTTTCAGTGGTGAGCCAGGCTGAAAATTGGGCGTTTCAAATTGGGGAGAAAATGGGGTAAAAAAAAAAAAGCAATTGCTGATTCTGGGAAAAAAGAAAGATGTGTGGTGTTGAATTATTCAGTCCTGGTCCCTCAGCACTCTGCCTGTCTCTCTACCGGCTCCAGCGCATTATTAATTCATGCGTTTGTCCAGCCTGTTCCTCTCCACTCCAGCTGGGCAGAAAACAACATGACCTTCAGAGAAGGCTGTTTGATTGTGTTTGTGACCCTTTTATTTGTGGACTGAAAAACAATATTGTAAGTGCAGCTAATAAGTACACTTGGTAAGTTTGACTTGCAGCTATTCTAGAGTCAGGGCGACAGCCCCCTCATTATTATTATTATTAGAGCTATGGTCAGGGTTAGTGTCAGAACTGCAGCGGCGAGCAGGGGGGCGTGGCAACTGGACTGCGGGTTCTGTGTGTGTGTGTGCGTGCGTGCGCTCTGTGATTGGTTGTTTATGATCTGTTAATGTTCTGCTGTAAACAGGGGAGTTTACTCACTTTTTTATTTATCACTACACCACTGGCTGGAGCCCTGAGCAACAAACAGAGAGAATGCTAGACCAGTTACGCTACGTTCCGGAACCCTCTAACTCATCCAATCAGAAGCTGGTTTCCCCTGGGGGAGGTTGCTGATTGGATAGGAGAGGAGAGTCTCTGTGTCAATGCTCTCTGCTCCTGTTTGCCAATTCAGCTCCCAGTTAATTGCAGTGTCGTTTCATAACTGCAGTAGTGTATGAAGATGAATAGGCTGTGCCCAGCTGTGTTCGTCACACTGCCTGGGGAGCTCAGATTCAGCTATGAAAAGATCTTTTTATTAAGATAATTAAAATGAGGCTGTGGTTTCTTTTGTGGGTTTTTTTTTCTGTAAGCTGAAGTGTTATTGTGAACTTTTTTAATAAGGCGATGATTAACTGCCTGTTCCCTGCTGATCAGTGTGATTAACAAAGCTGTGAAGATCTGTCGCTTGCACTGTTAATATGCTCTAGTAATAGTTAGTCTGGTAAACACTGGAGCAGAAATAACAAGAGAGTGACTGGATATCCAACAGGTAGGAAATAAAACATTAGGTAAATGTATATCAGTTGAGTTTTTGCAAGCATGGTGAAGCATAGGGAAGCATTGTAAAGCACAGAGAGGTCTGGTAAAGCATAAGGAAGCATTGTAAAGCACAGAGAGGTCTGGTAAAGCATAGGGAAGCATTGTAAAGCACAGAGAAGTCTGGTAAAGCATAAGGAAGCATTGTAAAGCACAGAGAGGTCTGGTAAAGCATAGGGAAGCATTGTAAAGCACAGAGGTCTGGTAAAGCATAGGGAAGCATTGTAAAGCACAGAGAGGTCTGGTAAAGCATAAGGAAGCATTGTAAAGTACAGAGAGGTCTGGTAAAGCATAGGGAAGCATTGTAAAGCACAGAGAGGTCTGGTAAAGCATAGGGAAGCATTGTAAAGCACAGAGAGGTCTGGTAAAGCATAAGGAAGCATTGTAAAGCACAGAGGTGTGGTAAAGCATAAGGAAGCATTGTAAAGCACAGAGGTATGGGAAAGCATAGTAAAGCACAGAGAGGTGTGGTAAAGCATAGGGAAGCATTGTAAAGCACAGAGAGGTACGTACGGTAAAGCATAGGGAAGCATTGTAAAGCACAGAGAGGTCTGGTAAAGCATAGGGAAGCATTGTAAAGCACACAGAGGTATGGTAAAGCATAGGGAAGCATTGTAAAGCACAGAGAGGTCTGGTAAAGCATAGGGAAGCATTGTAAAGCACAGAGAGGTCTGGTAAAGCATAAGGAAGCATTGTAAAGCACAGAGGTATGGGAAAGCATAGTAAAGCACAGAGAGGTACGGTAAAGCATAGGGAAGCATTGTAAAGCACAGAGAGGTACGTACGGTAAAGCATAGGGAAGCATTGTAAAGCACAGAGAGGTACGGTAAAGCATAGGGAAGCATTGTAAAGCACAGAGAGGTCTGGTAAAGCATAGGGAAGCATAGTAAAGCACAGAGAGGTTCGGTAAAGCATAGGGAAGCATTGTAAAGCACAGAGAGGTACGTACGGTAAAGCATAGGGAAGCATTGTAAAGCACAGAGAGGTACGGTAAAGCATAGGGAAGCATTGTAAAGCACAGAGAGGTACGGTAAAGCATAGGGAAGCATTGTAAAGCACACAGAGGTATGGTAAAGCATAGGGAAGCATTGTAAAGCACAGAGAGGTATGGTAAAGCATAGGGAAGCATTGTAAAGCACAGAGAGGTACGGTAAAGCATAGGGAAGCATTGTAAAGCACAGAGAGGTACGGTAAAGCATAGGGAAGCATTGTAAAGCACAGAGGGGTATGGTAAAATTTTTTTTTTTTTAAAAAGGTAAACCAGGTAAGTGCATATTATACAGCAATTGGGAAACTGTAAAATGTGCAAATGTTCTGTGGATAATTCTCTTTGACTTTGAGTGATAAAGGCCTTTGGTACTCTTTGATTTCTTTTCAGTGTAGCTGAAGAGACTGATGCCGACAGCACTGTCATTCTCCACTCTGGAGCTCGTCACACTGAATCTGCAAAGTTCCTAAGGGTGTAATTATCACCATGAATAATGAGAGCTCTCTGCTCTCTCGCTTGCTCGCCTGCCCGCTCTTCCAGCCTGTCCCAGAGTCCTGTTCTGTCCTCTCTCTCTCTCTCTCTCACACACACACACACGAGGACGGGACAGGCTTATCATGATCCCGATGCCAAATTGCATTTTCTCGCAATGGGAAAATGAAATGGTTCCAATATGTTTTACAATGTTCCCACAAAAGTTTGAACTGGTCCGGTGCAAATCATTAGCTTGCTATGTCACGACAGTCGTCTGTGTGTTTTGTCTGTTTTTCTCTCCTTTGAATTCCTCTCTCTCTCTCCCTGTTGTCATTTCTCTCCGTCTCGCACGGCCTTGTCAGCTTGAGGAATCTGACAGCTCATCTTGTCTCTCTCTTATCGCTGTGCTTCTTTGTTTGTCTGCACCCTGACGGCCCGCTAGTTTATTCACAGATTCAGTCTCTGAACAGACACGAGAGAGAGAAAGATGGAACAAACAACAGCGCAATCTTCATTTAGAGATGCCAGCTCCAAGGTTCAATAGCTCAGGGGTTTGAGAAAAAAAGAGAGAAAGCAAGCTCTGGGCTGCAGTGTGGAAGGCAGTGGGTTTGAGGAGCTCAGTGGTTAGATAAAGAAAGCGCTGGGCTGCAGTGTGGAAGGCAGGGGGTTTGAGGAGCTCAGTGGTTAGATAAAGAAAGCGCTGGGCTGCAGTGTGGAAGGCAGCGGGTTTGAGGAGCTCAGTGGTTAGATAAGGAAAGCGCTGGGCTGCAGTGTGGAAGGCAGTGGGTTTGAGGAGCTCAGTGGTTAGATAAAGAAAGCGCTGGGCTGCAGTGTGGAAGGCAGGGGGTTTGAGGAGCTCAGTGGTTAGATAAAGAAAGCGCTGGGCTGCAGTGTGGAAAGTAGCGTGATTAAGAAGCACTTTTGTCATTGCCTACTGTGGTTCCAAAGGCAGACAGATAGAGAGAGAGAGAGAGAGAGAGAGAGAGAGATCGATCCATCAATCACTCTGTTTTGCAAAGAAATAAATGAAAAAAGAAAAGAGTTGTCTGTTAAGAATTGAAAAATGAGCTTGCCATGGCGCTGCGGAAAATCTCCAAGGACAGTCGCAGAGCTGCTATCTCATTCTTTAGAGAGATGAAGGCTTGGAAAGGACACAAGTGTGACACTGGACATGCCAGAAGGAAATGCAGAGACATAGATCAGAGAGAAACCAGCTAAATCATCACGGGGGCTCTAGTGGCCGACCAGATCATTGTGATGAGAAGTTTTTCCGAATTGCCGAAGATAATAGACAAGTCAAGCACACACACACACACACACATTTTTTTAGTAGCTGGGTGGCTGGAAACAGACTTAAAACAAGAAGCATTCTGAACACTAAAGAAGGAACTGCTAGGAAAAAAAAATCAGGCCAGCGTTTGTATCACTTTACAGTGTTTAGCAGGCAAGCAGCGACGCTGGCGCTCTCTCGAGAGAGACGTTGGGAATTTCATTCTCCATGTCTTTGATGTGATTGTTTGTGCTGCAGTGTGTTATTTTTCTTTACTTTCAGTTCAGCGCAAGCAGGGTTTGAGAGCGGGAAAGCAAGTTTGATTACACAGCACAGCCAGGAGAGGGGTCTGGGTAAGGGATGATGGCTTTGTCTGGCCAGGCTGCTTTGATTGGAACAGCCTGATTTTACACAGCGCTGGTTGTCACACGTGTGTGTTTGGTTCTC
Source organism: Acipenser oxyrinchus oxyrinchus (assembly GCA_030684275.1). Lineage (NCBI taxonomy): Eukaryota > Metazoa > Chordata > Actinopteri > Acipenseriformes > Acipenseridae > Acipenser > Acipenser oxyrinchus. Next base: position 5,098,537 of record CM060267.1, read on the forward strand.
CAAACACACACGTGTGATTTTTGTAAAGCTGAGTGTGGTCCGTGGTTAAAGAAAGGGCTTGTAACCAGGAGGTCCCTGGTTCAAATCCCACCTCAGCCACTGACTCACTGTGTGACCTTGAGCAAGTCACTTAACCTCCTTGTGCTCCATCTTTTGGGTGAGACGTAGTAAGTGACTCTGCAGCTGATGCGTTGTTCACTAGTCTCTGTAAGTCGCCTTGGATAAAGGCATCTGCTAAATAAACAAATAATAATAATAATATCCAGGCTGGTGTAGCAGACAGAATTCATTGCCCAGCTTACAGTAACCCTGCCTCCTTGGAGCACAGAGTGGATGGGGAGAGGTTGTAGCTGTTCTCTTAGACAGGCTGAGTGCAGAGTTGTTAATGAAATGCACACAGTCCCTCAGCAGTAAAGAAATGACCTAGAAATTGGAAAACTGCTCCTAGCTTTGAGTACAAACCCCCCTTTTTTGGTTAATGGTCTGGTGTCCTGACATAGTGAAGCTATTTTAGACTCCAGGGATCACACGAGCCAGAAGTTCTGCTAAAAACATGACAAACAGTCCATTAGCACTGTTGCGTCATGCAGCCAGAGTTAGAAGAGAAGAGAGCTGTGTTTCTCAGTACCTTGCGGAATTGCTCCAGTGTTTGATGCAGCTGGCTTCTAAAAAGGTTTCCCTTTGCAAAAGCACAGCTAAGTGTCATAAAGCACAGCGACAACATGGTAACGCATGCAGAGGTATGGTAACGCATAGGGAAGCATTGTAAAGCACAGATAGGTATGGTGAAGCATAGGAAAGCATTGTACAGCACAGAGAGGTATGGTGAAGCATAGGAAAGCATTGTAAAACACAGAGAGGTAAACCAGGGTATAACAGGGGAGGGGGAGGTGTGGATGGAATGGCAAAATCACCACGCATTTATCATGCTAAAACTTTTATAAGGGTGAAAAATATGGGCAGTTGGTGCAGTTCAAGTTTAGTCTTGTTTGTGCTCAGAAACATGAGAATAGTTATACTGAACCTTGCAGAGGTTACAGCAGGTCGGGTAGGCAAGGAACGATCTTTGTAGTTATTACAGGATCATTTTACATATAAATTGCTGCTCACGGGAGTCTTCGTGAACTCTTTTCCGAGTCCTTGTAGCGTTACAGATCCGCTTACAGGGATCAATGCCACCCTTTCCCATTTCATTTCCTTGTAATTACAACTCTGCTCGGAGCTGGCAGGCAGGCAATTAAGCTGCAAAGAGGAACCTTTCCTCGCAAGCAGGCCATTGCAAACCCTGCGCAGGGAGGGAGGGGATTGTGTTATTCAGTGATTTACTGTTCAATACCATCAGCCATCTGCAGCCAGAGACGTACCTGGGAACTGACGCCCTGGCTCAAGGAAGTGTGCGCGAGTGTAGATTTAACCCCTTGGGTCTTCAAAATGCATCGTCTTGCGTCTTGCCTCTTGTAGCTACGTTAACACTGTCTGCTGTAAGGGTCTTCTGTGGTAAACCCTGGCTTGTCCAGCCAGTCACTCACAAACATCCTCGAAATGAATTTCTTTTTTGCGAGTCTCCAAAGGTGTAAAATGTGCTGGGTCAGAGCCGCACCCCCAGCGCGGGCCCCGTTATCTAACAACTACACAGAGCTCCCTGTCATAGAGTAAGCTGTGGGTGCTGATGAAAGGCAAAGACATGGATTTTAAAGGGGGCTTGATTGACGTCTCTTCAAAGAGGGAGGCCTCGGTTTCGCTGTAGCCCCTGAAATGGCTCTCGCTGCTTTGTGTGCTTGTGTCGTCCTCATTAATGCGTCCTGTCGTTTTATATTTAGAGCGTGGCCTCTCCTCTGAGATTTCATTCTGATTTGCTTGAGCTTTCTGCTTTTTTTCCTTGCCAGGCACTTTTTAAGAAGGATAATGCATCTTTTATTAACTTACTACGCCCCACCGCACGCCTTAATGTGTTCTGTGTGCATTTCAGCGGGTTGTCTGTGCGGCTGTAGGAAGCAGCCACTAAAAGTGTGCAGGTCTGGTAGAGAACGTGGGTACTGTGGGAGTGAAACGAGGACCTCTGTGGCACATTGGACTAGATTCTCAAACACCTGTACCCCAAAATCTGCAGTAGAAAAAAAAGAAATGTCTGTCCTGTTTTTATTTAGATGGAATGATTTGCAGAGTGCCATACAATGAAAAACACCCCCTCCACATACATTTTGGAGTAGCTTTGAGAATCTCAAGTTTTACTGTCACTGGAGAGACAGACGGCTCAAAGGAGTGAATGAGATAGGATTCTGGGCTCAGGGTACAGAGGTTTATCTACAGGGTGAAATATTTACATATCCCCCAAAAATCAAACAAACAAAAAAAAAACAGGTCAAGATTCTTGGCACAATAAAAGGCGGGTACGGTAATAATGTTATTTCATGTTTTGTCTAACTGTTGCTGTAACGATTCAGACGTTTGCTTTGATAAATCTAATAGCTAAAGGCCACTCAAAATACCATGCGAGGAATGCAAAGCATCGGGCTGTAAAGGTCATTTCTATTTGAAAAAGTAAATGTGGGGCTGCCTGTCTTTAAACTGCAGCCTGCGATGTCACTGCATCATCTACAAGCTGCAATTAAAGTGCCTCTGACTCCAGCAGCCCTGAGTATTTGAGAATGCCACACAGACCTGCGCTCCCTTTCATTTATCCTTTGTCGTTTTCAGCAGGGCAGTAAGCGGATGGGATTCGGATGGAGTTTACATTGGGAATTCTCATTGTGGGAATTCTGTAATAGAATGAAGAATTATTGAGTGCTCACAGTAAGGATCTGTGAGAGAGACTTGTGTGTGAAAGTAAAGTACAGTTTGCCTCTTTCCTCAGGCAGCAGCACCCCCCAACTTTGACTCTCCTCGTGCGATCATCTTTCCTGTAGGTGATCTGCAGCCCTGATTTCACAAATCCAGCTGATTCCTTCCTTTATTTACAAAGAATTGGTTTAATTGACCTTATAATCAAGGAAAAAGCACGCTGCTCCATGGAAGTGAGATGGCACAGTGGCCTGCTCAATCCCTTGCTCAGTGGGTATGGTGCTGATAATAAACAGGACTGTCCAGAGGTTTTATTTGTTAAACACTGGTGACATACTTCTATTCTATTACACAAAGAGAGGGGAGAGGGGAGAGGGGAGAGGCCTCAGTCCAGGAAGGACAGCTCCATGCACCACAGCCTCATGGTGAAGCATCCAGGCTTAACAAGCGCAGGCGTAATCCTAAGAGAGAGAGACACGTCACAACTACACACTGGTCTCCACCTGCATTTCAGAGTCTGTGTGCTGCAGCTGAGATTGTGTGTGTGTGTGTATGTGTGTGCTGCAGCATCTGAGATTGTGTGGGTGTGTGTGCTGCAGATAGTATAGTGTGTGTTGCAGTTGGTATTGTGTGTGTGTGTGCTGTAGTTGGTATTGTTTGTGTGTGTGTATGTGTGTGCTGCAGCAGCTGAGACTGTGTGTGTGTGTGTGCTGCAGATGGTATAGTGTGTGTGCTGCAGTTGGTATTGTGTGTGTGTGTGCTGCAGTTGGTATTGTGTGTGTGCTGCAGTTGGTATTGTGTGTGTGTGTGTGCTGCAGTTGGTATTGTGTGTGTGTGTGTGCTGCAGTTGGTATTGTGTGTGTGTGTGCTGCAGTTGGTATTGTGTGTGTGTGTGCTGCAGTTGGTATTGTGTGTGTGTGTGTGCTGCAGTTGGTATGTAGTGTGTGTGTGTGTTGCAGTTGGTATAGTGTGTTGTGTGTGCACTGGGATTATTCAGAGAGGTCTCTGCTACACTGTACACTGTAGGCAGTCTTCAATACCAGCTCAACTAAACGTCTAACAGAATATCTCAGAGGTCCTCTTCCCGGGTTAAACAGACAATCTGCGAGTCTGTTCCTGTTTCTCCAGCTAATCTGCTCCTCACCGACCAGCGGCAGGCTCTCTGATTGCTGACAACAGCACTATGATTTCCAACTAACCCCTGTCGCTGACCCCTCTCCGATAGCACCGCACTCCCTCGGAGAGCAGCACCGTGCTCGTGATCAGAGGACAGCTGGGGAAATTGCAAACGAGATGAAAGAGGGAGAGGAGAGGGAAATGAGAGAAACCATGAGGAGAGGGAAAAGGCAAAGAGGAGAGAGTGAGAGGGTAACGAAAAGGAGAGTGGAGAAAGAAGTGGGAGAGAGGAGGAGAGCTAGAGGGACAGGGGAAAGAGGGAGAGAACTTTTATAAGGGGGGTGTCTGTCAGCAGCCTCCTTTGCATAGGATCACAGCTACACAGAGCTTTGTCCCTTTCTCTCTCGCCATCCCTCTCCCTCCATCTCTCCTAACTACCACCTTCCTCAAATTAAAAGCTTCCCACACAATTAGCACCACTCTTTTTTGATCTTCCGGCTTATTAATTTTCATGATTCAGTTGAAATGTGAAATATGCTGATTTGTATGAAACTAATTCACCGCATCCAACCCGCTCCAGCTAATCAAACTAATAGAATCATTTTTATAATTTCGTTCACAGTCTCTTGCAGTTTCCCTTACTAAAGTTTCCCCCGTGTAAGAGAGAATGTCCCGTGTCACTTCCGGCTTGGTACCTTCTCTTACATTAAGGTAAATGACTCCAGGCTTGCTTTGTGTCTTGATTCGCACATTTTATAACTGAACACATTTAAATCTGAGACACTGTTCACACTGTGCAGCCTGAAGCATTGTAAAGCAGAGAGAGGTATGGTAAAGCATAGGGAAGCATTGTAAAGCACAGAGAGGTATGGTAAAGCATAGGGAAGCATTGTAAAGCACAGAGAGGTATGGTAAAGCATAGGGAAGCATTGTAAAGCACAGAGAGGTATGGTAAAGCATAGGGAAGCATTGTAAAGCACAGAGAGGTATGGTAAAGCATAGGGAAGCATTGTAAAGCACAGAGAGGTCTGGTAAAGCATACGGTTGCGTTGGGGGTCAGAGTAATTTGTTCCTCTCTGTCGCTCAGCGCGGGGTTCGCTGTGTAATTGTGTAACCTCTCCGTGGCTGGGGGCGCGCACTGCTATTATTAAATTGTTCGGCGTAAGGTTTTTATTGGTGCAGATTCGTTTTTAATTATCTGGCTCGGAAGCAAAAGGAGGGGATGTGAGGTGAGTGCTAATGTGTGAGTTACAGCACGGGGAGAGAGGGAACAGTGGAGCTACAGCATGGGGGAGATGGAAGAGAGGAGGAGGGGAAGAGGGAGAGAGAAAAGGGGGAAAGAGGAGGGGTAAAGAGGAGGAGGGCTAGAGGGGTAGAGAGGAGGGAGCAAGAAGGAGTGAGATGGAAAAGGGAAGAGAGGGATATAGGGCAAAAGAGGGGTAGAGACGAGTAAGGATGAAGATGGAGCGAGGGTTTGTGTTTGATTATAAGGACAGCCAGTTATAATTTAAGATCGCTCCCCTCTCTCAGATCACAAAGCGATATCCTTTAATAATACAGCATCACACAGGAGGGCTCCTGGCGTTAAATATTCACAACTCTAATCTCCTCTCATTAAGAAACCATAACATGGGATCTGTCTCATTAAATATTAAGACCCTGGCTGATATAACGAGTGGAGGACACAGACTGGCACGGTACGGGCTGAAGAAACTACAAAATGAGATTGCAAGAGACTGCCGGAAGCCACAATAGTAGTACAGTATTTCATGTTAGATCTCTTACGATCTTAAGAGACACCGTGAACACCACAGACTGACTTTCATACTGTCACTGATGCTCGATAACTTATTAGATAAAACAAAATAAAAAACGTATTGAATGAAGGAGCTGTTTTTAAATCGCGGTAGCCAGTTTGAGGTCGGCCGCGGGTTGACTGGCTATGCAGCTGTGCTGGTTAAGGGAGGCTGCTGGCATCACTGGGCGCTCCGTGCCGGGGCAGTGCCGGGGCAGTGGTTCTAGAGAGAAGTCTCCGATCGATCAGGTGCAGTGATCAAGGGGAGGAGCCACGGACTGAAACGCAGATAGAGCTCAACAGGAGACAGGAAGTGTAAAACTTCGAAATAAATGGTTTGGAGGCTGGGGGCCTGGGAAATGAATAACCTGCCTAGACTGTGTGTGTGTGTTTCAGTGTCTGTGTGTTTCAGTGTGTGTGAGGTACTCAACTGATGTGTGTATAATTATCTCACTCTCTCACACACACACACGCACACACAGAAACGTGCAAGCCTCGCTGCACCCCCACATTTTAGAATGGGAAAGCCTGCCGCACAAAAGGAGGCCTTGAAAGCCATCTCACTCGTAAACGGGGAGGGGGGGTGGAATTGTTTTGGGAAGGGGCTGAATCCTTTCATGGGTTCAATGATATCAATTAGCTTCATCTCGGTGTCCCCTACACTCTTCACATCCCCTTCTCCAGCCTGGTGAAACCCATCTGTGGCATTTTATTCTACGTGTATTTCTCTTGTTCTTACTCCTCATAGGAAGGCTTTCTGCTGGAACGCAGAGCCATGAAATGTAATGACATGATGTTCTCTCAGAAAAAAAACTCTCTCTCCTATCTCTCTCTCTCCCCTATCTCTCTCTCTCTCTCCTTCCCCTATCTCTCTCCTATGTCTCTCAACTGTAACTGACTGTCTTTGGCAAGGTTGAGCCCGAACTTAAAGAAAACCAGATTGCTTTTTAAACTCTGTGTCTGAGATCTTTCACGCCTCTCTTTAACCCCTCTCTCTCTCACTCCTCTCTCCAACCCGTCTCCCTCTCTCTCTGCAGCTCGGAGGCTGTGGTATTCTGGGTGTAGGGATCTGGTTGGCTGTCACTCAAGGGAACTTCGCCACTCTCTCCGCCTCCTTCCCCTCCCTCTCGGCCGCCAACGTGCTGATCGCCGCGGGGACGGTCATCATGGTGATCGGGTTCCTGGGCTGCATCGGAGCCATCAAGGAGAACAAGTGCCTGCTTCTGAGTGTGAGTGGAGTCCAGACCCATCCCAGCACCGCCTAGAACAGAACCAGCGTAAACGAACTGAACCAGCTGCTATCCCATGATTCCCTGAGTGGCAGCTTGTGTGTTCCTCTCACTGTCCTCCCTCTCTCCCCTTCCTCTCCCTCCCTCCCCTCCCCTCCCTTCTCCCTCTCCTACTCCCCTCTCCCTTTACTATAGAGAAAGTTTCTAATGGCTGTATCAGTGGATTCTGTGTTAGTGTGTAGATGAGAATGCAGCTCTAAGGGCTCTATCAGTGGATTCTGTGTGAGTGTGTAGATGAGAATGCAGCTCTAAGGGCTGTATCCGTGGATTCTGTGTTAGTGTGTAGATGAGAATGCAGCTCTAAGGGCTGTATCAGTGGATTCTGTTTTAGTGTGTAGATGAGAATGCAGCTCTAAGGGCTGTATCCGTGGATTCTGTGTTAGTGTGTAGATGAGAATGCAGCTCTAAGGGCTGTATCAGTGGATTCTGTGTGAGTGTGTAGATGAGAATGCAGCTCTAAGGGCTCTATCAGTGGATTCTGTGTGAGTGTGTAGGTGAGAATGCAGCTCTAAGGGCTGTATCAGTGGATTCTGTGTGAGTGTGTAGATGAGAATGCAGCTCTACGGGCTGTATCAGTGTATTCTGTGTTAGTGTGTAGATGAGAATGCAGCTCTAAGGGCTGTATCAGTGGATTCTGTGTGAGTGTGTAGATGAGAATGCAGCTCTAAGGGCTGTATCAGTGGATTCTGTGTGAGTGTGGTGTAGATGTCGCTCTCCTCAATCTGTTCAAATCAAGAGCAAACAGCTGAGCAAATTGCTTTTCCGTGTTCGGCAGCGCGAGTGATAATGAAGATTCACTGTCTTTAATATGGAAGGAGTTTACATGCTTATGCAATAATGGATCTGGGGAAACTGAGAGCTCTTAAATATAAAAATCTAACTGAACAAATAAAAAAGCCAGAGAGTCTTCAGTTGGAGAGCTTCATTAATCACCGTAATGGCTGTTTTAATAGCTTTTAAAATGCATGCTGAAAACTCAACTGAGCTATTACTTACTCTTCCCTGCTGAAGCCAAATTGTACAGTAAATGAGGGCACTGTCCAGTAAACTAACTGATAAAACCGAACGCTGCTGCTGTAGTCTCCTACTCCTCCTCTCTCTACACGTTTATGAGAACAGGGTTTTAATCTCTACTTATCTGAACCTGAAATCGCATTGCAGGTGCAGTAAGAGCAGCATTGATTTGGAACAGAATAAATCCGATTTACAGAATATCTCTCTTAATCCCAGCGCATTTTTAAAAAAAAAAATTCCACTCCAGATATCCCTCTCCACCATACAGGATCCTACACACGACTGCAACAGGAACCAATACAAATTCATTCCCAACAAAGCCTTTCTTTTTTTAATTCCGTTTTTGCCTGTTCATGGATAAAAAATAAATAATTAGCTGAAAATTTTAATGCGGTAAAAATGAGCAAGCATAAACTGTGAGAATAAGCGACGCTGACATGATAGGGACTTCACCAATAACCAAACGACCGCAGTACGAATTCAACACAACTGTTCTCTTCCAAGTCCTCTGACTTTCCCGTACAGCTTTCCTACAGCAACAGACTTGTGATCACAGGCACTGAGAATCGCACGCCTGTTTTTAACAATCTTTGAGATCGCTGACGGGTGCGAAGAACATTTGTACGCGAAAGTTTGTTTGCTTGCTGTTTTTGTTTTTCCCGTATTTCTCGGATAGAGCTGTTATTTCGTCCTGCGAGGCTCTGTTCTTTTAGTTTTCCTGAGACTTTTTCATTTTAATATGCACTGGTCAAAAACCAGGTCTGCTCAGGTCTCAGAAAGACAAACTAGGCAGCCTCAGGTTCCACTGTACATCATATTAATACCAGCGTAGACACAACAGCGAATGCTTGTTGAATAATATCCTCTTTTTAATATAATTACTTCATAAAAATACTTGCATTGCAGCATGAAGTTTTACAATGAATTCAAGTAAAAGAATAATGGATATTAAAAATGACATGTTTCCTCACGAGAATACATGTCCTGTCTCTCACCCTCCTCTTCTCCCTCTTATTTTCAGTTCTTCATCCTGCTCCTGATTGTTCTCCTGCTGGAGACCATATCGATGAGTCTCTTCTTCGCCTACAAGGAAGAGGTAGGTGTAATTACTACTTCTCAGGTATATAGAGATCTGCCCTCAACACTGCAGAGCTGTATAGAGGTCTATAGGAAAGAGAACTCTACACTGCAGAGCTGTATAGAGGTCTATAGGAAAGAGAACTCAACACTGCAGAGCTGTATAGAGGTCTTTAGGAAAGAGAACTCAACACTGCAGAGCTGTATAGAGGTCTTTAGGAAAGAGAACTCAACACTGCAGAGCTGTATGGAGGTCTATAGGAAAGAGAACTCCACTCAACACTGCAGAGCTGTATAGAGGTTTATAGGAAAGAGAACTCTACACTGCAGAGCTGTATAGAGGACTATAGGAAAGAGCTCCACTCAACACTGCAGAGCTGTATAGAGGTCTATAGGAAAGAGAGCTCCACTCTCAACACTGCAGAGCTGTATAGAGGTCTATAGGAAAGAGAACTCAACACTGCAGAGCTGTATAGAGGTCTATAGGAAAGTAAACTCAACACTGCAGAGCTGTACAGAGGTCTATAGGAAAGATCTCCATTCTACACTGCAGAGCTGTATAGAGATCTATAGGAAAGAGAACTCAACACTGCAGAGCTGTATAGAGGTCTATAGGAAAGTAAACTCAACACTGCAGAGCTGTATAGAGGTCTATAGGAAAGATCTCCATTCTACACTGCAGAGCTGTATAGAGATCTATAGGAAAGAGAACTCAACACTGCAGAGCTGTATAGAGATCTATAGGAAAGAGAACTCAACACTGCAGAGCTGTATAGAGGTCTATAGGAAAGATCTCCATTCTACACTGCAGAGCTGTATAGAGATCTATAGGAAAGAGAACTCAACACTGCAGAGCTGTATAGAGGTCTTTAGGAACGAGAACTCCACTCAACGCTGCAGAGCTGTGCGATCGACACAGGGGAGAGGCAGGAAGCATCTTTAATAATTCAAGAACGAGGCAGGAATGCTCAGATAAACTAGTCAATAAATTAATTCTCCTGCTCACTTTCATTGTCACTGAAGAGGAAAACAAAGTGCAAATGAAAGTGAAAGCTGAGAGAGACGCCAGCGAAGAGAACCCAGTCAGACGTGTGGAACAAGAAGTGACTTCCCGTCCAGCGGAAAACCAATCCACATTGCTGTCATTGTTATTGTTACATTAGTGCTGGGGTTACTAATGTCATTGTGGGTTCATGTAGTTTAGAAACTTGATAGATTCAGTGACACACTTATTATTATTTTTATTATTATTATTTATTAGCAGACACCCTTATCCACGGCGACAATTATTACAAGATATCACATTATATTTACATACAATTACCCATTTATACAGTTGGGTTTTTACTGGAGCAATCTAGGTAAAGTACCTTGCTCAAGGGTACAACAGCAGTGTCCCCCACCTGGGATTGAACCCACAACCCCCCTGTCAAGAGTCCAAAGCCCTAACCACTACTCCACACTGCTGCCCTGTAACTGTATCTGATGCCGAGAGACTAATGCATGCCTTTGTTTCATCTGGAATTGATTACTGTAATGCACTTCTCTCTGGTATCTCAAAAGGTGTGCTGTCTCGCTTACAACTCGTTCAGAATACTGCTACTAGAATTCTGACTAAAACCAGGAAAAGTGAACATATTACCCCTGTTTTAGCCTCCTTACACTGGCTCCCTGTGCAGTATAGAATAGATTTTAAGATTTTGCTGTTAACCTATAAAGCCCTAAATGGGTTAGCACCTAGTTATTCGCAGGATTTAACGAGAACTTCAGTGTCTTCAATGTTGAAATCCCCAGCACAGCACTGAGTTCTCTACACTAGACTGTATTGAATTAGCTGGCTCTCCGATCCCCAGTACAGCACTGAGTTCAATACACTAGACTGTATTGAATTAGCTGGCTCTCAGATCCCCAGCACAGCACTGAGTTCTCTATACTAGACTGTATTGAATTAACTGGCTCTCAGATCCCCAGCACAGCACTGAGTTCTCTACACTAGACTGTGCTGTAATGAATCAGCTGGCTCTCAGATCCCCAGCACAGCACTGAGTTCTCTACACTAGACTGTGCTGTAATGAATCAGCTGGCTCTCAGATCCCCAGCACAGCACTGAGTTCTCGAGACTAGACTGTATTGAATTAGCTGGCTCTCAGATCCCCAGTACAGCACTGAGTTCTCTATACTAGACTGTATTGAATTAACTGGCTGTTAGATCCCCAGCACAGCACTGAGTTCTCTACACTAGACTGTGCTGTAATGAATCAGCTGGCTCTCAGATCCCCCAGCTCTGACCCGTGACATTTTTTATTAAATCATGTTCAGGTCGTGACAATATTTTAGCATCCTGCAGCAATTTCACAGGAAGCATTAGAACAGCAGCTCTCCAGTCGATGAGGTCCTCCGGCACCTCAGCGATCATTAAACACAGAGCGAGCCGCGCCGGTGACTAACGCAGCTTGACTGAGTAAAAGCAGGTTATTATCAATCCCAGCGCCGCCGCGCTGCACAGAGGGGGCTGTTTACATTGTTTAACAGCCTGAGAGGCTGGGAGGTGAGCGAGGTCTTATCTCAATGCATCACGGCTAAAGAACCCTGATTAATAATCAAGGCTGACGTTCGCTCCATCCCGAGCGCATGGCTCCCGGACGCTCTGTCTCTCATGTTAAGCAGGTTTTGCTTGCTTAGGTTTGCAGTTCACATACATGCTGCAATCACTCTGAGTGCTGCCCTATTGCAGTGACTCAGAGACTGTGCTGCCTTATATCTTGATAAGTCTGTTCAGCTGCTTTGACTGTGAGGAGTTCAGGAGCTGATGATGCAATACACTGATGATGCGATAAGCTGATGATGTGATAGGCTGATGATGCGACACGCTGATGATGTGATACGCTGATGAAGCGATACACTGCACGGTCATGCTAACACGTGATTGAATGCATCCTTGCAGATCGACCGCTATGCGCAGGCTGACCTGAAGGAGGGGCTGTGGCTGTACGACACTGAGGGGAACATTGGGCTGACCAACGCCTGGAGCATCATCCAGACTGACGTAGGTATCCCACAGCACCCCCCTAGTGAGGGAAACGGGCCTGGAGGACTGCACGGTTGCTGTGTAACTGCGCAAATTAGGCACACGCGCTGTATTGGAGATAAAGGGTTTGCCCCCCTGTAGTGATGGTGGTCCACTATGAAAGGCGCTATATAAAATAAATTGATTGATTGATTGATTGATAACCAAGCCCAGTTGACTGCACACAGTTACATTTCTGTATTGGAATCAAAGTTTAGCCGCACAGCGTCGCTATTTTTCTTTTTACGTTGTTTTAATATATATAAATAATGAAGAGCGATTACGAGTTTCTGCTGCAGAGAAATGAAACACAAGAAGGAGAAGGAAATCGATGAAGTGCTGGAGAGAGGCATGCTGCAGTGAGGTTCACCCCTGAGCCCTGATCCTGTGGAGCTGATAGATATCATATGGATTACTCCCCAGCCCCCTCTGTCTGCGTCTGCGTCTCTCTCTCTCTCTCTTTCTCTCCCCAGACCTGCTGGAAATGTGAACTCACACAGGACAGGGGGATCTGTCTCTTTCCTACCTCCCTCTCTGTCTCCCCCTCTCTATCTCCCTATTTCTTTCCCTCCTTTTGCAATTTTATTTCGTTCTTGTTGTGGCTGCCTTCATTGTTGTTTTATAATTTAAACATATTCATTATTTTCCTTCATTCCCGGACTTGAACACTCGGTCACGAACTTAAACAGAAAATAAGAGCTTTGAGACGCTTATTATTTTTAGAGCTGATCTCGTCTACAAACAGAACGACTCGAGTCAATATGACTCAAGGTATTCATCTGTATAGCTTTGTATGCATGAGGACAATACAATGCTTTCACTTAGTCTTGTAGTATTATTATTATTATTATTATTATTATTATTATTATTATTATTATTATTATTATTATGTCTGGTTATGGCTGCACCTGTCTGGAGAGATGTTTATTAACAAGGTCAATACAAACCTGTACAAGGCAGAGGTTACTAGAGGCTCGTTTTCTCTGCCAGTAACAGCAGAGGTTGCAAGGGGTTATCAGACAAAGCAATGCTATTGGAGCTGGAGAGAGACAGTGGAGTGGAAGAGGACGTGTCAGAATCTGAAGACAGTAACGATGCTTACCCTGATTACCATGCATCGTCCTCTGAGGAGTCTGAAGATGCCAGCACGGAATCTGCCGTGATTTCTCCTTCAACATCAATGAGGTGGAAAAATCGAACTCTCCCCACCAGCCTTTTGCTTCTAATGTGGATGAAACACACAACAGCCCTGATACACCAACGAGAAGCCAGTAGTACTGTCCCCTCTGTAGCGACTCTCTCTCTGTGTTTCAGTTCCGGTGCTGCGGGGTCTCTAACTACACGGACTGGTTTGAGGTGTACAACACCACGCAGGTACCCGACTCCTGCTGCCTGGAGTACAGCCAGAGGTGTGGTCTGCACTCGCCTGGGACCTGGTGGAAAGCTGTGAGTCTATACTGAGTACCGTACACTGAGAGTGAGTGTGAGTGCACACTGAGTACTGTACACTGAGTGTGAGTGTACACTGAGTACTGTACACTGAGTGTGAGTGTACACTGAGTACTGTACACTGAGAGTGAGTGTGAGTGCACACTGAGTACTGTACACTGAGAGTGAGTATGAGTGCACACTGAGTACCGTGCACTGAGAGCGAGTGTGAGTGCACACTGAGTACCGTGCACAGAGTGTGAGTGCACAATACTGACCCCTGTGTGCGCGAGTGGAGTGTGTGTACAATACTGAGCCCTGCTCGTGTCTCCCCAGCCCTGCTATGAGCGAGTGAAGATCTGGCTCCAGGAGAACCTGCTGGCAGTGTGGATCTTCGGGCTGTGCATTGCACTGATACAGGTCAGGACAGAGCCTCGTCCCCGACAGCAACACGCACTAACACAGAGACACTCCCGACAGCAACACACACTAACACAGAGACACTCCCGACAGCAACACACACTAACACAGAGACACTCCCGACAGCAACACACACTAACACAGAGACACTCCGACAGCAACACGCACTAACACAGAGACACTCCGACAGCAACACACACTAACACAAAGACACTCCGACAGCAACACACACTAACACAGAGACACTCCGACAGCAACACACACTAACACAGAGACACTCACGACAGCAACACACACTAACACAGAGACACTCCCGACAGCAACACACACTAACACAGAGACACTCCGACAGCAACACACACTAACACAGAGCCTCCTCCCGACAGCAACACACACTAACACAGAGACACTCCGACAGCAACACACACTAACACAAAGACACTCCGACAGCAACACACACTAACACAGAGACACTCCGACAGCAACACACACTAACACAGAGACACTCCCGACAGCAACACACACTAACACAAAGACACTCCCGACAGCAACACACACTAACACAGAGACACTCCCGACAGCAACACACACTAACACAGAGACACTCCCGACAGCAACACACACTAACACAGAGACACTCCCGACAGCAACACACACTAACACAGAGACACTCCCGACAGCAACACGCACTAACACAGAGCCTCATCCCCGACAGCAACACACACTAACACAGAGACACTCCCGACAGCAACACACACTAACACAGAGACACTCCCGACAGCAACACACACTAACACAGAGACACTCCCGACAGCAACACACACTAACACAGAGCCTCATCCCCGACAGCAACACACACTAACACAGAGACACTCCCGACAGCAACACACACTAACACAGAGACACTCCCGACAGCAACACACACTAACACAGAGCCTCATCCCCGACAGCAACACACACTAACACAGAGACACTCCCGACAGCAACACACACTAACACAGAGACACTCCCGACAGCAACACACACTAACACAGAGCCTCTCCCGACAGCAACACACACTAACACAGAGACACTCCCGACAGCAACACACACTAACACAGAGACACTCCCGACAGCAACACACACTAACACAGAGACACTCCCGACAGCAACACACACTAACACAGAGACACTCCCGACAGCAACACACACTAACACAGAGACACTCCCGACAGCAACACACACTAACACAGAGACACTCCCGACAGCAACACACACTAACACAGAGACACTCCCGACAGCAACACACACTAACACAGAGACACTCCCGACAGCAACACACACTAACACAGAGCCTCCTCCCCGACAGCAACACACACTAACACAGAGACACTCCCGACAGCAACACACACTAACACAGAGACACTCCCGACAGCAACACACACTAACACAGAGACACTCCCGACAGCAACACACACTAACACAGAGACACTCCCGACAGCAACACGCACTAACACAGAGACACTCCCGACAGCAACACACACTAACACAGAGACACTCCCGACAGCAACACACACTAACACAGAGACACTCCCGACAGCAACACACACTAACACAGAGCAAATGTCCCTCCCTCCCTCTTTCTCTCTCTCTCAGGTGCTGGGTCTGGCCTTTGCCATGACGATGTATTGCCAGGTGCTGAAAACAGACACCTTTTACGCCTAGAGTTCCCGGGACGCATTGCATTCTGGGATACAGACTGTATTGTTATTTTTTTCGGTCTTGTCGTTGTTGTCTTCATTGTTGTGTTATTTTTTTTAAATTAATTTTAAATACTACTTTTTGTTTCGTTCACTTTTTCAATTTCCGACGGATCTTAATCATCGTCATCATCATCATCATCATTACCACCACCACCACCCGAGGACCTATGGAGACACATGCTTGAGCTGGCCCTGCCCACACAGGGGGGCGGTCCTATTGCCAAGGATTCCAACCAGCTTCAATCTGATTGGTCTACTGGAAGCAAAGAGGAGGGAGTGCTCTGGAGACAAGGGAAAGGGGAGTTGGGTAGTTGGGGAGTTTTATTTTTAACCCAGGGCAGTTTGTGAATATGATGAAAAGTAACTTTCCCCTTGAAGTTTATGGGATTTGTACCCAGTGTGTGGAGCCACCTGGTGGCCTGACACTGCTATCACATTTCTCTTAAAGGGAAAGTAATTTTAAGGTGCTGGTTGCATGTGGATTTTGGGTGGGGGGCTGGTATACAATTAACCCTTTAAATATTTATTAGGGGGATCCAGACTTTTTTTTGTGCACCATATTATAATTTAGTTTTTTGTTTTGTATTTTTTATTATTTAAAAAAATTAGATAAAACAAAAAGAAATCCTGTTTATGATGATGATGATGATGATGATGCTGAGGAGGGAGGGAGGAGGAGGGAGTGTTGGGTTGGCAGGCTCTAAACGGTGCATCGAGTTTCACCTTTACCAGGGGAGACCCTGGGACCCCTGACTGTACCTTTACCAGGGGAGACCCTCAGGGACCCTGCGACTGTACCTTTACCAGGGGAGACCCTGTTCCGAGGAGGTAGTTGTATATAAAAAAAGACCTGTTGATTTATTAATATTACTATTATTTAAAAAAAAAAGCCTTTTTTTAATCTTACTATCAAAAAAAATATATATTGGAAGATTAAAAATATATATATATATACAAAGAAATATACATATACACACACATAAATATTTTTATATCTATCTATATATACACCCCCACATAGAAATATAGAAATATATACACGAATATATCTAAATATCTAGGACTATGAAGTAAATGAGTTTTTTGTATCTAAATCAGAAAGGAGGGGTGAGGATGGAGGGGATGAGTAGGGTGGGGCATACATTCATAGGGACACCCATTTAACACACATGTATTCAACTAAGCCAACATGCCCTGCCACTCCTTTACAGTGTAAAGCACTTTGCTTCAAAAAAAAAAAAAAAGAAATGAATGGGATGGGAATCAGAACTATAGTCTCCCATAACGATGCAACCCTCAGTAGCACTGGGGTCCCGAGTGGCTCACCTGGTAGAAGCACAGCCATGTGGTGCGCAGGGGAAGTCGTACAGCGCGGGTTCGAGTCCTGGCTGCATGATGTAGGCTGGTCTGCGCTGGGGACTCGAAGGAGAGTCGCATTGGCTCTGGCGCTCCAGTGGGGCAGGAGCTGGTTAATATTTTGTTTCTTACGTGGCTGACATCCTAGTATGTGTGTGTTCTGTACAACTGCTGTTTCAGGTCTTAACTATTAACTACACACACACACACACACACATAAATATATCTCAATGAAATAAAGAAACAAAGCTGTCATTTCTACCTGTGGTGTGGCCTTGGTCTCGCTTCTTTTCCAGTTTGTAAAAACACACTGAGATTAATCTAAGCATTATCTAAGCATCAAGCTTTACTGCTGCGCACAACTTTAAAGTTCAGAACAGAGAAGATTTTTTAAAAATGTTTTCCAGGACAAGAAAGAGGGTGGGGGAAGAGGAAAAGAGGCTCCCTTTCCCTCCTCTCCACCTCTTTCCCTCTCCCTCAAGACAGCTTTCCTCCATGAAACCCCCGGGATGGAGGGAGAGGAGAGGGGCGTCCTGGGAGCTCAACCTTCCCATTTAATTACCTTCTTATCAACGCAGCCCCTGCTCATTATTATTATTATTATTATTATCAGCTCAAAGCGTAACCGATTGTAACATTCTTATGTCTATTGAAATAATGGAGTAAATTAGTAGACAACAGCCATCACAATTATAACCCACTGCCTGCGTGACTGTGTGCTTCACCTTGCCTGTAGTTCAGGTTGCTGCCAGGACTCACGAGGTTTAATATTGTGGAGACCCTGCAATGTCCTCACAAAGACAGCAAACGCGCGCGTGTGCGTGTGTGTGTTTATGTCGAGGGGTATCTTAAGAGAGAAGCGAACCTCTGCTTTACCGTGCTTTCACTGTGATTTATTACACTGCGCTGTGCTTTTACAAGGGAGATGACAACATGCGAGTCAATAATAATCCATCATATATTCTTACCCCTGCTCCGCGAGTCTCTCCCGTTCACATCTCCTCGAAGGAGCTCATCACTCAGTCCCCATCTGATCCCAGCAAGAGCGGGCAGGTCTACCTGTAGAGTCTTCGTCATTTTCCTCTTCTTGGATTGAGATGTGCTCGGGTCGAAGGAGGATAGACTCAGCGGCAGGGTCAGGACACCTCTGTCTTCTCCCTGGACTGGTCAGACTTTCCTCTGGCCTTTCCTTCCTTTGTTCTGGCTGGTCGGAGCAGGTGTCTAATTCAACAAACTCCTTTCTGACAACTAACCCCATTTTCTATTTTATTATTTTACAAATGAACATCCAGAAACATTGTGCCTGTAATTATAGGCGAGCCAGTGGCAGTGTCAGTGAGGTATCAGACATAGAGTCCAAGACTCCCACTGAAGAGCCAGCCGACCCAGGGTGTCAAAAACGAAGACGGGGGAGGGGGGGGGCATTATAAAATACAAAAGAACAATGGACTTGTAATTTGGATAAACTAACTCCTGAATTCAACCCATCTGAGACAGACAAAGACACTCTTTCAAAAAATTGTGAGCTGAAGATTTCTTCCAGTTTTATCAAGGGGTATTACAGCCTCTGTAACCATTAAAACAGTGCTCAATTTACAAACGCTAAAACAGACTGGAGTTAAATGACAAACGTCTCGACTAGAACCCTCTCTCAATGTCTTCGGCGCTGAGGAAACTGAGAAAGACTTCTAGTCAAAACACTTGTCGCTGAGTTTATTCCGTTTCTTTCAGTATCTTCACAATTCACACCACTGTTTGTTAAATGTTGCATGCATGCATGCGTGTGTATAAATCCGTTAGGTTTTCCAGCCTGGAAGGTCAGTTCAAGGTGTGTTTGTAGGTTGCTGTTAATGGTCAGTGCAGTGTGAGCAGTGGTTCAGGCTGCAGAGTCCCGATCCGCTTCCTTCCCACGGCTCCTCAGAACAGATCGTAGAAATAGTCCAGCCCCTGCCCCAGCTCCCACACTGACACCCCCGTGCCCAGCTCCACAGCCAGCTCCAAACGCACCTGCACAGACTGAGACAAGAGTGAGACACAGAGTGACACACAGTGACACACAGACTGAGACAAGAGTGACACACAGTGACACACAGAATAAGACCCAGAGTGACACACAGTGACACACAGACTGAGACAAGAGTGACACACAGAATGAGACCCAGAGACAAGAGTGAGACCCAGAGTGACACACAGACTGAGACAAGAGTGACACACAGAATGAGACCCAGAGACAAGAGTGAGACCCAGAGTGACACACAGACTGAGACAAGAGTGACACACAGAATGAGACCCAGAGCGAGACCCAGTGTGACACACAGACTGAGACAAGAGTGAGACCCAGAGTGACACACAGTGACACACAGAATGAGACCCAGAGTGACACACAGACTGAGACAAGAGTGAGATCCAGAGTGACACACAGAATGAGACCCAGAGCTAGACCCAGAGCAACACACAGAGTGAGACCCAGAGACAAGAGAGTGACAGAGTGAGACCCAGAGACACAGAGACAAGAGTGAGACCCAGAGTGAGACAGAGACAAGAGTGAGACCCAGAGTGACACACAGTGAGACAGAGACAAGAGAGACCCAGAGTGAGACAGAGACACAAAGAGAGAGAGTGAGTGATTTGAGACAGAGAGGCAGAGTGAGACAGAGACACAAAGAGAGAGTGAGAGTGATTTGAGACAGAGAGGCAGAGTGAGACAGAGACCCACAGACCCGTCCTTCTGGAACACGCTGGGTTTCCAATCAGAACAAGCTGTCTTACCTTCAGGGAGGGGTAGAACACCACATGCTTCCCACCACTACTCCTGGAAAAACAAGAAAGAAAATGAATTCATGAGTGCGAGTGCAAGTGTGCGTGTCAGAGACAGTGGTTTCGTCGGAGTGACTCACTTCTTGTACTCAAAGTAGTGTTCGGACGCCTGCTCATCCCAATGCAGCCTGGGCTTGTGATCCTTCAGGATCTCCACATACCTGGAGGAGGGAGGGGAGGAGAGGGAGAGGGAGAGGGAGAGGGAGAGAGAAGATGATGCTTCCCATTATTTCAGATTCAGTGCTTTTGAAACCGGAAATGCAGACTTGTGTGTTTTTTACTCCGGTTCACATCATCACAGCCGGAAAACTGTTTTTTATAATTTTTTTAGTCCTGCTGCTCGCTGCCCTGTCCATTCGAGGCAGACAGTGCCCTGCACATCGGCAGTGCTGCTATCGAGACAGCGCGGGCAGGGCCGCACTCAGCCCCTGGGGACCCGAGTGTGCTTGAACTGCAAAGAGATGAAGCAGTGCCTGGAAGCAAGCTGGCATACACTGCTCTGTAATTTACAGACAATAAACTAAACTGTCTGTGCAATTCCCAGAGCGCTGGAACAGCATTATTAATAAAGAAACGCCATTCACCCTGCAATCAAGTGCTGTTTCTCTCTCTCTCTCTCTCCCTCAGTGAGACCCATTAGCTCCTAGTTCTCTGAGAAAGTGGTTTCTAGTTCACAGATGAGATACTTTGCCACTTGATCACAGGCACCAAGTTCAATTCAAAGTACATTTTTTCTGACAATTTTAGGAGGGGGAAAAAAAAATAAACTGGTCTTGATAAATAATGACTTGGGGGCCTTCTTCTAGTAGAGTGAAACCAAACACTAGGCATTATTCAGGTAGTAATAATACTCATTAAATGCCAGTATCGATGAAGATTAATTTAACAAACGCGATTTACGCACTAATTACACCAGTGTCGACTTCACTTTCTGTCGAGACCTTTCCAAAGCAAGTTTCAGGGGTGATTGATTAACGACCAGGACTAATGCAAACAGTGCGGTAAACAAACAATCAAATTAACTGATCGTCTAATTGACCTAATGAATGTGGGGCAGTCTTCCAGCCACGATTTCAGTTGTAAGGTTCGCTTCCTTCTCCAAAAATAGTCATGCATTGTCTTCAGGTGAGCTCAAACAAGAGACTTTTATTCAAATCAAAAAGTAGCACAGGATACAACAGCAATAGCATTATACCCGTTACGAGCATCAATATACTTAGCAAACACCAGCCCACTGGGAGTGGAACTAGAGGTAGTGGAAATTCCCTACTTCCACCAATGAACAGGAGCTGGCCCCCCCTTCAGAGGTGAGTCTGTAGGCGTTCTGCGACGCAGTAAAAGTATAGTACACTTTTAGCAGCAGTTTGTGGTCTGGAGCCAGTTTTAGACGGTTTGATTGTGGTTTGCACATATTATCAAAACAGCTTAACAGCTAAAATCAGAAACCCCAGCTTCGCTGTGAACTGCATGGGCTCACACAGTGTGTGGGAGGGGAGATCGGCGAGTTAGACTGCTGCAGCTCTGCTACTGTAAATCACAGAGACAGGCAGACAGGCACACAGCCCCTGCAGGTTTGAGTAACTGAGCTCCATTAAGCAGAGGTGCAAGGGCAGCCGTGGCAAGCGCCACCTGCTAACAGCCTAGATGACACGCCGTGCCTCCTCAACACAGAAGCAATTAGCAGAGACAGGCAGCGCATACCTCATGCCAGCGCCAGAGGAATCGGCAGTGAGCTGAAACACCAGCGCTTTCCAAAGAGGACTTACCAATCGAGAGTGGAGAGGAGGAGAGTGGAGAGCTGGAGGGAGGAGAGGAGGAGAGTGGAGAGGAGGAGAGTGGAGAGGAGGAGAAGTAGAGAGGAGAAGTGGAGAGTGGATTGAGGAGAGTGGATTGAGGAGGAGAGGTGGAGAGGACAGGAGGAGAGTGGAGAGGAGGAGAAGAGAGAGGAGAAGTGGAGAGTGGATTGAGGAGAGTGGAGAGGAAAGTGGAGAGGAGGAGAGTGGAGGTGGAGGAGAAGTGGAGAGTGGATTGAGGAGAGTGGAGAGGAGGAGAGGTGGAGAGTGGAGAGGAGAAGTAGAGAGGAGAAGAGAGGAGAAGGAGAGAGAGAGGAGGAGAGGAGAGGAGGAGAGGAGAGTGGAGAGGAGGAAAGGAGAGGAGAAGTGGAGAGTGGAGAGGAGGAGAGTGGAGAGGAGGAGAGGTGGAGAGTGGAGAGGAGAAGTAGAGAGGAGAAGTGGGGGAGAGTGGAGAGGAGGAGAGTGGAGAGGAGGAGAGGTGGAGGAGGAGGAGAGAGAGAGGAGGAGGAGGAGGTGGAGGAGGAGGAGGTAGGAGAGAAAGATCTGCTGCTGGTCAGGGAGTCATTCAGAGAGGCTGCAGACCTCAGCAGAATTTCCCTGGTTCTTTTCATAATCAACACCAGAGTGAAAAGCTCCCTACGATGGCCTGACTACCCCCTCACTCACTCTGAGAAAGCGTGTGTGCGTGTGCGTGTGTGTGTGTGTGTGTCAGTATATAAGGGGTTAGGTTCCAATCTGGGGGGCTAGGTGGTGCAGTGGGTTCATGTTAATGTGCTTGACCAGCATTTTATACTTCTCACCAGCAGAGAGTTACTGTTGGGCTTCAAATTTGTCATACTCAGCAAAGCAAAAACCTAGTACAGCAAGAAAGATTTTTAAAAAAGACTAATTTGACTAAATTAATAAACAATCTGTGAAGCGCATCTGCACTCCACGCGCGTTCCTCTCTGACTGCCTCGAGGACACGCGCCGCCACGCCAGCCTCAGCACGACGCAAACCTGCTCCGACCTCCCAAAGACAGAAAGGGTCATCAATCACTAAAACCTCTCTGTTTAAATAAATAAACAAAACCCGTCCACATAGCGAGACCAGGGCAAGTACAAGGCGTCCGGAAGTCAACAGGGCGGGAGTGATAATAAGTAAATAAGCTGTCAAACTCCTGAGAGGGGAGTAAGAAAGCTGTCAAACTCCTGAGAGGGGAGTAAGAAAGCTGTCAAACTCCTGAGAGAGAAGTAATTGTTTTTTGTTTTTAAAGTCTAGCCCCATTCCTTTTACGTGTTGCCGGTTTGCAGATGGATGTAACTTGACAGGAATCAGATCTCACGAGAAAAACAATCTTTTACCAATAAGAGACAGGGTCAAATGGACGTATTAACTGATAGAAGAGACAGGGTCAGCTGGACATGCTAACTGATAGAAGAGACAGGGTCAGCTGGCCGTATTAGCTTGTACTTTGGACTAGCGGTCACAGCCAGGCGACAGCAGCGAATGTTTTTGTTTGATGGCTGGTAAAGGTAATGATTTATTCTTCTGCTCTTGTTAACTATACCAATTAGTTTCAGTCACTTCCTCCGGTTTCTTTGTGGCTTTCAGCCTCCGACTGTTTTCCATACAAATTGCTTTTGTTGTTATTTTCTATGAGTGAGGGGAGGTCGGGGCACCTTACTGCTCAGCTCCCTGTAGAGAAGGATTTACTTTCAATTAAAAAATACTGGCTCACTCCGTCCTCCTGCTGTCCTTTTACCTGTGCTGCATCTTAAGAACTTGAGTGGGTGTGTGAGGGTGTGTGTGTGTGCGTCAGAATGTGTCAGTGTGTGTGCGTGCATGCGTGTGAGTGTGTGTGCATCAGTGTGTGTGCATGTGTCAGTGCATCAGTGTGCATGCGTGCGTACGTCAGTGTGAGTGTGTGTGCGTCAGTGTGTGTGCATGCGTGTGTGTCAGTGCACGTGCATGCGTGCGTCAGTGTGTTTGAGTGTGTGTGCGTCAGTGTGTGTGCATGCGTGTGTGTGCGTGTCAGTGTGTCAGTATGTGTGCGTGCGTCGACTGATGTCCAAGTAGGAACCTGACTGCCTCTCTCCCTGCGGAAAGGGTGGAAATCTCTCTCTCTCTCTTCCCTTATCCCTGTATCTTCCCCTCTGTCTTCTCCTCCCTCTTTCTCCCCCTCTCTTCTCCTCCCTCTTTCTCCCTCTCTCCCCCTCTCTACCTACTCCTTTTCTTTTCCTCTCCCCCCTCCCCTTTCCCTCTGCCAAAAAAAAAAATATACAAATATAAATCACAATCTGACATAGAAATGTGTACTCCTCTCTCTCCTTCTATCCCTCATTACAGGCAGCTCTCTGCTCCGCTCCTCTCCTCATTTTAAACAATACTCTCTCTCTCTCTCTCTCAAACACTTTAGCCAGACCTCCAGAACATTTAATCCTCATAAATCTCTGAAACATATGATAAATATAATGAAGATTGACAAAAGCCCTTGGGGTGCGAGTCTCTCTGCCTCTCTGGCCAGGTACCTGGAACACACTCCGCCTGTTTGAATGGACAGGGGTACCCCGGATCTGTGCATTACTGTACCTGCGCCCAAGACTGGCTCCATCCGCCCCGTTGCAGAGAAGTCCATCCCATAGAAGTTGAGCCCCAGAAGGATCTTACTCCTCCACTGGGACTGGGGATCCAGCAGCTGCACACAAGATCGAACCCAGGGAACAGGGGAGCTGGGACCAGGCCTGGGGAGAGAGAAGGAGGGAGGGGGTTAGAGGGGGAGGGAGAGAGACAAAGAGAGACAGACAGAGTTGAAAGTTAATGCAGATTCCTCACCTCCCTGGGCTGGAGAAGTCGTAGGTCATGAGGCTGAATCCGTCCACAATGTGAGCCAGCTGGTCAAACTCCGCCTTCCCAAACATGCCGGGGTGGTTGGTCCTGCAAGAGAACAAAGGCGTAGGAAAGCGAGCCTGCAGAAGGCAGTGCAGCTCAGTGCTGCTGGGAGAGCAGGCCAGCCTTCCCCGACACACTTAATTTTATTAGTTGTTTTGTTTTCCAGCATCCAGGGTGTTCAAAAGAAATGAATGACTAGGGGCTGCCAGGAATTTAAACAAGGCATTTTTCAAGACAGGTTCAGAAAGACACACAGTGATGCATGCACACACACACACACTCACAAGCTCAGACATAAGCAAGGTGTGGTTGCAGTTTCTTGCCCCAGCTGTGTCTGTGTCTCAGGGAGTGCAGTCACTCCCTCCATTAGTGCAGAGCGGTAGAGCACAGCTGTGCTTTGTAAAGCCGTGATCGATGCAGAGCCTTGTATAGAACTCCATTAGTGCATTAGTGAGCCGTCCAATCTATAAACCCTCTCCCTCATAATTCTTATTCTGTATCGCCTACCCATTCTTTTCCTGAAGCTCCCTCTCCTCCTCTCACTCGTTCTTCTCTTGCAAACAGACACACACACACACACGCACACGCACACCTTGTGCCTCACTAGCACTTAATTAAATGAAGCAGGGACTTGCACTCTTTCCCTCCCTGCCAATGTTCTAATTGTGTGCTGTCCCTGACAGTGCAGTGCAGTGCTGCACTGGGCTGATGGCGGGGATGACCAGGATGCAGGCGAGTCGGGCGCTCCGCAGTGCTTCACACAGGTGAGTTACCAGGTGAACCAGCTCCCTGCAGGGGGAGAGGAGTCAGAGTGAGGCAGGGGAGAAACTGGAGAGCAGACAGACAGACACACAGACAGACAGACAGAGAGACACACAGAAACAGACAGACAGACAAACAGACAAAGAGACACACAGACAGACAGACAGGCAGGCAGGCAGACAGACAGGCCGGCAGGCAGACAGGCCGGCAGGCAGGCAGACAGTCAGTCTCCGTCCCTATGCTGAATCTCAGGGAGGAATACTCACTTCCGCTTCTGACCTCCCAGCTGACTCCACACCTCGAGGACGAAGCCGTCAAACCTGTCAGCCTGGAGAGAGACACACAGGTAACCCAGCCAGGTGAGCAGAAAAAACCAGACTCAGCTAATACAGAGAACAGGCAGAAACTCTCTCACACACACACACACACACACACACTGACACACGCACACTCTCACCTACACACTCAATAACTCTCACACACAAACAGACACACACTCACTCACTCTCACACATTCACTCTCTCTGCAAAGCTATTTACAAGTAAAACGATGCAATTCCTCAGAGCAAGCCAGTCACCCACTTGTGTTGCCTCATGTCTTTCACCCCAGATGCAGCATCAGGCACAGAAACAGATGTCTGGCGAGACCCAAGCCAGACCAGCAGGCTAATTGTTTTTCAGGTGATAGATTACCCCCTCCTGTTAAAACACAGCACTGCGTCCTTGTCATTCTCTAGGCTGAGGAACATTCATCACAGTAATTACTGGCACTTTAAAAACAATAATCACTTTATGCAAATGAATGAGCTCAGCGGTTAGAGAAAGAGAAAAAGAAAGTTCTGGGCTGCAGTGTGGAAGGCAGTGGGTTTGAGGAGCTCAGTGGTTAGAGAAAGAAAGCGCTGGGCTGCAGTGTGGAAGGCAACAGGTTTGAGGAGCTCAGTGGTTAGATAAAGAAAGCGCTGGGCTGCAGTGTGGAAGGCAGTGGGTTTGAGGAGCTCAGTGGTTAGATAAAGAAAGCGCTGGGCTGCAGTGTGGAAGGCAGTGGGGTTTGAGGAGCTCAGTGGTTAGAGAAAGCACTGGGCTGCAGTTTTATACAAATGACAAACACATTGCCATTGTGCATTTGCTTGACAATACTACCACCTACAGGCTGAAAGCTGAAACATCACAAAGCCACAGACCACTGTTTTGAAGCCTATGCTGGTACCTTGGCCCCCTCCACCACCTCTTTGCCCAGCTCCTCGATCTCGTCCTCGCTCTCGAACAAGCTCTCGAAGTCCTGCAGAGTCCAGCCGTCAAACAGCAAGCGTGGCACTGCGGCGACAGAGCCCACCCGCGCAGTTAAAGACAGCTGGGAAAGAGTTATCCGAAACCCTTCCTATCAAGATCAGAGTTTAGGCACGTCTGTTATCTTCAGGTCGTGACCCGGTGTAATTTCAAACACATTGAAACAGTCTTGAACTGATACCATCGTGTTTTTCTTCTGAATAGCTTTTGCTCGTTCGTGTTCAGTATCAGAAATGAATGGAAACTCTCACAGTGACAAAGTGTGTGGAAATATAGCGCCACCAGTGTGTGTATTCCATAGACCTGCTCCTGTTTATCACAGAGATGCTGTTACTGGCAGAGAAAACGAGCCTCTAGTAACCTCTGCCTTGTACAGGTTTGTATTGACCTTGTTAATAAACATCTCTCCAGACAGGTGCAGCCATAACCAGACATAATAATAATAATAATAATAATAATAATAATAATAATAATAATAATAATAATACTACCAGACTAAGTGAAAGCATTGTACTGTCCTCGTGCATACAAAGCTACACAGATGAATACCTTGAGTCGCATTGTTCTGTTTCTAGACGAGATCAGCTCTAAAAATAATAAACGTCTCAAAGCTCTTATTTTCTGTTTATGAGTTCGTGACCCCAGCCTAGGAGAAGTCATTCAATATTATTGGGGGACCCAGGGTCAAACAGAAACGAAACATAACAGTGTTAAACTGAGCAATATGGCGCTAATGAATAATTAATCTGTATTATAAAGTCTTCTAAAGTCTTATCATTAGTGTCATTATTACTCACCAATCTGAATATTTTTGGAACTTTTCCTTACAGCTTTTATCCAGCCTGTTAAAAAAAAAAAAAAAACTCCCCTCAATGAAGTATATTATCATTACTATTGAAATGATCAGAAGCCAGGAGTTTGAGCAGGAATAGAGACTCACACTAGCCCTGCTGCTGCTGCTGCACCCAGTCCTGGGGTTCAGAGCTCAATGAAATCTAGTATTATTAATATTGAAATGATCAGTAGGCAAGCAATCTTAACCCCCCCTCCCACCCTGGTCCACGTCGTGGAGTCCAGTCACGTGGAACGACTCGGCCACGGCCGATCTGTAGCCACACCGGAGACACCGCCGTGAACTTGGGGCCAAACACCTTGGCGACATCATAACCATGAGAGTTCCACTGTAACCAGGGGAGAGAGAGAGAGAGAGACAGTGGCCGCTCATTTCAAACTACTGTACCTGCTGTAAAACACTGAGCACTTTACTGAGCAGAACCTCACTGGAGTGATATAGCCACACTGCCTCCTCTCTGTACCCACACTGCCTCCTCTCTGTACCCACACTGCCCCCTCTCTGTACCCACACTGCCCCCTCTGCACCCACACTGCCCCTCTCTGTACCCACACTGCCCTCTCTGTACTCCACACTGCCCCCTCTCTGTACCCACACTGCCCCCTCTCTGTACCCACACTGCCTCCTCTCTGTACTCACCGGAGTTATGTACCCCAGCACGGCTCCGCTGAGCTGCCTCTCCCGCACCTTGTCCCCAAGAGTAGCCCCATGCTCCTGACGATGTCCTCGCTTTAGGGTCTGTAATCACCAAGCCACGGTCCTGAGCCAGCCGGTCTGAGAGCTGAGTCTGGGGGAGCGGAGGCGGGTCAGAGGGCTAGTGGTCTGCCTGCCTGCCTATCAATCTACAGTACCTATCTAGTTCAGCACCACTAGATCCTCTCTCCAGGGGGTGGGGACGGTCTCACCTCTTTTTCCTGGTTTTTGGCGGCGGCTTTCTTGGCGTCGGTCTTGGACAGCGTGGCGTCGACCAACAGGACAGCCAGAGAGAGAGAGAGGTACAGCACCACAAACACAGCCCTCATATCAGCACTGCGGGGAACTGGGAACACAAACCCAGTACATCAGAGACTGGGAGAGACACAGTGAGAGAGAGAGAGAGAGAGAGCACCACAAACACAGCCCTCAAATCAACACTGCGGGGAACTGGGAACACAAACCCAGTACATCAGAGACTGGGAAAGACACAGAGAGAGAGAGAGAGCACCACAAACACAGCCCTCATATCAGCACTGCGGGGAACTGGGAACACAAACCCAGTACATCAGAGACTGGGAAAGACACAGAGAGAGAGAGAGAGCACCACAAACACAGCCCTCATATCAGCACTGCGGGGAACTGGGAACACAAACCCAGTACATCAGAGACTGGGAGAGACACAGTGAGAGAGAGAGAGAGAGAGAGAGAGAGAGAGAGAGCACCACAAACACAGCCCTCAAATCAGCACTGCGGGGAACTGGGAACACAAACCCAGTACATCAGAGACTGGGAAAGACACAGAGAGAGAGAGAGAGCACCACAAACACAGCCCTCATATCAGCACTGCGGGGAACTGGGAACACAAACCCAGTACATCAGAGACTGGGAGAGACACAGTGAGAGAGAGAGAGAGAGAGAGCACCACAAACACAGCCCTCAAATCAACACTGCGGGGAACTGGGAACACAAACCCAGTACATCAGAGACTGGGAAAGACACAGAGAGAGAGAGAGAGAGCACCACAAACACAGCCCTCATATCAGCACTACGGGGAACTGGGAACACAAACCCAGTACATCAGAGACTGGGAGAGACACAGTGAGAGAGAGAGAGAGAGCACCACAAACACAGCCCTCAAATCAACACTGCGGGGAACTGGGAACACAAACCCAGTACATCAGAGACTGGGAAAGACACAGAGAGAGAGAGAGAGCACCACAAACACAGCCCTCAAATCAGCACTGCGGGGAACTGGGAACACAAATCCAGTACATCAGAGACTGGGAAAGACACGAGAGAGAGAGAGAGAGCACCACAAACACAGCCCTCATATCAGCACTGCGGGGAACTGGGAACACAAACCCAGTACATCAGAGACTGGGAAAGACACAGAGAGAGAGAGAGCGCACCACAAACACAGCCCTCATATCAGCACTGCGGGGAACTGGGAACACAAACCCAGTACATCAGAGACTGGGAGAGACACAGAGAGAGAGAGAGAGCACTACAAACACAGCTCTCAAATCAGCACTGCGGGGAACTGGGAACACAAACCCAGTACATCAGAGACTGGGAGAGACACAGTGAGAGAGAGAGAGAGAGAGCACCACAAACACAGCCCTCAAATCAACACTGCGGGGAACTGGGAACACAAACCCAGTACATCAGAGACTGGGAAAGACACAGAGAGAGAGAGAGAGAGCACCACAAACACAGCCCTCATATCAGCACTACGGGGAACTGGGAACACAAACCCAGTACATCAGAGACTGGGAGAGACACAGTGAGAGAGAGAGAGAGAGCACCACAAACACAGCCCTCAAATCAACACTGCGGGGAACTGGGAACACAAACCCAGTACATCAGAGACTGGGAAAGACACAGAGAGAGAGAGAGAGCACCACAAACACAGCCCTCAAATCAGCACTGCGGGGAACTGGGAACACAAACCCAGTACATCAGAGACTGGGAGAGACACAGTGAGAGAGAGAGAGCACCACAAACACAACCCTCAAATCAGCACTGCGGGGAACTGGGAACACAAACCCAGTACATCAGAGACTGGGAGAGACACAGTGAGAGAGAGAAAGCACAGGCAGTGTTGACTGCCTAGTTTTTGGGGGTTTTTGGTTTTTACATTCCCCAAAAGGAAGCTGCAGGGACCAGTATAGACGTTTTTTTTTTTTTTTTTTCTAAAGACTGTTTATATGAACTACAGTTTGATATTTAATATTATAAACTATCCAGCAACTACAGCAGAATCAAACCGTGATCATCTGAAGCACAGACATGCCGCGAATGTTTCCGAGGGTTTTGCGTAACCTTTTCACTCACTACGACCTCACACAGGGGCGGATAAAAAAACAAACAAACAAACACTCTTCTAGTCTTTAAATGGGGACATGTGGAAGACGCAAAATGCGTGATGACGTCAGCTGAGGATGCTGGTGCGTGCCCCCCCCATATAAAGCAATGGAAAAAAAATAATTTATTTATTATGCGTCCAAAGCTACTGTCAATATTGAATGAAAAGGTTAAACTAAAATACAGACACACTTCGACGCATTTAGAATTGTACCGATACAGCAATTGACGTTAAACTGCAAATATTATAATATTCAAAAATAGGTGAAGCATCGTTTCTTATTGGCAGACACGTGTATTTGGAATTCACCATTGCGAAGCGAATGTTATTAAATGTGTATTTAGGGTGGTAACTTTTGTCAAAAACAAAACAGCATGTAAAATGAATTCCTATGCAAAAACAAGTCTAACCCCAGCCTCCCAATAATGACTATACTTATGTGTAAGTGTTGTGTACAGAGCACACCTGTCAGAAACACAGAGATCATTATAATTAATAAGAACACAACAGAATCACTGTACCTGTGTTAACTGTATTAAACCTCAGGTAGGCGACACAACTCGCTTTGCGTGCAGTTTTATATAAAAGTCTCCCTTTTTTTAAAGTTTATTTAAATTAATCTACAAACTGTTTTAAATCGCCCTAAACTACCCGGCAGCATTTACTGAACAGCAAGGTGCCACACAACAGGAAGTCTTTCTGATTCGACAGTCCGAGAAACGCCCCCTTCCTCCACAGTTTTTTTTTTTATTTTTTATCAGCCGATACTAAATAAAATAAAAAAAAATTAAAATAAAAATTGATTTCTGGCCACCAGATGGCACCAGCGCGCTAGCTACAAAGCGAGACGTCACCGGCGAATGTTTGTTTACATGTTTTTTTTAGCATCTGGTTCCAGTTCCAGTTTAGAATTCCGACTTTCTTTCAAGTTCACCTTATATGGTATTGTTCTTGTGTATTTTCTGCTGCTGCTATTATTATTATTATTATTATTATTATTATTATTATTATTATTATTATTATTATCATTATTATTATGTATGGTTATGGCTGCACCTGTCTGGAGAGATGTTTATTAACAAGGTCAATACAAACCTGTACAAGGCAGAGGTTACTAGAGGCTCGTTTTCTCTGCCAGTAACAGCATCTCTGATAAAGAGGTTGCAAGGGGTCATCAGACAAAGCAAGTGGAAGAGGACGTGTCAGAAACTGAAGACAGTAATGATGCGAATCCTGATTACCATGCATCGTCTTCTGAGGAGTCTGAAGATGCCAGCACGGAATCTAATGAAATCGCATCACTGGTAAACCGTTGCAACTGACATAACAGAACGTGTCTTCCCTAAGCGAGGGCGCTAGAGCAACTCTGCTCCATGGAGGTCGTGTTTCATTTTAAATCAGATCCTAATGCTATACTGGCAAACTGCTTCTTCCGCGTTCTCGTGCACATTCTTTTACCGCTGATGACGTAAGCAGAGAGCAATACCTTGTCAGGTAAGGTAAGGTTAGGTTTGCCTATATATATTTTATTAGTTTATTTAGCAGACGCCTTTATCCAAGGCGACTGACAGAGACTAGGGTGTGTGAACTATGCATCAGCTGCAGAGTCACTTACAACAAAGTCTCACCCGAAAGGACAGAGCACAAGGAGGTGAAGTGACTTGCTCAGGGTCACACAATGAGTCAGTGGCTGAGGTGAGATTTGAACCGGGGACCTCCTGATTACAAGCCCTTGTCTTTAACCACTGGACCACACAGCCTCCTATATATATATATATATATATATATATATATATATATATATATATATATATATATATATATATATATATATATATATATATATATATATATATATAGCATGTTTCTTTGAAATTCAACGCCATGTTGCAGCACATGCGACTCTGAAAAATGCACAGGGGTCTGAAACTATACCCTATAGGTATCACAGAGTGGCTTCCATACTCTGCGTGCTTGTTCTGTGTTTTTCACTAATAATACAGCAGTTGGATACTTCTTGGCTGGTGTGTGTCTGTTGGATGCAGTCAGCAATGTGGGTTCAATCCTGCGAGCGAGCCCGTGTTTGCCTCTTGTTTTTTTTATGCCATTTTCAAAGAGAAAGCAGTGGAATTGCCGAAGCGGGGCCAGACAGCGGTGTGATTTCCAAATAAGGATATAACTGTCAGGGGAGCGCAACACATCTCACCCCTGCTGTCCCAGCTGAATATCTGATTCAATCTGGAATCCTTTCCAGTGCATGTTGCAGCCTGCATTACACTTCTCTATTGTAAAAGCACAGCAAAGTGAAATGAAGCACAGAGAGTGTGGTAAAGCATAGGGAAGCATTGTAAAGCACAGAGAGGTCTGGTAAAGCATAGGGAAGCATTGTAAAGCACAGAGAGGTCTGGTAAAGCATAGGGAAGCATTGTAAAGCACAGGGAGGTATGGTAAAGCATAGGGAAGCATTGTAAAGCACAGAGAGGTCTGGTAAAGCATAGGGAAGCATTGTAAAGCACAGAGAGGTCTGGTAAAGCATAGGGAAGCATTGTAAAGCACAGAGAGGTCTGGTAAAGCATATTATAAAATGGCAAACCTTTCTTCTTCTTGTTCTTTATGTGTTTAATTTGATCTCTCTCTAGCTCGGGTTTCTTTCAGACCGGCATGTTTCAGATGACAGGGGAGAGCACTCAGGCAGAGTTTATCTTGGGTTTATTTAGTTTTTATTTGCTACAAATCACTGAAATCTTTATTTAAAGTCTGGAGCTGCTTTGGACATCAAAGTTAATTCAAACAACAGGAGGTGCTCAATTAAATTTCAATTTCATTTCAATGTATTTTATTTATAGAGTGCCTTTCATAGCACAGTATCTCAAAGCGCTTTACAGAACGAAGAGCCATCAAAGTAACACAAAATTACAACGAAACAACAGCAACAACAACAATAATAATAATAATACCAATAATATTACTACTACTACGACTACTACTACCAATAATAATAATAATAATAATAATAATAATAATAATCATAATTAACCACTGGAGAGAGGAAACAATTTAGAAAATATTCAAATTGGGAGTGAAATTCAGTTAACGAAGATGGAGGGTGGGAGTCTGTGATGCTACTGCTAGTACTAATATAATCTAGAGCAGTGATTTCCAACTGAGCTCTCAATTACTTAACTAGACCCTCCATTGAGCTGATCATTCACTTAATTAGACCTTTTTAACTCTTAAACAGTTGCAGAGTTCAAGTTACTTCTAAAATGTTGTAGCTAACTTGAACTCTGCAACTGTTAAGAGCTGAAAACAATTACAAAAGGTCTAATTAAGCAAATGCTGAGCTCAATTAAGAGGTCTAGCTGAGTAATTGAGAGCTCAGTTGGAATGAAAGCCAGCAGACACAGGGGGCCCTCAGGACCAGGCTTGAGAAACACTGGTCTAGATCAGTGTCCCTCCTGGGTTCTATTCCAACTGCACCCTAAATTACTTAATTGGACTAATTAAGTGCTTATTAGAAGCTTAATTGGTCCAATGAATTAATTTAGGGTACAGTTGGAACAAAGACCAGAAGGGACACGGTCCCTCCAGGAGCAGGGTTGGAGACCCCTGCCCTAGATAACACACACATGGGTTGCAAAGCTTTGTTTAGCGGAACGGTGATGGCCTAGCTACTCCACTGCTCTCTTTTTGTGGTCTTGTATTTGAACAGTTCTTGAACCCTCCCAGGATACATGCCATGTGTGATGAAAGCCAGCTCTCTCATTATCGACTCCATCACAGTGGAGCACAGATTCAGCACTGCCCAAATAAACACACTGCAGGCGAGCACTCCTTTAAAGCGAGTTAAGAGACTGGATTAGAAAGCCTTGCTTGGATCTCTTGTGAAGTCCGTGTCGAGTCACGCAGTCCGGCCCAGTCCGGGACACGCTTCCTGTGGCTGCGCCGTGGCGAGCGTGTCACATGACTGCCTCGGTTCATCACTGCCAGGGGCCTCCAGGGGCCCCCTCCCTCAGTCCAGTCCAGCAAGCGTCAGTGAAGCGGTCAGCACAGCCCTGGCCTGGGGGAGAGGGAAGGGGAGGGGGTGGGGCTAGCTGCTGGTCAGCTGACCGACCACTCTGAGCAGCGTCTGGTTCTCCTCCCGCAGCGTGTGGTTCTCCTGCTCAAGCCCGTCGAGGTCCTGAAGGGGTTAAAAGAGAAGCTTGGTACCGGAGTGCTGGAACCAGAACCACCTGAACTGAGCGCTTACACCAGAACCACCTCAACTGAACACTGACACCAGAACCACTTGAACTGAACACTGACACCAGAACCACCTCAACTGAAGACTGATACCAGAACCACCTGAACTGAGCACTGACACCAGAACCACCTGAACTGAGCGCTGGAACCAGAACCACCTGAACTGAGCACTGGAACCAGAACCACCTGAACTGAGCACTGGAACCAGAACCAGCTGAACTGAGCGCTGACACCAGAACCACGTGAACTGAACACTGGAACCAGAACCACCTGAACTGAGCGCTTACACCAGAACCACCTCAACTGAACACTGACACCAGAACCACCTGAACTGAACACTGACACCAGAACCACCTCAACTGAAGACTGATACCAGAACCACCTGAACTGAGCACTGACACCAGAACCAGCTGAACTGAGCGCTGGAACCAGAACCAGCTGAACTGAGCGCTGAAACCAGAACCACCTGAACTGAGCACTGACACCAGAACCACCTGAACTGAGCGCTGGAATCAGAACCACCTGAACTGAGCGCTGGAACCAGAACCAGCTGAACTGAGCGCTGGAACCAGAACCACCTGAACTGAGCACTGACACCAGAACCACCTGAACTGAGCACTGACACCAGAACCACCTGAACTGAGCACTGGAACCAGAACCACCTGAACTGAGCACTGGAACCAGAACCACCTGAACTGAGCACTTACACCAGAACCACCTGAACTGAACACTGACACCAGAACCACCTGAACTGAGCACTGGAACCAGAACCACCTGAACTGAGCACTTACACCAGAACCACCTGAACTGAACACTGTAACCAGAACCACCTGAACTGAGCACTGGAACCAGAACCACCTGAACTGAGCGCTGGAACCAGAACCACCTGAACTGAGCACTTACACCAGAACCACCTGAACTGAACACTGTAACCAGAACTACCTGAACTGAACACTGTAACCAGAACCACCTGAACTGAGCACTGGAACCAGAACCACCTGAACTGAACACTGACACCAGAACCACCTGAACTGAGCGCTGGAACCAGAACCACCTGAACTGAGCACTGGAACCAGAACCACCTGAACTGAGCACTGGAACCAGAACCAGCTGAACTGAGCGCTGACACCAGAACCATGTGAACTGAACACTGGAACCAGAACCACCTGAACTGAGCACTGACACCAGAACCACCTGAACTGAGCACTGGAACCAGAACCACCTGAACTGAACACTGGAACCAGAACCAGCTGAACTGAGCGCTTACACCAGAACCACCTGAACTGAACACTGGAACCAGAACCACCTGAACTGAGCACTGACACCAGAACCACCTGAACTGAACACTGTAACCAGAACCACCTGAACTGAACACTGTAACCAGAACCACCTGAACTGAGCACTGACACCAGAACCACCTGAACTGAGCGCTGACACCAGAACCACCTGAACTGAGCGCTGACACCAGAACCACCTGAACTGAACACTGGAACCAGAACCACCTGAACTGAGCACTGACACCAGAACCAGCTGAACTGAGCGCTGGAACCAGAACCACCTGAACTCTGTTATTATTATTATTATTATTATTATTATTATTATTATTATTATTATTAGCTGTAGTTCTAATCTTAGTGTTATTGCTATTTACTATTAACATTGTTAGAAGCCAGTAGCATTGTTAGTATTATTATTGTAGTAGTAATCGCAGCAGTATTGCTATGAGCAGTAGCAGCAGTATTGCTATGAGCAGTAGCAGTATTGCTATGAGCAGTAGCAGTATTGCTATGAGCAGCAGCAGCAGTATTGCTATGAGCAGTAGCAGTAGCAGCAGCAGTATTGCTATGAGCAGTAGCAGCAGTATTGCTATGAGCAGTAGCAGTAGCAGCAGCAGCAGTATTGCTATGAGCAGTAGCAGCAGTATTGCTATGAGCAGTAGCAGTAGCAGCAGCAGCAGTATTGCTATGAGCAGTAGCAGTAGCAGCAGCAGCAGTATTGCTATGAGCAGTAGCAGCAGCAGCAGTATTGCTATGAGCAGTAGCAGCAGCAGCAGTATTGCTATGAGCAGTAGCAGCAGTATTGCTATGAGCAGTAGCAGCAGCAGTATTGCTATGAGCAGTAGCAGCAGCAGCAGCAGCAGTAGCAGCAGCAGCAGCAGTATTGCTATGAGCAGTAGCAGCAGCAGTATTGCTATGAGCAGTAGCAGCAGCAGCAGTATTGCTATGAGCAGCAGCAGCAGTATTGCTATGAGCAGTAGCAGTATTGCTATGAGCAGTAGCAGTAGCAGCAGCAGGATTGCTATGAGCAGTAGCAGTAGCAGCAGCAGCAGTATTGCTATGAGCAGTAGCAGCAGTAGTATGCAGTAGCTGAGCAGTAGCAGCAGTATTGCTATGAGCAGTAGCAGTAGCAGCAGCAGTATTGCTATGAGCAGTAGCAGTAGCAGTAGCAGCAGCAGCAGCAGTAGTGTGATTGCTGTTCCCATCTCTACCTCGCTCATGTGTCCGATCTCAGCCTGCAGTTTCAGGATCAGACCCTCCTTCTCCTGCAGCTGTCGGCTCAGCTTCTGATTCGCCTGCTTCTCTCCACTCACCACCTGAGCACAAACACAGAGGCTTTACAACAGAGCCGAGGGGCTGTCAGAGGAAACAGTGAGGGGGGGGGCTGTCAGAGGAAACAGTGAGGGGGGCTGACAGAGGAAAAAGTGAGGGAGGGGCTGTCAGAGGAACAGTGAGGGAGGGGCTGTCAGAGGAAAAAGTGAGGGAGGGGCTGTCAGAGGGAACAGTGAGGGAGGGGCTGTCAGAGGAAACAGTGAGGGGGGCTGTCAGAGGAAACAGTGAGGGGGCTGTCAGAGGAAACAGTGAGTGGGGGGCTGTCAGAGGAAAAAGTGAGGGAGGGGCTGTCAGAGGGAACAGTGAGGGAGGGGCTGTCAGAGGAAACAGTGAGGGGGGCTGTCAGAGGAAGCAGTGAGGGGGCTGTCAGAGGAAACAGTGAGTGGGGGCTGTCAGAGGAAACAGTGAGGGGGCTGTCAGAGGGAACAGTGAGGGAGGGGCTGTCAGAGGAAACAGTGAGGGGGCTGTCAGAGGGAACAGTGAGGGAGGGGCTGTCAGAGGAACAGTGAGGGGGAGGGGCTGTCAGAGGGAACAGTGAGGGGGCTGTCAGAGGAAACAGTGAGGGGGCTGTCAGAGGGAACAGTGAGGGGGGCTGTCAGAGGGAACAGTGAGGGGGGCTGTCAGAGGGAACAGTGAGGGGGGAGGGGCTGTCAGAGGGAACAGTGAGGGGGGGCTGTCAGAGGAAACAGTGAGGGGGCTGTCAGAGGAACAGTGAGGGGGCTGTCAGAGGGAACAGTGAGGGAGGGGCTGTCAGAGGGAACAGTGAGGGAGGGGCTGTCAGAGGAAACAGTGAAGGAGGGGCTGTCAGAGGAAACAGTGAGGGAGGGAGGGGCTGTCAGAGGGAACAGTGAGGGAGGGGCTGTCAGAGGAAACAGTGAGGGAGGGGCTGTCAGAGGAAACAGTGAGGGAGGGGCTGTCAGAGGAAACAGTGAGGGAGGGGCTGTCAGAGAAAACAGTGAGGGGGGGGGCTGTCAGAGGGAGTGTTCCTGCGTTACCTTCTCCAGCTCATGCAGCCTCCTTTCCAGTGGAAGGGTCTCTCTCTCGGGGGCCGGTTTGCCCGGTCCGCCTGCTTGCGGCTCAGAGGGGTGGGTCTGGGGGTCCTGGGCTCCCGTCCGGCTGGGGAGACGAGACACAGCGTGAAGGACACGCCCCCACACACACGTCGAGAACCAATCAGCTGCTTCCCCCTACTGACTGGCATGCTTTCAGACAGTTGACATGCTTTGAGCCAGACGACAGATGTCTGTTTGCTACAATTCCAATTCCATTTAGAGCAGGTTATAATGTTACCGTTCAAACTGGACCCTGTCAGTTTGCTCAACACCAGCCCAGACTCACCTCTTCTGCCGTGTGAGTGCCACTCGGGGCGCTTCCTGCAACGAGAGGGGAGAGCAGCGTTACCCCAACCACCCCGTGAGAGGATGCCTTTCACAGCCTTGCTCCGCCCACTGATAATGCCGCTAGTGCAAACAATAGGAACGAGGGTGTATTTAAAGGTCCTGTTCAGCCCTCCTTTGAAAATGGGGGAAATGGTCAAGCTGCTGGTTCCAGTAATGGGTAAGAAGATGGATTTCAGAGCCCTGTTAGCAAGCCTTTAAAACAGGGGCAGTGATACGTTGACTATCCATCTACTCACATCCACACATGAACTATCCATCTATCCATCTATACATCTACTCATGAACTATACATCCACACATGAACAATACATCTATACATCTACTCATGAACTATACATCCACACATGAACTATATATGCACACATGAACTATCCATCTATACATCCACACATGAACTATACATCTATACATCTGCATCGCCTCTATACATTAACCGCTGCACCGTGAATTCAACCCGTGCTGCGCTCCAGGGGCCGGGCGGATGTAAATATAGAGGAGCTGTTTCAGAAGAGTCTCACAGCTGCCAGGCAGTCACCACAGCTCTTATTAAACTGCACAGAGACACACCACTAATCCCATTGCTGGTCATTTGTAAGAAGAAACCAAACATTTTCATTTCAGCCACTTCAGTGAGGCACCATTAAGATTGAGAGAGAGAGCGAGAGAGAGAGAGACTGGAATAGAAGCCTTGTATTATATGATATCAGAGGCAGAGAGCTAATATTGGTCTTGTGTTGATTTGTATGGAGGTCAGCCGTTCTGTTACTACGCGATAATGGAACAGCAAATAAAGCACAGCTGAGAAGATCACACTAATTAATGCCACCCCTGCTAAAAGCACTGCTTACTGTTTAAACGCTTCACATGGATGAAAAAACGTTACCTCTTTCAGTGACTACAATGATTATTTCAGGCAAACAGAAGAAATTAAATGAATATAAAGCTGTGGTATAATGGCACTGCCACTGGGGTGGATAGCAGTCCTATAGTCTAAAGTATCAGATTCCTTACTCTAGCGGCAGTGCAGTGGTCGCAGTCACTCACCGCAGGGTTCGATTTCGGGAGGTCTGGGTGTCCCTGCTTCTCGCTGGCAGCGCCCCCCTCTCCTTCATCAGGACTCTGAGAAAGAGAGAAAAGAAGAAAGAGAGACCGTGAGCTGGAAGAGAACAGAAAATCTAAAATGGGAGGAGAGCTGCAGAGACCAGGAGCGCAGCGCAGCCCCCAGGAGCACAGCGCAGCCCCCAGGAGCACAGCGCAGCCCTGCTGCAGAGACCAGGAGCACAGCGCAGCCCTGCTGCAGAGACCAGGAGCACAACGCAGCCCCCAGGAGCACAGCGCAGCCCTGCTGCAGATACCAGGAGCACAGCGCAGCCCTGCTGCAGAGACCAGGAACACAGCGCAGCCCTGCTGCAGAGACCAGGAGCACAGCGCAGCCCTGCTTTACAATCAATAACAACAAATCAAATCAATAGTTAGTAAGTTCTACTATAAGCCCCCTGGCCCCCTCTCCTGAGTGATACCTCAGTGCCCAGGGGCAGGTTCACCACCCCAGTGGATCGTCTCTTCTCCCTCAACTTCCTCTTCTCCACCTGCGTCTTGTTCTTGCGATGAGCAGAGGCCCCGCCCTTCTGTTCCTTGCCGCGAGGGGAGGGGTAGCCGACCCCGGCCCCTCTTTGTGAACCCGCTCCTCCTTGGCCGACTCCTCTCTCGCGGGGGGAGGGGCTGTGCCTGCTCTGGGAGCGATGCTGGGGGGAGGCTGGCGTGTCTGTGTCGCTGGCCTGGCTGCTGGGTTCTTACTGGGAGCTGCCACGGAGCCGTCGCCCGCTGCAGGCTGGCTGGGGCACGGCTGTCCTGTTCCGTCCCCGCTGGATCTCAGTTTCAGGCGCTCCCGTTTCGCTTTCCACTCCTCCAGGAAACCCACCTGCTCCGAGCCGAGGGGAGCTGGGCCGCGAGGGGCACGAGATGAGCCGAGCCCAGGGACAGAACCAGGACCGGGGCCTCCACTCGACATCCTGGAGAAACACTGTGGAGGATATACTGGGGAGGGGGCTGTGTGACAGAGAGGGAGAGAGGGGGAGACAGGGTTAGGGTTATCACGTACATTTCCACAGTGATTTGGCAGTTTTCCCCTCCCTTTTCCAATGGTTATGCTGTGTATTTAACATGTTTTTTTAATATGCTTTACCATACCAGCGCATCGAAGCAAAGCATTACAGACAGACAGACAGACAGACAGACTGGCAGACAGACAGAAATATAGACAGATAGGCTGGCAGACTGGCAGACAGACATCTTTACCATACTTCTCACTTTGCTTCGCTGTGCGGTGTTACACTGTGTTGTGCTTTTCCTGTGGGGAACTTTTATCAGGGTAGACACAGCAAGTAAAATACGTGCTGCACAACTACTGACCTCCTGAGATATTTATTGTAAGAGTTACAACAGCAAAAGCTGGTGTTAGCTTAGCTACATGCTTCAAGAATGTGCTTGAAAACACACTTTAAAACAAAGCTTGAACCCGTGCCTAACAGCTACAGGAGCCCTGCTGTGGTCCCCTGCCTCTCTACATCTGGGAGCAGAATTCCAGAGGTGCTGTCTAGAACGTTCCCGAGCACATCTGCAGGGACAGAACGGCAAAAAAACAAAAACGCAAAAAAAAACAAAGAGCAAAAACTGAAGCAGCAACAATCCTGTCTTTCACACTCTCCCAAAAAGGCAGGGAACTCATTTTATAATAATCCTGCGAATCATTTTGAATGATTCATTCCTATTGCTTCTGTATGGTCATCCCTCCCCTCCTCACTCCAATTCTTCACCATTGCAAACAACAAGGATTGTAAGGAGTGCTGCTCACCTGTCTGTCAGTCTGTCTCTCCGTCTGTCCGTCTCCCAGCTGCAGGAATCCAGTCTCCTCTGTCTGTCTGTCTGTAACAGCTGGATGGAGAGAGAGAGAGAGAGAGAGAGAGAGAGAGAGAGAGAGAGAGGTAGGAGAGGAGGGGAGATGAGTGGGAGGAGGATTGAGGGAGGAGGATTGAGAGAGGGGAGGAGGGAGGATAAAGAAAGGTAAAGTGGAGAGGGGAAGCGGTAAAATTAAACCAAGTCAAACATTTTGGGAATGCCTTCATCAGTGGAATGGATGCAGGGAGGAGGGGGTGCGGGAGAGCTCTGACAGGCTGCTCCCTACGGGCTCAGTTTGGTCAGATACTGCTGCTTAAACAGAGGAGATAAGGTTTGAGACACCGTGAGGCTTACAGAGGGAGGGAGATGTAGGGAGTGAGAGAGAGGGAGAGAGGGCTTTACAATGCTTGCCTATGCTTTCCCATGCCTTCACTGTGCTTGATTACTACTTTGCTATAATGGCATAGGAGGCTGTGTGGTCCAGTGGTTAAAGAAAAGGGCTTGTAACCAGGAGGTCCCTGGTTCAAATCCCACCTCAGCCACTGACTCATTGTGT
This sequence comes from Acipenser oxyrinchus oxyrinchus, assembly GCA_030684275.1. Classification (NCBI taxonomy): domain Eukaryota; kingdom Metazoa; phylum Chordata; class Actinopteri; order Acipenseriformes; family Acipenseridae; genus Acipenser; species Acipenser oxyrinchus. The sequence continues at coordinate 5,140,772 of CM060267.1, forward strand.
GACCCTGAGCAAGTCACTTAACCTCCTTGTGCTCCGTCTTTTGGGTGAGACGTAATTATAAGTGACTCTGCAGCTGATGCATAGTTCACACACCCTAGTCACCCTAGTAATAATACAGCACACTGCACTTGAAGTATTGGTTCAGGGTAAACGATGTCCACGCCTTTGAAGATGTGAAAGGTTTCGATGTTCTTTGTTCTGGGCCAGTCGATGAACCTGCCTGATGAAACGCACACTCCTTCCTGCCTGCGTGTGTCTGTCTCCGACCACCCCCGTGAAGTTCACTTCCCGCACGTTCCTGCAATCCTGTCCAGTTTCTGGGAAGTCGAGGGCTGAGAAAGGGCAATCGGGAGCAATTCTGGAGCGATACTGTAAACTGGAAGCTGTTTTCATGAGTGCTGTGTGTCAGCTCTCTGACAGAGAGCTTTGAGTCCTGTGCTGTACCCGTCACTGAGATCCACAGTCAACGGTAACTCACTAAGAATACTGTGTCCAATTCTGGTCACCGCAGCACTGAAGGGACCTTATGGCCCTGGCGAGAGACCTGCAGGGCTGGAAAGACCGAGATACGAGACAGGCTGAAAGAACTTGTGAAGTCTTTGAAATCTGAAGAGGAGTTGAAATAGTTCACCCAAACCAATACTTCAAGCACAGCACAGAAACTGGGGCCTGAGGACACACAGTGTGGAAATGAAGTGGAGACAGACTTACGACAGATGGAAGGAGACACTTCTTCACACAGAGAGTAGTGAGGGGACGGAATGGGTTACCTTGCTGAGGCAGAATCACTGGGATCCTTGACAAGGTTCTGCGATCAATCAGCTGCTAGGAACTGGACGAGCTCTGATTGGCCGAATGGCCTCCTCCGGACCTAGCTCGATTGGCCGAATGGCCTCTCATTCGTAGTTTTTCTTGTGTTCTGAAAACAGGAACAGAATTGGGGACTGCAGTACCCGCTCGTTCCCACTAGGTGTCAACCACGGGCCGCTCAGTGCTGCGCCTGGCTGCAGTCCTGGATTCCCATGGCTGGAAGCCTGGGAAAAAAATCTGAGTTTCTCCACACTTCCCGGGTTTGCCCTTATAAGGTCAGCTCTGTCTCCTCCGTGTGGGAGTTTGGGAGTGTGTGTCTGAGGATATTTAGGGCTCAGACAAACTGAGCAGCCTTATTAGGTGCTCAGACACAGTATTTACAATAAAGGCACTGTGAGCTAGCCAGGCGGACACAGAGCTAATCAGAGAGCGCCTTAACTCTTTAACTGTGCTACTGCTGTAGTCTGCTTGTTAAAATATATACAGACCCCCCACCCTCTCCTCCTCCTCTTAATCCTTCCATTATAAGCACTTCTCATTTCAACAGTTTTTATTAGCGGACTGCTGGCAAACTGAAACTTTATTGCTATTTTCAAGTTAAAATTCCACTAGATTTTTAGTGGATTAGAGCAGAGGGAGGCTGTTCAGAGACTATAAGAGCTTCTCTTTCTCTGCTCCATCACCAGCACAGAGCAGAGGGAAGCTGTTCAGAGAGTATAAGAGCTTACCAAATAACGATAACTATGGTGACTGTGTGCAGTCATGAAATGGTAACTCTGCACAGCTGCATAAAACGCTAAATAAAATTGAATTATTGTAAATGTTGGTTTCAGGGGTCTGTTTAGTTCGTCGTTCTGTTTCACTGGTTAGTTTTGTGGCGCTCACAACTATACAGTTATATTCTGCTGCGGTATATTTTGGGGTACGCATGTATGCAAAAGCTTCCTCGTGTGGGGCTGTGTCTGTGTGTGTGTGTGTAAGAATTTTAGGATTGTGGCATCATTTAAAAAAAAAAAAAAAACTTTATGAAGATAATTTAGAATCTTGTATTTACCATCATGTAATCCAAGAAAGTCTACCGGAAGCCATAATAGTCGGACAGTAGTATTTCATGTTAGATTTTGAAAAGTCACATTTTTCAATTTGTCAGCTTTTCGTTAAGTATATGGAAAACTACAAAGCAGTATGCAATTCAATATGTTGGTGTAACATTATTCAGCAGGTTTCATTGGACTTTGTGAAGGAAAATGAGTTCATTCTATCGGGTGATGCAACACTTGGCCATTGCTGTATTTTACACACACACACACACACACACACACAACGACAAAGAAACAAGAATTATCAAACAAACACAGATTTTATTTAGGTATCGTGCTGTTCAGGTGCCGTCAACTTTAATATATTAGAAAATATGTGAAAAATATTAAGAAACATGAAACTTTCTTTGTCATTTTTTTTTAATACGGTTATTAATATTACAATATATATATTTATATATTCATTCACGACATCCCCTTCTCTTTATGTTCAAGGAAACAAAAACACTTTTAGCCAAACAAAACCGTTATAAAAACAATGAAATGCGGTGCAATATTGGGCAGTGACCTTTCACCCCTGTGCCCTCTGGATGTGCCACACTACAGTTCGAACTGGCTAAGCGAATAAAAACGCGTCCTTCAGTCTCCACAGCAACCACATCCTCGCTAACAACATCAGCCTCAATGTGGTCTGCTGAAGCACCAGGTTATAGTACCTTATTAGCCTGAATATAAGCAGGTCTGTACACAGCAGGAATTGGCGCATGGTCCCAATCACATCATTGTCATTATCTGTGGGATTTGTTTTTTTTTATTTATAGTACTAATGTAATACTCTAACAAATGAAAACGTTTCATCCTATCAGTGGAAGTGGTGGATCTCTCGACCACAGAAGGTCGACCTGCATCTTATTGTAACGATGGTCTTGTATTGACTTGTGATCGCAGTTTCATCGTTCCAGTACGACGGTGTCTAGTGGTTCAGCTCAAGGATCTGTGGGTTGTGCTTCTCCCAGTGAGTGGGACTGGCAGGCAGTCTGTACAGAAGACCACAGGGTAACAAACACAGAGTCACCACTGAGCTCCACTGCACAGAAGGGCAGAGCCTGGCCGTGTGGTCAGTTTCCCAGCGTGCTCCGGTCCCTGAAGCACGAGGGAGCTCAGGGGAGGTGTGGAGAGAGATCAGCAGGGTCTGCCGGTCACATCGCACAGGGGTGAGTGTAATGCCTGTGAGGGAGTTCTAATAAGCTCCAGAATCCTCCAGCAGCGTTTGGGGAAGCACAACGAGCCAAGCTGCTGTGCTTTGGTCTCCCGACAAAAACATGCACTCCTCTATGACGAGATGATTCAGCGTGTAAAGAAAGTGTCACGACTCATCGATAAAGTGAACCCTGTCTGTCTGTCTGTCTGTCTGTACCGACTATACCAACTGACTGTACTGTCTGTCTGTCTGTCAGCACAGGGGCAAGTTCAAAGCTTGTGAAAGGTGGAGATTGAGGCCAAGGGGCATTCAAACAGCTACAGAAAAACATCATAAAAAAAATGAACAAGCCCCCAAAAAAAAAAGAATAGAATAGCACAGTATATGTTATATTTGGTGATTCATTAAAAGGGAACGCATAAACACAGTGGGTGTCATAATTCACACAACGTAGTGGAAGCATAGTGGAAGCAGGGAATGCGGAGGAGGAATGCTGTCTGTGACGATACTGAACCGCTGGGCAGACAAGAGGGCTGTTCGAGAACTGAAATCAATGCAAAACAACAACGCTGAACCAACTCCTCGCGGGCACGCGACTCTTTCTCAAAATCACCTCAATCCAGGACACTCATTCCAGCCACTCTTCACAGAGGGCTAATCAAGGTTTGAAAACCCATTCTCTTACCCATCAGCACAGCAATGGGAGCACTGGTGCTGCTGTTCTCTTGCTGGTATGTTCTTTATCCTTGTTTTTTTTTTTTTGTAGTTGCTGCTGCTTCCTGCTAGCTCATCACTTCCTGCTAGCTCATCACTTCCTGCTGTGCTGCGGTTCTTTCTGTCCCCGACCGTGTGACCCGCAGCGCAGCAGGAAGCCGCAGTTTCCGTGGAGCGCCGTCTCTGAAGCCTCCTGAGATAACAAGAACCAACACAAGACGTGCAGATTCTCGGCACAGTGAAAGAAACGGATTTCGAAGCAGAGGCTAGCTCTGCTGTGAGCACGTCGCCTCTGTGAAAGGACGGCCAGCATGAGCTACATTCATTAAATCCCTTACAAAGGTTTACCACGCTAAATTTGCACGGCATTTTTGCAGTATTCCCCCAAGCTTCCCCTGAGTCGCTTTTGGAAAAAAGTGTCTGGTAAATGACTAATTAATAATAATTAATAATGATTACAAGATGCATTTATCATAGTTTACCCTTTACTATACTTCTCTGTGCTTTACAATGCTTCCCTATGCTTTACCAGTCCTCTCTATGCTTTACAATGCTTCCCTATGCTTTACCATACCTCTCTGTGCTTTACAATGCTTCACGATGCTTTACCAGACCTCTCTGTGCTTTACAATGCTTCCCTATGCTGTACCATGCTTTCACAATGCTGTGTTACACTGTGCTGTGCTTTTACTGTGGGAAACCTTTATACGGGACGGGAAATACATTTCTTGGGACGAACACCCATGCATAATTTAATCAAATTCAAGCAAGAATGGAATGGCACATGTTTGAGCATGTGTGTGTGTGTTCAGTGTGTGTTTGTGTCCGTGCACGTGTGTGTGTCAGTGTGTGTGTCAGTGTGCGTGTGTGTGTGTTTGTGTTTTGGCGAGTGTTTCAGTGTGTGTGTCAGTGTGTGTGCGTCAGCGTGTGTGTCAGTGTGTGTGTGTGAGCGTGTGTGTGTGTGTGTCAGTGTGTGTGTGTGTGAGCGCGTGTGTGTGTGTGTGTGCGTGTGTCAGCGTGTGTGTGTGTGTGTGTGTGTGTGTGCGTGTGTGTGTCAGCGTGTGTGTGTCAGCGTGTGTGTCAGTGTGTGTGTGTGTGAGCGTGTGTGTGTGTCAGCGTGTGTGTGTCAGTCAGCTGGTTGACTCTTGTTTCTTATTTCTTTCTTTCCCTCCTTCCTCCTCTTCCTTCTCTCTTTGGCACTGGAACGCATAGCGGCCGACAGATGGACAGAACGGGCAGACAGTCTCTCCCTCTCTCGCTTGTCCTGCCACAAGTCTCCACCGGGTGGCGCTATTTGGACAGCTTGCTGATGACGCGGATCAGAGCTCCGTTCTCATCTTTCAAACGCTGATTGTCGGCCTTCAGATTCGATAAGACCTGCAGAGAGGGGGAGAGGAAGGGAGAAGGGGAGAGAAGGGGTGGGGAGAGGATAATTAAACTATGAAGCTAATCTTAATGTGCTGTATCACATCAATATCAGGGTCTGCTATGTATAATAAAGACATTTCAGAGGGCTGTATCACATCAATATCAGGGTCTGCTATGTATAATAAAGACATTTCAGAGGGCTGTATCACATCAATATCAGGGTCTGCTATGTATAATAAAGACATTTCAGAGGGCTGTATCACATCAATATCAGGGTCTGCTATGTATAATAAAGACATTTCAGAGGGCTGTAACACATCAATATCAGGGTCTAGTGCTATATATTATAAAGACATTTCAGACGGCTGTATCACATCCATATCGGGGTCTAGTGCTATATATTATAAAGACATTTCAGAGGGCTGTATCACATCCATATCAGGGTCTAGTGCTATATATTATAAAAACATTTCAGAGGGCTGTATCACATCCATATCAGGGTCTAGTGCTATATATTATAAAAACATTTCAGAGGGCTGGATCGCAGGGTCTGCTATTACATTATATAACTACATGTAAACTCTACAGCAGCCAGCCTCTCACCTCTATCTCTTCATCCAGCTCTGAGACTCTTCTCTCCAGGGATCGGCGCTCCTGCAGGGTTAGAGAGTGAGATGGTGAGGGAGGAAGTGAGGGTGTCAGGGAGTGACGCGACACATTTGTGTGATGAATCAGCTCCCAGGAACCAGACAAGCATTCATAACCCCAAATCGTCTTCCCTGGTCAGCACAATCACCAGGGTTCAATCGCTGGTCAGCACAATCACCAGGGTTCAATCGCTGGTCAGCACAATCGCCAGGGTTCAATCGCTGGCCAGCACAATCACCAGCGCTCATTCACACTGGGCACATGTGGGATGAACTTGAACCGTGCTGAACCTAATATAGACGCTCGCACACACAGACCCACAGCAGGAGAGTTTCTCTCACCTTCTTCTCCATCTCCAGCAGCACAGAGCGGTCTGCAAAGCGCTCCTGCATCTGTGGGGAGAGAGGGCAGAATTACACACACAGAGAGACATACAGAGACATACACAGACACACACAGAGAGATACAGATAGAGGCACACACACAGAGACAGAGACAGAGAGATACACAGACACACACACACAGAGATACACATAGACACACACAGAGACAGACAGAGAGCTACACAGAGACACAGTTACCAACACAGAGACAGAGAGAGAGAGACACACACACAATTACAGACAGAGAGATACACAAAGAGACACACAGTTACCAGCACAGAGACACAGACAGATACACACGAGACACACAGAGATACACAGGGATATACAGATAGAGACACACAGAGAGACACACAGAGAGACACACAGTTACCAGCACAGAGACACGGAGAGAGAGACACACAGACACAGACAGTCACAGTTACCTGGCTGGCCTTGTCCAGTTCCCCTTTGGTCTGGATGATTTTTTTCTGGGAGTCCTGAAACTGGGACTGTAGCCGGGCATTCTCCCTGCTCATCTCCTCATAGAGCTGGGGAGGGGGAGGGGGAGAGGGGGGAGTGGCATTAGGGGAAGCAGCTGGTTGGTTGTGACCGGTATGCTACAATGCTGCTGAGACTGTGACTCCACCCACCTTCTTGTAGTCCTTCCTGTCCGTCTGGGAGGGGTCAGAGCGAGAGTAGGCGGAGCTAGAGCGAGAGTGGAGGGAGGAGCCACGGCTAGCAATCCTGTCATTGGCCATCAACTCACCCCTGAGGAAATTCAACCCAATGGTGTGTCAGTAATTCAAGTGTTACAGATGCCTTCCTCGCAGTGTGAGGTTTACAGGAACATTTTCAACTGAATGATTTTTAAATCTGCAGAACTAGCCAGCGTGGAGCGGGTCAGATCAATGAAATGAAACAGGGAACAGTGAGAAGGTTCGAATCACAACCATACAGGGCCGTGCTCTCAGACCCACACAATACATTACTGCTGTCTGTCTGTCTGCCTGCCTGCCTGTCCGCCTGCCTGTCCAACATTATTAATGACAGCTATATACATATTATATATTTATTCATGATAGATTTTACACAATGAGCACATCAAACTCTCTGGGATCACAGCAGGGATGGGTATAAGACTCCTATTGCACAGCAGTGTCACCCATTCCAGGTTTTACTACCAGCTTGATTAGCCGCAGTGTATAGCGAAGCTCAGCCGTGTCTTAATAAACTCATAGTGAAACCAGGAATGGATCAAACTGCTGTGCAATGGGAGTCTTCTTTCAGTTGCAGTGCAGTGAGCTGGAAGGTGTGTATCTCATGTCACTGGAACACACTGCTAGCAAATCCACTGCTTCATTCACTGAGTGATTCACAGACAGAACAAACAGAGGGGGCTTACCTGTTGAGCTTGTCAGCCTGAAATACAAACGAGAGAGAGAGAGACAGGTTAGTGGTCATGTGACCTTCCCAGCCTTCACCGGCACGCAACATGTGACCCGCCAACTACAAACACAGTGGTGGGGTGTGTGTGTGTGTGTGTGTGTGTGTGTGTGTGTGTGTGTGTGTGTGTGTGCGCGCGAGCGTCTTTGTCTCTGTGTGTGTCTCAGTGCGTGTGTGTCTCAGTGCGTGTGTCAGCGTGTTTTACTGCATGCGTCTTTCAGTGTGCGTGTACTTACGCAAATATTTAAAAGAAAAAAAAACTTTTATATACAAACTACAAAAAACAAATCCAGCATTCCTTACAAGAGAATGCGTACAGTACATACCCAACCAGACCACGCTCACAGAGACAGCCTCAACTTAAACACTCAATCACGATTCCTTTTAGGACGACACAAAACCAGAAGTCAAGCAGACAAACGTTTCAGCTGGGAGTAGTGCTTTCTTTACTGCATTCACAAGAACAATAATAAAATAAAATAAATTCCGTCACAAACTCTGAATCCAAGTGACAGAATAAAGTTCCACTCCCATTGGAAAAGCTGAAACGGGGAACGTCCTCTTTGAAAACAGGAAAGCGAGCATGTGTCAGCCCAGCTTCAGATCAGCAACCGCAGCAGTGTCGGCGCCAAGTGTCTGGGTCGTGCTGCTGTGTTCAAGGGACAGAAACACAGAGACCCCCTGCTAGGAAGCAGCCAGCCCCCCCGGACCCCTCAGCTGGGTGAAGTCCAGGCAGGTTGGCTAATCTGATTACCAGACCCCCCTCCCCTCTCCCCCCCTGCTCCCTACAGGAAGTAGAGAATCTGGGCGTCTGGTTTTCCTGTTTCCCTTCCTAGGTTTGTGAGAGATTTAAAAATCAAGTTTTAAAACAATTCTACTGAGCTTTCTCTAACCACTGAGCTCCTCAAACCCCCTGCCTTCCACACTGCAGCCCAGCTCTCTAACCACTGAGCTACTCAAACCCACTGCCTTCCACACTGCAGCCCAGCGCTTTCTTTGTCTAACCACTGAGCTCCTCAAACCCCCTGCCTTCCACACTGCAGCCCAGAGCTTGCTTTATCTAACCATCTTTCTGTTCTATAAATTACTATGTCCAGTTGACCCTGTCTCTCTCTCTCTATATGGTGTAAGAGTGTCTTCTCGGTTCACAGTCCTCTGTCCCACCCAAAGTGCTCACGATAAGACACACTTTTACCACAAGAGAGAGAGAGAGACCGGGTCAACTGGACATATGAACTTGTACAAGAGACAGGGTCGACTGAACATATGAACTGATACAAGAGACAGGGTCGACTGGACATATGAACTGATACAAGAGACAGGGTCGACTGGACATATTAACTGATCCAAGAGACAGGGTCGACTGGACATATGAACGGATACAAGAGACAGGGTCGACTGGACATATGAACTGATACAAGAGACAGGGTCGACTGGACATATGAACTGATACAAGAGACAGGGTCGACTGGACATATGAACTGATACAAGAGACAGGGTCGACTGGACATATGAACTGATACAAGAGACAGGGTCGACTGGACATATGAACTGATACAAGAGACAGGGTCGACTGGACATATGAACTGATACAAGAGACAGGGTCGACTGGACATATGAACTGATACAAGAGACAGGGTCGACTGGACATATGAACTGATACAAGAGACAGGGTCGACTGGACATATGAACTGATACAAGAGACAGGGTCGACTGGACATATGAACTGATACAAGAGACAGGGTCGACTGGACATATGAACTGATACAAGAGACAGGGTCGACTGGACATATGAACTGATACAAGAGACAGGGTCGACTGGACATATGAACTGATACAAGAGACAGGGTCGACTGGACATATGAACTGATACAAGAGACAGGGTCGACTGGACATATGAACTGATACAAGAGACAGGGTCGACTGGACATATGAACTGATACAAGAGACAGGGTCGACTGGACATATGAACTGATACAAGAGACAGGGTCGACTGGACATATGAACTGATACAAGAGACAGGGTCGACTGGACATATGAACTGATACAAGAGACAGGGTCGACTGGACATATGAACTGATACAAGAGACAGGGTCGACTGGACATATGAACGGAGTACAAACGTGTTTTCATTTAAAAGAGCGCAGTACATCGTGAATGCCAGTATCTTGTCTCTGTAATTTTTATCAGTAGCTAGTCTGCCGTCCACGAGGTGATGCCGAGGGTAATAGAAGAGGCGCCGGAATGCTCTGGAATTGTCAGAGTGCGCTGTGGAGTTCTGTGTTCAGCACTGCCACTGCTGTAATCCCCGCTGAGTCTGAATGAATCTGACTGAGCCGCTCACAGGAGATTAGAGGCAGTCAACGTGAGCCTGCCCTGCCTTTAGCAGGAAGCAAAGAGACAGAAACGGAACCTCACAGAGTCAGAGCACCGCGGGATACAGGGGTCAGCCACGGGCTACACCTCATTCTAGAGTCCTCCCTCCCTCCCCTCCAGTAAACAGTTAGGGTTAATCTGGGCTGGGAGACGCCTGCTTGCAACACTCCAAATCTCATTAATACAAACATGATCCGACACTAAACCCTGCAGTTTAGGGACTGTCCACACGACAGCCAGCATTTTGGTTTGGTGTGTGTGTGAATCTGTGAGTGTTAGTGTGTACGTGTGTCTCTGAGTGTGGTTTATTTTGTTCATCTTGTACTGTTTGCTGTTTTTCTATGACCCCTAAGAAAGAGGTGGGTATGTCACCGGTTTAAACTCCCCCCCCCCGGCTCCTGCTCACCTGCTCGCCCAGCCCCCTCCCTCCTCCTCTCCGTGTCCTCCTCGTCATCACTCTGTTGAGCACAAGGGGGCGCAATGAGGCGTAAAACTCATACGACAGGAATGCAATCACAGAGGTCGACGACCCCACTCTCTGTATGTCTCTCCACCCCCCCTTCTCCTCACTGTGTTGGTTCAGTCCAGTTCCACCCCCCCTCTCCTCTGCATGTTGGTTCAGTCCAGCCCAATCCACGTCCGTCCATCTATGTTGGTTCAGTCCAGTCCCCCCCTCTTCTCACCGTGTTGTTCAGTCCAGTCCCCCCCTCTCCTCACGTGTTGTTCAGTCCAGTCCCCCCCTCTCCTCACCGTGTTGTTCAGTCCAGTCCCCCCTCTCCTTACGTGTTGGTTCAGTCCAGTCCCCCTCTCCTCACGAGTTGGTTCAGTCCAGTCCCCCCCTCTCCTCACCGTGTTGGTTCAGTCCAGTCCCCCCCTCTCCTCACGTGTTGGTTCAGTCCAGACCCCCCTCTCCTCACCATGTTGTTCAGTCCCTCTCCTCTTCTCTTTCCTCGTGGTCTGTGTCGGTCTCTCACTCCCGGCCCCAGCTTGTCATCCTTGTCCCCCGAGGTGCTCTGCTGAGCCTCTGAGACCAGGGAGAGAGTACAGTGTGTATGTGTGTGTGTGTGTATATAATGTAATATATACACACAGTGCTCCGTCGCTATAACGCGGGTCTCGGGACACACACAATATGAGCGTTATAAACGGGGGAGGGGGCGGGGGGCGCCGCGGGACACTTCAGACTAAAATACAAAATAAAATAACTTCCTCACTATAATACACGTATAGTGAAGCAAAAACATAACTTTCTGTGAATTAACCGTGTAATCAAAAAAGGTAACGTTCCAACTCATGGATCATTTTAATTAGCAGTTTTAAAACTATAAATAGCCTGGCTAAACGGCGGGAGGGAGGGAGTGAGTGTGTGTGTGTGTGTGAGTGAGTGAGAGTGAGTGTGAGTGGGTGACAGTGAGTGGGTGAGCGTGAGTGGGTGACAGTGAGTGGGTGAGAGTGAGTGAGTGAGTGAGTGAGTGAGCGAGTGAGTGTGAGAGCGTGTGAATGTGTGAGCGTGTGAGTGAGTGTGAGTGTGTGAGAGTGAGAGCGTGTGAGAGTGAGAGCGTGTGAGAGTGAGTGAGAGAGAGTGAGTGTGTGAGTCTCGGGTACCTTTGCTCTCCTCGGCTCTGGCAGGTCGGCTGGGGTCAGCGGGGGTCGTGAGGCCCAGCAGGTCTGACTTCTGCAGGTTCGCAATGCGTGACCTCCAGCTGACCTCCTGACAATGACATCACCACAAGTTGCAGCACCATGCAGTAAACCCAGGACTGTCACTGACAAGGTATTCTCTCCTCTCTCTCCCCCCCAGTCCTGCTAGCCCAGTGTGTCTGCCCTGCCCTGCCCTGCTAGCCCGGTGCTTGCTCAGTGCGTCTCGTCTCCTCCTCCTCTCATCCCCCTCTTCTCCAGTCCTGCTAGCCCGGTGCTTGCTCAGTGCGTCTGTCCACTCCACTTCACTCCACTCCACTCCTGCTAGCCCAGTGCTTGCTCAGTACGTCTCGTCTCGTCTCGTCTCCTCTACTCACCCCCTCTTCTCCAGTCCTGCTAGCCCGGTGCTTGCTGAGTGCGTCTGTCCACTCCACTCCACTCCACTCCACTCCACTCCACTCCACTCCACTCCTGCTAGCCCAGTGCTTGCTCAGTACGTCTCGTCTCGTCTCGTCTCGTCTCCTCTACTCACCCCCTCTTCTCCAGTCCTGCTAGTCCAGTGCTTGCTCAGTACGTCTCGTCTCGTCTCGTCTCGTCTCCTCTACTCACCCCCTCTTCTCCAGTCCTGCTAGCCCAGTGCTTGCTCAGTACGTCTCGTCTCGTCTCCTCTACTCACCCCCTCTTCTCCAGTCCTGCTAGCTCGGTGCTTGCTCAGTGCTTCCGCTCTCTCCTTCTCCTCCTCCTCCTCTCTCTGCGCGGTCGCTCTAGTCTCCTGCTGTCCCTTCATTGTCTTCTCAGCCTCATGGAGGTCCGTCAGGGTGACTCCCTGGAGAACAAAGAGACACACAGATTTTACTCTAGAACATGAACACAGGGTTTACTCTAGAACAGGAACACACGGATTACGCAAGTACATAAACAGTAAGGTTACTCTTGAACATTCACAGGAATACTGATCAAGGACACAGGGACAGGCTCAGAGATTACTCTGGATCAGGACCGGTACCTGTGTGGATCTCCGGGACTGCCGGGCATGTCGGGATCAGCGCTTCCTCTGGGCCTCAGCCTCCTCGCTCTCGCACCGGGTCAGGTACGACCTGGAACACACAGAACCAGAACCGGACTGGGTCAGGGACACAGCACAGCAGGACCAGAACACAACCGGGACACGCACAAAATAAACAGAACCAGTCATAGTCACTGCAGGACCCCAGCAGGTCAGAGACAGAACCCAACTGGATCGGGTCACACACAAAATATAACCTGATCAAACACAGAACAGAACCAGAGCCGGGCTCCAGACACACAGCGGCGATGCGCTGCCCAGGCCTGGCGGTACCTGGCTGTGACGTCACTTCCTGTCTCACCTGCGCCGCTCCTTGGTCTCGCTCTGGGTGCTGACGGTCGCGCTGGATGAGGATGATGATGTCGTAGCTGTCGTGGAAACAGAGCCTTTGTCCTCCGTCTGCCGTGCAAGCCTGGGGGGGAGGGGGGACACGTTAGAAATACTGCAGAAATACTACAGAAATTACACCAAGAAAGTAATAAAAATACAGGTGAATTTACACAGGACACACAGAGAAAGACTTCTAGTCAAAACTTTATCATTGCATTCAGGACGTTTGTGAAGTTTCACAACGTTTGTAAAGTCAGCACTATTGAGCGTTTAATAGGGATAATATTCAGTTTCCTGGCCCTCCCTGGCCCCTGGGGGCCCCTTACCTCTGCGCCGTGAGGGCGTTGAGTCGGCTGAGAGCTGAGGAGGTGGAGGTCGTCCCAGAATCCTCTGCTTTGCGTCCGAAGGAGGAGCTGAAACACCACGGAGACTTCATTAACAAACAGAGTGGAGATTTCTCAGGGGACTGCACGCTGCTGGGTGTATCCTGGGTTTGGGCCGATTACTGAAGGAATATAGACTGGACCAGGCAATCGTGTCAGTGCAAGCTGCCATGGATGTGAGCTTCACACACACACACTCGAAGACACTGACAGACACATTCACACACACACACACCGTGAGACAGACACACACTGAGACACTCAGAGACACACAGGCACACACACACTGAGACAGACAACAAACAATCCCTGCGCCCCCCCCCCTTAGTGGTGAGACTCAGTCAGTACTTCCTGGAGCCATGGTGATAGGGAAGGGGCAGGGCCATGTCCTGGGAACCCACACTCTGCCCCACCGCTTGCAAAGAGAGTTCCCTCAGCAGTGACATCATCAGTCACATCATCAGTGACAGCATGCAAGACAGAAAAAGCAACAAACAAAAAACACGCTACAGTGTCAGTAAGGAAGGAGAATGACACGCAGAGACGATGCAGAGACGAGGAGTCTGTGATCCAGCCAGACCGAGACCGTCGCCCCTAAAGCGCAATCTTACTGTTGACTCCTGAAGTTTCGGTGACGGTGAGCCCTTCTTCAAAAGAGGGGGAGGCAGAGATAAACGTTCCCAGTGTCAAGAAGAGGTAAGAGATCACATATTATAATCTGAGAGCCCCGGTTTGCAGTGGTAATGTACCCAGTGTGGGTAAGAGGGAAGAGACTGCATTTCAGTCTTGGTTAGCACTCCTTTAAAAGGGAAGGGGTTCAAGCTGTACTGTAACAAACCCTGCAGCTGACCTCTATGCTTGACATCTTTGACAACCCTTAAACGAGTAGATGATGATAATTAATGGTTCTAGTCGTTTAACCTGTGAAATCTGCCCCCCACCCCCGAGCCCGAGTGCGGTTACCTGCGGTACCTTGAGAGATGGACTAGAATCCCCTCTGCGGTTCTGAGCAGACCGGTCTGATACCGAGCAACACCGGGCTGATCCATACTGAGCCTGACACACCAGGTCCGGTCCACAGGCAAACTCGCTGTTTCAATCCCAGTCTCAATGTGCTGGTCCGGGAACTGGTTTCAAAACAACTGAATTGAACCTCCCATCAGAAGTGAGATGGACTCTGAAGACTCTGAGTCTTCTCCTCTGTGAAGAATTCTTCATTTAACTTCATGAGTTTCTTGCACAATTTCTAAAGATCCCCTCTCCGCAGCCCCTCCGATTCAACCAGCCTCTCCCTGCTCCAAACTCCTGTATCCCACAATCCCCTGCTGCCACACCCTCCCTGTCACCACAGAGTGACATTCCTCAGCTCACTCTTGCAGTGCGATAGCCACTTCTCCTGGCCCTTCAAAAACACGCTGATATTAAAACTAGTAGTGTGAGAGGGGAGGAGAATGGAGGGGATAGACCCAGACAGGATCACTCCATATAACCCAGACAGACCTACAGACACAGAGAGACACACAGACAGACCTACAGACAGGGAGGCAGAGACAGACAGACAGACAGACAGAGACACAGAAAGACAGCCAGACCTACAGAGACACAGAAAGACAGACAGACAGACCTGCGCTGGAAGCCGGGGGCGGAGCTGGTGACCTCGCTCCCCGATTGGCTGTTGAGGCGGCGCGTGTAGGAGGAGCTCCTGGCGAGCGCGCCCGTGACATCAGTGCTATCGTCCGTCGCGGGTTGCCGTGGATACGAGCTGCTGCATGGGGGAGGGGAGGAGTTACACACTCGCCTGCGTCTGTTTCTGCTTTTGTCCAACAGACAAGAAAAGCTACAAGCAGAAAAGGAAGCAGCTCCCATTCCAAGAAATGTGCGTCTTGAGCTCGGAAACAAGCAGACACCCGACAGTAATAACCTCACAAGTGTGATTATATTGCAGATTAGAGTGACTCAAGCTGGTAAGGGATTGGGAACCCTCCTCCCTCCTCCCCCCTCCTCTACCTGCTGGGGGGCTCCTGGCTGCTGTCCGGGATGCTGAAGAGGCGTCGGGTGGGGTGGGGGGACCCGGCCAGGCGGGGCTCCTGCTCTCTCCATCCTGCAGTAACAAAAACACAATCAATAAATCACACAATCAACAACTCCATCAATATCACACAATCAATATCCCAAGGAACACTCGATCAATCCCCCCCCACACTCTCCGTGCAGTACCAGCCTCACCTTGGCCTCTGTCTCTGTGCCGGTGAGCCGGGGGCTGGACGCGGACCGATGACCCCTCGCTGCTGTCCCGGCCTTGCTCTCCTCCTGGCCCCCAGGGGCCCCTGCGCTGTTCAGGGCCCGTAGCTGCCTGTCTTCACGCAGCGAGGTTCTCCAGGAGGTAGGGGGCTGCTCCTTCCTTTTTCTCCTCTTCCTCCCCACCTGTGGCAGAGCGAGGGGCTGTAGGGGGCTTGCTGGGGGAGCTGGAGCCCTGGGTGGGGGGAGGGGGGCACAGTTATCCAGGTCTTTAAAAACACTTCAAAAACAGAAACGCAAACACGTGTTTGATAGTGTCACTCCATCTTATTTATGAATTAATCTTCTATTCTCTTATTTACATTCAGTTTTTGCTGCACTTCTTCAGGGTGGCCTGTAGGGAGCGGCACTTTAAGAATCAAACCATGCCCTGCTCACCACTTTGATCCATTCCTGGTTTCACTGTGAGTTTAATAATAAGACACATCTGTGCCTGTTACCTAGGCTCACTGTGGCTAATCAAGCTGGTAGTAAAACCTGGAATGGGTGACACTGCTGTGCAAAAGGAGTCTTACTTCCATCCCTGTTGTATTATTAAGCTCACCGAATGAATGTAAAACCTGGACTGGCTCACCGTGCTCTACAATGGAAGTCGTATTATTATTATTATTATTATTATTATTATTATTATTACTGTTATCGTGCTCATTAGGCTCCACCCACCTTCTTGCTGAGTCCGCTGGTTGCCACGGCGATGCTGGCGATGGCAGAGCTGTTCAGTTTGTTGTTCAGATTATTGATCATTTCTCGAGTTTTTACTTTCTCTGCACAAGAGAGAGAGAGAGAGAGAGAGAGAGGTCTCGAATGACATATAGAACAAACCGATGTGTACATTGAACTAAAATAGAATGCAGGCAGGTGCCAAACCTCTCTCCCTCTCCCTCTCCCTCTCCCCTCTCCCTCTCCTCTCTCCCTCTTTCAGCATCGGAGCTGCTCGACTGCCCCTATCCCCTGCCTTGCCCTGCCCTCCCCTCCTCTCCTCTCTCACCGGACTCGGTCTCTGACTCGGTGTCAGATTCCTCCTCTGAGCTGGAGCTGCTCGACTCCCCCCCTCCCCTCCTCTCTCCTCTCCTCTCTCACCGGACTCGGTCTCTGACTTGGTGTCAGATTCCTCCTCTGAGCTGGAGCTCCTCGACCCCCTCCTCTTCTCCCTTCCCTCCCTCCTCTTCTCCCCTCCCCTCCTCTCCTCTCTCACCGGACTCGGTCTCTGACTCGGTGTCAGATTCCTCCTCTGAGCTGGAGCTGCTCGACTCCCCCCCTCCCCTCCTCTCTCCTCTCCTCTCTCACCGGACTCGGTCTCTGACTCGGTGTCAGATTCTTCCTCTGAGCTGGAGCTGCTCGACTCCCCCTCTCCCCTCCTCTCCTCCTCCACGCCCTCGAAGGCCACGGGTTCGAGTGTCTCCAGGGCACGCCTCTCCTTGTCGTGCAGAGAGATCTTCTCTTTGCTGCTCATACGAGAAATAGAGCTCCTGTGGGGGCACCGGGGCGGGCAAACACCATGCAGTAGCCAATCAGTGTCACACACACACGGCAAACAGCACAGCCAATCAGTGCAAAATTCCACTTCCCCTTTAAGAGAAACTCCAAACTTCTAAACCAGCACAGGAGCCTCGATTTAACAAGCGCGATTTAAAAAATGTTATTAAATTTACAGCTTAAATTAAAAATATTAAAAAACGAAGGAGGATCTGTTTTAACCCTAACAGAAGCCATCATGCTTCCTTCTTTAATTTGTGTATGACTTAAACATTCAAAGATATAGAAAACAGCATACTAGTGAATTTACCTTCAACGCGGCCGAATCATGAATTAACCAAATCAGTGAACAGACACATCACTAATCATCTGTCCTTGAAAATCAAACACAAGTTTAAAAAAACATAAATTAAAAACAAAGCTTAAAAGGGGAAGTTTTTAACCAGTGTGTCTGAATCCTTCAGTGCATCTCTGTTACAAGCTCACACGACAGTGAAAAAAACTACAAAACGCACGCACACACACTGACATGCATGCATGCTTACCGACTCTGCCCGGCTCAGCCAGGGATGGAAATTAGACTCCCAGTGCACAGCAGTTTCACCCACTCCAGGTTTTACTATGAGCTGGATTAGCCCCAGTGTGCAGGTAACAAGCTCAGGTGAGTCTTATTAACCCTATAATGTTTTGTTTCTGTTTGACCCTGGGTGTCCCCCCTCCCCCCCCCCCCCCACAATAATATTGAATGACTTCTCCTAGGCTGGGGTCACAAACTCATAAACAGAAAATAAGAGCTTTGAGACGTTTATTTTTAGAGCTGATCTCGTCTACAAACAGAACGACTCGAGTCAATGCGACTCAAGGTATTCATCTGTGTAGCTTTGTATGCATGAGGACAATACAATGCTTTCACTTAGTCTTTATCATTATTACTTTTATTATTATTATTATTATTATGTCTGGTTATGGCTGCACCTGTTAATGTTTACTAACAAGGTCAATTCAAATCTCTACAAGGCAGAGGTTACTAGAGGCTCGTTTTCTCTGCAACAAAATGTATTAGTGGAAGGCTGTCCCCATCCCTGAACAGAAAGGGTCTCCGGACTTGAAGCCGCTGTCTGGAGAGAATCAGGACGTGACGGCTGCACTAATGACCTATTTAAAGAAAGCTTGTCGACATCACCATTAACAAAGAAGGCTTAGCTCTGAATCTAAATCTGATCTCCGAGATGCTAAATCTTGTTGAGGGATGAGATTAGGAAACTCACAGCTCCCAGACCAATGCACTGATTCCCAGACAGGACTGCAGCCTGAAGCATGACATGATCCTGATCAAGCTCTTCACAGAGGAGGGTCGCTGGTGTCGATTGGGCTGATCTACCCCTTCAGAGTGAAGCGAGTGAAGAAACAGCTGGGTTTGAGATGATCGCTGTTCTCCGCAGAGTCTAGGAAACGCAGCGATCATCACAAACCCAAGCAGCTGTATCTTCACTCGTTTCACTGTGAAGGGCACATCAGCACGACTCACTTCCTGCAGCTCTACCAGCGCAGTCTTGCCTCAACGTGAGCTCCAGTGAGTGACGTTTCAAACCGTTACCAAGCTGAAGACTCACACCGGTCACTGGGCCTGATTCTCAAAGCTACTTACTGCAAACAGTCCCTGGGATGGAAATAAGACTCCCCCTGCATAGCAGTTTGATCCATTCCAGGTTTTAATATGTGCTTGATTAGTCACAGTGTAGCTCAGGTGTGTCTTATTAGACTCAGGAATGGATCAAACTGCGGCGTCTTCGTTCCATCCCTGAACTGGTCTGGTAACTTTGTTTATACCACTCACGTGGCTAAATTTCTGGGGGTTATTTCTACGCTCTCTCATGAAAAGTTAGTGACCGCAAATACATTTTGTTGCTAACCATGGTACGTATCATTTAAAACCAAAACCACTTACAAAAACGCTGACAATCACAAAATATTTAAGATAGAAGTTAACTTTGATTTGACCGAGATGGTGTTTACAGCTCTGAGCATGTCGCTCGCACACAAGCACTGTAAACAGACAGACACACAGACAGTCAGACACAGACAGACAAACAGACAGACAGACACGCACACAGACAGACACGCACACAGACAGACAGACACAAGGAGGCAGGCAGGGGCAGCGGTGGAGGTGTGCGTACCTGCAGCGTCTTGGCTCTGGGCACTCTGGGATAGCGGGCTCGTCTCGATGACGGCCGGCTGCATCTTGGCCTGCTTCTCCTTCTCGATCCGCAACTGAAAAAGAGGGAACGAGAAAGAAGGAATGAGAGAGAGGTAAACAGAGGGACACACCAAACACACATATAGACAGTCACACACATAGAAGGACAGGCAGACGGACCTGGCTCTGTTTCTTCTGCAGCTCCTCCAGCATTTCCACCAGGCTCTCATCAGCCACATCAAAGGCAGTCTGACCCTGCAGGGGGAGGAGAGAAAACAACGAGATCAGCAGCACTGGGAGGAACTGCAGGAGGAGATACAGCAGGAGCAGCACTGTGAGGAACTGTAGGAGATACAGCAGCAGCACTGTGAGGAACTGCAGGAGGAGATACAGCAGCACTGTGAGCCCAGCAGTGCTCGTCCGGTTCCTAGCAGCTGATTGAACTCAAAACTTTAAAGGATCCCAGCCACACCCAGCCCTCCCCCTCTCACAGAGACCCCAGCTCCAACCCCTCTCTCACCACTTTGTTGACGGCCTGCATGTCGCACAGACTCTCCCCCAGCAGCAGGCACACCTCCTCCTGGCCCCAGTGCTGCAGCATGCAGGAGCTCCAGCCATCATTATCCTGCACATTCACATCGAACCCAGCCTTCAGCAGCAGCCTGCCAGAGGAAGAGGGGGGGGGGGGAGGAGGGAGAGAGAGAGGAGAGAGAGAGAGAAAGAGAGAGAGAGAGAGAATAGCTTTGATTTTGAATGTCCAGCCATGGCGATGAGGGATGGACGTCATGGACAGGCTTGTTATTTATCTGTAATATTCCAAACCAGAGCTCTTGCGTTGGGAATTCTACACCAGTACCTGTGTGAATCCCACCCTGGTTGCCCCTCAGATGTTTAACTCGTTGAGTTCGGCTCACACACACACACACACACCCACACACACCCCCACAGGCTATTAAAAGCAGCTCATCCTGGGAAAGAGGGTCAGTGAGTGAGCTGGTCTGGCCCAGAGCCAAGACTGACTATTCCACACACACACACACACACACACACACACACACTCTCTCACTATCTCACCCCCCTCATCTGCCTCACCCCCTTTCCTCATCTCGCCCTTTCTATAAAATTCCAATGGTCTTAAAAGGGCACGACCCCTGACCCGCGACTCACTTGATGACTTCGAGGTACCCCTTGGCTGCAGCGACGTGCAGGTCGGTGGCCCCAGTTTTGGGGTGCCGGCTAACCGTGACCTTGCCCTGATTGACATACTGCTGAGCATCCTGCAGCATCATCCTCTTCTCCTCCTGGCGAGCCAACTCCACATCCACCCCTGAGAGAGAGAGAGAGAGAGAGAGAGAGAGAGAGAGAGAGAGAGAGAGTTAACGATGCCTATTCACACCGGACACGATGAGACAAGCAAATCTGTAGTAAGACATGCCGCACAGCGACAAAACAAGGGGGGTGGAGTGGGCGATTGGGAGTCACCTTGCTTCTTGATCTCAGCCTACAGCAGCCTCTCCATGGCTGACCCCTGCGCCACGTACAGGGTTAGGGTTAGGGTTGGGGAGGCGAGAGGCGGAGTGAGAGAGGGGGAGGGGGAGGGAGAGTCACCTTGCTTCTTGATCTCAGCCTGCAGCAGCCTCTCCATGGCCGACTCCTGCGCCACGTCCAGGGGCAGCTCGCCCTCGCTGTTCACCGCCGCCACGCTCGCCCCCTTTTTGATCAGGAACCCCGCGATCTCCGTGAAGCCGCAGGACGCAGCGGCGTGCAGGGGGGTCCAGCCCTCGTTGTCGGGCTGGTTCACATTCGCTCCGTGCTCCACCAGAAACTCCACCATCTCCAGATTCTCATCAATACAGGCCTGAGGAGAGGGGGATCGTGTGAGAGGGGGATAGTGTGAGAAAGGGGGAGTGTGAGAGTGTGGAGACCTCGATCAGGACAACCCAACAATCAGTTTCTGCAGCTCCAGTGCACTGGCTTAATACAGGGAACACACTTTAACAGATCTCCATGAAGTCAAACACATGATTCCTGTTCTGCGCACCAGGGGGCAGCGGTAAGCAGCGAGTCCTGGTTCAGTGGCAGCAGGCTGGGGGTCGTTAATAACTTTGAGCCGCAGAATTTATATCCAGTGGTTCAGGGATCAGAGATCCCCCTCGTTCCCAGGGCAGCCCCCCCCCCCCCACGTGAACTCAACTCAGCAAAGCTGGAGGAGAGAGCTGGGCCCGGGCCAGGCATCGTCAACCTCCACGGCAGGAAAACAGATGGGAAAGAAAAAGGAAAGGAAAATAGAAGGGGGGGTTGGTTTCCCAGCTGGAAGGAATGACAGCCAGTCCTTCTGCTCAAAGGGAACAGATCGAGGAGATCCTTTCTTTACATGAGTTACCGATTCGTATCAGAGGCATGTATCGCAATACGAGACTAAAAACACAGCCAAGCTCATTGTGGTTCACCCAGTGGTTTGTGAATGAAGAACAAGCGTGCTTTATAGCCTGACCCTGACCCTGACCCTGACCCTGACCCTGACCCTGACCTAGCCGCTGCATTTTCCTGAGACCCGAGTCGATCTCAACGCAGAGAGGACGCGACAGCTAAAGAAAGGTTTGGGAACCAGAAGAGGTCGTCCGGCCTGTCACAGCTCGCTTCTTCACCCCGACGAGGGGGGTCTGATCGAGGGCCGCAGCTTCCTGCAGCTTCTCAACCGTCGAACCCAGGTCCCAACCTGCAGCGTTTGTGGTGTGTATGTGATAAACGCAGCCCCAGACTGACCCCTCCCTCCTCCCTCCTCCACACTCACAAAGGGGATATTGTTTCAGCTGCTCGTCGGCTCTCGGTCACCAGTTGGAAAGGCAGCTCGGAAAATAACAATAATGTATATTTAAATTTGGGTTGCTAGGCGACGGGGGCCGTTACATATTCCAGCAGGCACACAAACGCTCCGCGCTCTCTCTCTCTCTGTGACATTCCGGATCGTTTCGGAACAGCGCACCAGCGAGAAGGATCGAGAGCCATACAAGGACATTCCCCAACCAGCAGGAGAGGCAGGGAGTGGACTGAGGGAGCAGGGGCAAACCAAAGGCCAATAAGAAGAGGCAGTGTGGTCTAGGGGTTAGAGTTGAGAGACTGGGAGGGAGGGAGGAAGGGAGGCAGTGTGGTCTAGGGGTTAGAGCTGAGAGATTGGGAGGAAGGTAGGGAGGCAGTGTGGTCTAGGGGTTAGAGCTGAGAGACTGGGAGGAAGGGAGGCAGTGTGGTCTAGGGGTTAGAGCTGAGAGACTGGGAGGAAGGGAGGCAGTGTGGTCTAGGGGTTAGAGTTGAGGGACTGGGAGGACCGAGGAGGGGCTGCTCTCTCTGTGTGGTCTCGTGCATGAGTTTTGAGTGCTACACTGTTCAGGTCATGTTCTCAGAAGGACCTCTTAGCAAGAACAACATGAAAACTTGGCTGTATTTGGAGTTCCCCCTGGCACCCTCTCCCTCTCCCTGGCACCTTCCCCCCTCCCTCTGGCACCCTCTCCCTCCCTCTGGCACCCTCTCCCTCCCTCTCCGTCTCCCTGGCACCCCTCCGTCTCCCTGGCACCCTCTCCTCTCCCTGGCACCTTGCCCCTCCCTCTGGGCACCCTCTCCCTCCCTCTGGCACCTTGCCCCTCCCTCTGGGCACCCTCTCCCTCCCTCTGGCACCCTCTCCGTCTCCCTGGCACCTTCCCCCTCCCTCTGGCACCCACTCTCTCTCCTCTAAGTCACAATCTTCCAACGACGTCTTAAAGCATTTTCTGTTCCAGAGTCCAAGACTTTTCTTTCATAAAGATTGTGGAGACAGAAACATGGAAATGAAGCAACCACTATCTTTTGTGAATTTCATCATAATCAATAAATCGATCAATCAATCAATGCAACAGCTCTGAGCTCATGAACCCTGAAACTCTGGACTGCGACCGCACTATAAGGGAGCTGAAAACCTTCTAAAAAAAGAGACTTGGGGTTTGATACAGCAAAGTTGCCTCAAACTAGGTCTCCTGTAACCAGGTTTCAAGCCGCTGTTCCTGAAAGACTAGCTTTGTGTTCCCTCATCTTTACACACACATACAGAGACACACCCACACTCACTCTTCACAGAGCTGCATTGTTGAAAGGCTATAAAAGCAGGGAGTGGAGGAACATCAAAGTGCCGGTGTGGAGCAGAGGGTCAGCGGGGCAGAACTCTGACTGTTGAAGCGCACTGCAGAGCAGTTTGAGCCAGTCCAGGTTTTACAACTCCCTGCAGCCCACACAAGAAGTGCCCCGAGAGGAGGTCAAACTCATCCCTGACCTTTATGTTGCCAAACACTTCCTGTTTCAATCAGGCAATTCCTGTCAGGGCTAGTGTGAGTTTCTAACCCTGCTCAAACTCCTGGCTCCTGATCATTTCAATATTAATAATAATATACTTCACTGAGGGGCGCTCTGAAACCAGGATTACAACTATACAAAAGGAAGGACTCGATTAGTTACAGCCCCACGAGGAGCACTGACCCAAAAAACCACTGAATCTCTCTGTGCCTCGCTGTGGTTTATAATAAAATGAGGCTGCATACAATGCTGATAAATAACTATTTATAAAAAAAAATTAAAGAAAAGCCTGGCAGATAATAAATGTGTCTGGAAACCAAAAGAAATGCTGCCATTGTTTGGTCTTGCTCTTTCAAAACAGCCAGGGGGCAAAATCCACGTCAGCGAGCGCGGTCCCAATCGTGCTGGGGGGGAGGGGAGGGGCAGGGAGCTGCTGAACCAGTCAAGCTCCTCTGCAGAGGCAGTACCTGGGGCTCCAGTGCAAGGAGTCTGGGTGCTCTCAGCTGCGCCTCCTAATTGAAACTAGGGGTGTCGCGATACGAGGCAACGTCACGACACCAGTCACACACAGTACTGTCCTGTGATGCACAGCAACAAGATCAAACGATCATTTAACAGTGGGCCGTTTTGTTAGACAGACGAAAGTGAAACGAGGTCGGGGAGAGGGTTTGCATGAAAACCAACAATGAAACTACGCTTCGTTCAAGACCCGCTTGGGGAACGACGATGAGCTGTGTGCTGTTGTGCTTCTGGTCTTTTAATGAGGAAACAAACGACACACACACAGTGCGTGTTGATTAGAGTGCATGAAATCAAACCGCTGGAACTGAAGAGGAAAATTGGGAAAATAGGCACATTGGTGATTGTCTAATTGAATTGATGACTTTAATAGGCCCCACATGCAATTCATTTCAAATAGTAAGAGAAAAGGAACACACAGCCACAAACTGTAAAATGCAGGAGACTTTTTAGAAGTTGTTTAAGATGCCTGATTAAAGCAGAAAGCGGTCTAACATTTTCACACCTCAGTGCCTATTGTTTCTCTATCACTGATTACTGAGTGGAAATGTAAATTCTCACACTCAGAGGTTTCCATGCAGGTCGTTGTATAATGGATATAAATGAGGTGTCTAATACATTTGCACACTGCTGCACGTCTATTGACCTGCGATGCAGTATGTCGAGAAAGGGTCCCGGCTCAGCAGTTGTGGAAGTGGAGAGAGAGTCTGGTGTCACAGAAAACAGAGCGGGAGTAGATTTACTCTAAACAGAGAGGGAGTAGATTTACTCTAAACAGAGACGGAGTAGATTTATTCTAAAAATCAGTTTCCGGTCAGTAATCAGAAACAATAGGCAGTGAGGTGTGAAAATGTTAGACCGCTTTCTGCTTTAATCAGGCATCTTAAACAACTTCTAAAAAGTCTCCTGCATTTTACCATTCGTGGCTCTGTGTTGCTTTTTCCTTACAATTTTAAATGAATTGCATGTGGGGCCTATTAAAGTCATCAATTCAATTAGACAATCACCAATGTTCCAAGACTTGCAGTTCCGGTGGTTTGATCTCATCTGCACAGCAGCAGCAATGCTCTGAAGCATTCACACACTGCTGTTTGCATCAGGACGTCCTGCGAGAGAGAGAGAATCTCTGTAAATCGTAAACTATGCCTGAAAAGTAACTACTTGTAACTGTAACTAAGTAGAGCCCTATGGAATCCGTGTTTTGTTCTCATTTCCATTTTATTTTTTTCTGATTTCCGTTTTTACCACTTAAAAAAATGTATTAGGTTTATTTAAATGAACTTGCACACCGCAGGCAAGGCGAACACAAAACCATAAATCTACAGGCTTCTGCTTTTTCCACTCAGTTTGAGTTTGTGTTCATTGGATTAAGAGGGTTTTTTTATCTAACTGTACTGAAAAATAGTATCGTTAACTTTAAACATTACTGCTATGCTCATGGTTTCACTACCATAAATCTTCTCTGTGAACATTGGAACCTTATTGTTAAAGTGACTGTCGTGTAAAACAGCCCTGATATCTGCCTATCTACGGATCCTTCACTTAAATTTAAATAACAGTTTTTTTGTTTTTTTATTGCCATCATCGCAAAAAACAATAGTCTACAACGTTGTCTAATTGTTGAAGTCCTAAAAAACGTTTCAATTTATTTTCCATGATTGCATGTATTTAACGCACTCGAATGGTGAATTTTTTTCACCGATTCAACCCTTGTTGTTTATCCCTTACAGAATACCCGCCTCATTTATAACCCAGCTCCAGAAACTGTCCCCCCCCCACTTTTGAAACCAAAGCTACACCATTGCCTGTACTGACAATTGAAGTTTCACATTTTCCCTTCAAATACGTAAATCTCAAGCTTAATGCTCTCCTGCCAAGTGATTTTCTTTGTACAGCACTTAATTCCGCGTTATTCTTTTGATTCTGAGATTCCGTCCACGTTCTCGTTAACACAGATTCCATAGGGCCCTAACTAAGTAATTGGTTACTGCGACGAGTTACAATTTTGTTCAAGTAACTTGTAACGGATTACTTCACCTGTAGCTCAAGGAGTCTCTTATAATACACGTGCAGCTCAGGGAGTCTCTTATAATACACCTGCAGCTCAGGGAGTCTCTTATAATACACGAGCAGCTCTCAGGGAGTCTCTTATAATACACGTGCAGCTCAGGGAGTCTCTTATAATACACGTGCAGCTCAGGGAGTCTCTTATAATACATGTGCAGCTCAGGGAGTCTCTTATAATACACGTGCAGCTCAGGGAGTCTCTTATAATACACGTGCAGCTCAGGGAGTCTCTTATAATACACGTGCAGCTCAGGGAGTCTCTTATAATACACGTGCAGCTCAGGGAGTCTCTTATAATACACGTGCAGCTCAGCGAGTCTCTTATAATACACGTGCAGCTCAGGAGTCTCTTATAATACACGTGCAGCTCAGGGAGTCTCTTATAATACACGTGCAGCTCAGGAGTCTCTTATAATACACTGCAGCTCAGGGAGTCTCTTATAATACACGTGCAGCTCAGGGAGTCTCTTATAATACACGTGCAGCTCAGGGAGTCTCTTATAATACACGTGCAGCTCAGGGAGTCTCTTATAATACACGTGCAGCTCAGGAGTCTCTTATAATACACGTGCAGCTCAGGGAGTCTCTTATAATACACGTGCAGCTCAGGGAGTCTCTTATAATACACGTGCAGCTCAGGAGTCTCTTATAATACACGTGCAGCTCAGGAGTCTCTTATAATACACGTGCAGCTCAGGAGTCTCTTATAATACACGTGCAGCTCAGGGAGTCTCTTATAATACACCTGCAGCTCAGGGAGTCTCTTATAATACACGTGCAGCTCAGGGAGTCTCTTATAATACACCTGCAGCTCAGGGAGTCTCTTATAATACACGTGCAGCTCAGGAGTCTCTTATAATACACGTGCAGCTCAGGAGTCTCTTATAATACACGTGCAGCTCAGGGAGTCTCTTATAATACACGTGCAGCTCAGGGAGTCTCTTATAATACACGTGCAGCTCAGGGAGTCTCTTATAATACACGTGCAGCTCAGGGAGTCTCTTATAATACACGTGCAGCTCAGGGAGTCTCTTATAATACACGTGCAGCTCAGGGAGTCTCTTATAATACACGTGCAGCTCAGGGAGTCTCTTATAATACACGTGCAGCTCAGGGAGTCTCTTATAATACACGTGCAGCTCAGGGAGTCTCTTATAATACACCTGCAGCTCAAGGAGTCTCTTATAATACACAAGCAGCTCTCAGGGAGTCTCTTATAATACACGTGCAGCTCAGGGAGTCTCTTATAATACACCTGCAGCTCAAGGAGTCTCTTATAATACACAAGCAGCTCTCAGGGAGTCTCTTATAATACACGTGCAGCTCAGGGAGTCTCTTATAATACACGTGCAGCTCAGGGAGTCTCTTATAATACACGTGCAGCTCAGGGAGTCTCTTATAATACACCTGCAGCTCAAGGAGTCTCTTATAATACACAAGCAGCTCTCAGGGAGTCTCTTATAATACACGTGCAGCTCAGGGAGTCTCTTATAATACACCTGTAGCTCAAGGAGTCTCTTATAATACACGTGCAGCTCAGGGAGTCTCTTATAATACACGTGCAGCTCAGGGAGTCTCTTATAATACACGTGCAGCTCAGGAGTCTCTTATAATACACGTGCAGCTCAGGAGTCTCTTATAATACACGTGCAGCTCAGGGAGTCTCTTATAATACACGTGCAGCTCAGGGAGTCTCTTATAATACACGTGCAGCTCAGGGAGTCTCTTATAATACACGTGCAGCTCAGGGAGTCTCTTATAATACACTGCAGCTCAGGGAGTCTCTTATAATACACGTGCAGCTCAGGGAGTCTCTTATAATACACCTGCAGCTCAGGGAGTCTCTTATAATACACGTGCAGCTCAGGAGTCTCTTATAATACACGTGCAGCTCAGGGAGTCTCTTATAATACACCTGCAGCTCAGGAGTCTCTTATAATACACGTGCAGCTCAGGAGTCTCTTATAATACACGTGCAGCTCAGGAGTCTCTTATAATACACGTGCAGCTCAGGAGTCTCTTATAATACACGTGCAGCTCAGGGAGTCTCTTATAATACACGTGCAGCTCAGGAGTCTCTTATAATACACGTGCAGCTCAGGGAGTCTCTTATAATACACGTGCAGCTCAGGGAGTCTCTTATAATACACGTGCAGCTCAGGGAGTCTCTTATAATACACGTGCAGCTCAGGAGTCTCTTATAATACACGTGCAGCTCAGGAGTCTCTTATAATACACGTGCAGCTCAGGGAGTCTCTTATAATACACGTGCAGCTCAGGAGTCTCTTATAATACACGTGCAGCTCAGGGAGTCTCTTATAATACACGTGCAGCTCAGGGAGTCTCTTATAATACACGTGCAGCTCAGGGAGTCTCTTATAATACACGTGCAGCTCAGGGAGTCTCTTATAATACACGTGCAGCTCAGGGAGTCTCTTATAATACACTGCAGCTCAGGGAGTCTCTTATAATACACGTGCAGCTCAGGAGTCTCTTATAATACACGTGCAGCTCAGGGAGTCTCTTATAATACACGTGCAGCTCAGGGAGTCTCTTATAATACACCTGCAGCTCAGGGAGTCTCTTATAATACACGTGCAGCTCAGGAGTCTCTTATAATACACGTGCAGCTCAGGGAGTCTCTTATAATACACTGCAGCTCAGGGAGTCTCTTATAATACACGTGCAGCTCAGGGAGTCTCTTATAATACACGTGCAGCTCAGGGAGTCTCTTATAATACACTGCAGCTCAGGGAGTCTCTTATAATACACGTGCAGCTCAGGAGTCTCTTATAATACACGTGCAGCTCAGGGAGTCTCTTATAATACACGTGCAGCTCAGGGAGTCTCTTATAATACACGTGCAGCTCAGGAGTCTCTTATAATACACGTGCAGCTCAGGAGTCTCTTATAATACACCTGCAGCTCAGGAGTCTCTTATAATACACGTGCAGCTCAGGGAGTCTCTTATAATACACGTGCAGCTCAGGGAGTCTCTTATAATACACGTGCAGCTCAGGGAGTCTCTTATAATACACATGCAGCTCTCAGGGAGTCTCTTATAATACACGTGCAGCTCAGGGAGTCTCTTATAATACACGTGCAGCTCAGGGAGTCTCTTATGATACACGTGCAGCTCAGGGAGTCTCTTATAATACCCGTGCAGCTCAGCGAGTCTCTTATAATACCCGTGCAGCTCAGGGAGTCTCTTATAATACCCGTGCAGCTCAGGGAGTCTCTTATAATACCCGTGCAGCTCAGGGAGTCTCTTATAATACCGTGCAGCTCAGGAGTCTCTTATAATACCCGTGCAGCTCAGGGAGTCTCTTATAATACACGTGCAGCTCAGGGAGTCTCTTATAATACACGTGCAGCTCAGGGAGTCTCTTATAATACACGTGCAGCTCAGGGAGTCTCTTATAATACACGTGCAGCTCAGGGAGTCTCTTATAATACACGTGCAGCTCAGGGAGTCTCTTATAATACACGTGCAGCTCAGGGAGTCTCTTATAATACACGTGCAGCTCAGGGAGTCTCTTACTACAAGGTAACACACCACGTGGAGCGAGTCTCTTATAGTACAAGTCATCTGGTGCAGTTTGGGGTGAGAGGATTGCGAAGCTGGAAGAGACACCAGACACACACACACGACTTTACTTATTATACATCACACACAAAAAAAAATACAAGACTGACTGAGGAAGTGCTTTTAAGCATAAACATAGTGCTGCAGTTTTTTTGGTTTTTTTTCCCCACTTTAGAACATGTTCTGTCCACAGGGTGACATCTCTGCTCAGGATAAGATGTCACAGTCAGTCCTGCACAGTGTCAGCCTCTCTGCCTGTCTGCTCTCCTCTCCTCTCCTTGTATAGATATTCTGTCAGAGAGCACAATCCTCTCCCTCACACCATTTCCATTTTCAATGCTGCTTGTTTTGCACCGGGAATACCGAGCATTCACAACGGGAATTCGTTCCATGTCAACAACCTCAGGGATCCACAGAGGCAGCTGCCACAGCAGGATTCCCAGATGCTGGAACACATGCACATAGCTGGAATTCCAGGGATTTATATTCCGAAAAACAGTGAGAAGAGGAAAACAAAAACCAACACTGTCTTGTAAACGCGGTACTGCGTATTCCTCGAACTTCCCTGGGCTGAGGAAACAACAGAGTACCTGCAGCTCTGCAGCTTCACGACAAGGCGACCGATGCCAGCCCCTTATTACAGACAAGGTCAATTATCAGCAAGCGCTGCAGCGGATTGCAACGCCATTATAAACCCAGTGTGAGTGTGTGCAAGAAACGCAGGGGTGAAAACAAGACTCATCCACACAGACCAGGTTTTACTATCAGCTGGATTAGTCATGATGTACAGGTAACAAGCTCAGGTGTGTCTTGTTAGACTCACAGGTGAAACCAGGATTGGATCAAACTAGGATGCAAGTCAGAGAGTCTTATTCCCATCTTTGAAATGTGAACAATACTACAGCAAGTGACCCGTACAGTCTTTAATAACCGCCCACTGCTGCAAGTCGTATAAGAAGCTCATAAGGTAGCATGTTTCACGAGTGTGTGTGTGTGTGGGGGCTGATGTAAACAAGCTAGACTGTCAACAAGGCCTGCAGCACAGAACACTAAGGGAGAAAGGACAGCGCGCAAACTGATTACATTTCCAGTGTAAACCTCAGCAGGACAGCAGGGACACCCCCTCCCCCCCATCACAATCACCACATTCAATTACCAGTTTAGAAATCCAGTATATCAATAATAGTGAAGTGAGAGACACAGCCAACCTCAGTGCAACCTCTAACTACAAGGTCATCAATACACACAGCAGCAACTTTCTCTCACCCAGAGCCAGAGCCAGAAACAGAGAGCCAAAGACAGAGCCAGAAACAGAAAGCTAAAGACAGAGCCAGAGAGCCAGAAACAGAGCCAAAGACAGAGCCAGAGAGCCAGAAACAGAAAGCCAAAGACAGAGCCAGAAACAGAAAGCCAAAGACAGAGCCAGAGAGCCAGAAACAGAAAGCCAAAGAGACAGAGCCAGAAACAGAAAGCCAAAGACAGAGCCAGAGAGCCAGAAACAGAAAGCCAAAGACAGAGCCAGAGAGCCAGAAACAGAAAGCCAAAGACAGAGCCAGAGAGCCAGAAACAGAAAGCCAAAGACAGAGCCAGAGAGCCAGAAACAGAGCCAAAGACAGAGCCAGAAACAGAAAGCCAAAGACAGAGCCAGAGAGCCAGAAACAGAAAGCCAAAGACAGAGCCAGAGAGCCAGAAACAGAAAGCCAAAGACAGAGCCAGAGAGCCAGAAACAGAAAGCCAAAGACAGAGCCAGAGAGCCAGAAACAGAGCCAAAGACAGAGCCAGAAACAGAGAGCCAAAGACAGAGCCAGAGAGCCAGAAACAGAAAGCCAAAGACAGAGCCAGAGAGCCAGAAACAGAGCCAAAGACAGAGCCAGAGAGCCAGAAACAGAGCCAAAGACAGAGCCAGAAACAGAGAGCCAAAGACAGAGCCAGAGAGCCAGAAACAGAGAGCCAAAGACAGAGCCAGAAACAGAGAGCCAAAGACAGAGCCAGAGAGCCAGAAACAGAGCCAAAGACAGAGCCAGAGAGCCAGAAACAGAGCCAAAGACAGAGCCAGAGAGCCAGAAACAGAAAGCCAAAGACAGAGCCAGAGCCAGAAACAGAAAGCCAAAGACAGAGCCAGAGAGCCAGAAACAGAGAGCCAAAGACAGAGCCAGAGAGCCAGAAACAGAGCCAAAGACAGAGCCAGAGAGCCAGAAACAGAAAGCCAAAGACAGAGCCAGAGAGCCAGAAACAGAAAGCCAAAGACAGAGCCAGAGAGCCAGAACCAGAGACAGAGCCAAAGAACCAGAGACAGAGCCAAAGAACCAGAGCCAGAGCCAGAGAACCAGAGCCAGAGCCAAAGAACCAGAGCCAGAGCCAGAGCCAGAGACAGAGTCAGAGACAGTCAGAGCCAAAGAACCAGAGAACCAGAGACAGAGCCAAAGAACCAGAGACAGAGCCAAAGAACCAGAGAACCAGAGACGGAGCCAAAGAACCAGAGACAGAGCCAAAGAATCAGAGACAGAGACAGAGTCAGAGCCAAAGAACCAGAGACAGAGCCAAAGAACCAAAGACAGAGCCAAAGAACCAGAGACAGAGATAAAGAACCAGAGCCAGAGCCAGAGAACCAGAGACAGAGCCAAAGAACCAGAGCCAGAGACAGAGCCAAAGAACCAGAGACAGAGCCAAAGAATCAGAGACAGAGCCAAAGAACCAGAGCCAGAGCCAGAGACAGAGTCACAGCCAAAGAACCAGAGCCAGAGCCAAAGAATCAGAGACAGCCAAAGAACCAGAGCCAGAACCAGAGAACCAGAGGCAGAGCCAAAGAACTAGAGCCAGAGCCAAAGAATCAGAGACAGAGCCAAAGAATCAGAGACAGAGCCAAAGAATCAGAGACAGAGCCAAAGAACCAGAGCCAGAGCCAGAGACAGAGTCAGAGCCAAAGAACCAGAGCCAGAGACAGAGCCAAAGAATCAGAGACAGAGCCAAAGAACCAGAGCCAGAACCAGAGAACCAGAGGCAGAGCCAAAGAACCAGAGCCAGAGCCAAAGAATCAGAGACAGAGCCAAAGAATCAGAGACAGAGCCAAAGAATCAGAGACAGAGCCAAAGAACCAGAGAACCAGAGACAGAGACAGAGCCAAAGAACCAGAGACAGAGCCAAAGAACCAGAGACAGAGCCAAAGAACCAGAGAACCAGAGACAGAGCCAAAGAACCAGAGACAGAGACAGAGCCAAAGAACCAGAGACAGAGCCAAAGAACCAGAGACAGAGCCAAAGAACCAGAGCCAGAGCCAAAGAACCAGAGACAGAGCCAAAGAACCAGAGCCAGAGCCAAAGAACCAGAGCCAGAGCCAAAGAACCAGAGACAGAGCCAAAGAACCAGAGACAGAGCCAAAGAACCAGAGACAGAGCCAAAGAACCAGAGACAGAGTCAGAGCTCAGCTCCAACAGCACTCACACATACAGAGACACAGCAGCTCTGTGTAACACATGATGCAATAAGAGTGCACAGCAGCAGGGTTCCTTCAGCACCAAGAGCTGATGGGGCTCCTTACAAACTAAACCAATGCATCCCAGTGTATATACCCTTCAAAATAACCCACAATAATAATCTGGATTCTAACCCTTACCAAGTAACGATCTTAAATTAAGAACAGGGATACAAACGAATCTTTGTATTCCATGAATACGGAATCTTTGCTGTTGTTCAAATCTTAATAAATAAAAAAAAAATAATAACACAAACTAGTATTGCATTTCATTAATGGGGAACCGTTCCTTTTATTCAAATAATAATAATAACGATAATAACAATAATAATCACACAAGTGTGTGTTTTATTTAATTAATAGTTAATACTTGCTTTTGTTGTTCTAATAATAATAATAATAATTCTGAACAAAGACCCAGAAACTAATATTAATATTCTGTGACTGAGTTACATTCCCACGAGCAGGAAGAATTTAAAATTTAAACATAAAAACATATCATTTTTAACGCTTAATTGTTTTACAACAAACCTCTTAATTCAAACTTCGCAAAACCGCCCAAGAAAGAAAGACCGGACACGCTGTGATATTATTATTATTATTATTATTATTATTATTATTATTATTATTATTATTACGAGTTTGATGTTGAGGATTCATTCGCAACATCCCGTCATCAAAGGCTAAGTTATGATCAAGTTATGAGCGTTGATAAATACGGACGCGGTGGACTTTTGACATTGTTTGCTTCGCAGAAAAGGTCAAATAAGCATAAATAACCAATAAGCTATTTTAAATCAATATAATTGAATTCCGATTGTTTTCTCTACCTGGTGTAACGCGGTTAGCCCGTCCACATTCGTGTGGTTGATAGCAGCGCCCTGCTGAAGCAAAACCCGGACCTCCTCCCGATCGCCCGCCGAGCAAGCTGCCATGAACACGGCTCCCTGAGCGAAGCGGACCCGGTACCGAGACTGGCCTGTTCCCCCGGGCCCATCCCGGGACTCTGCCTCGGACCGGTCCGTTTCCGAGTCGGTCCATCGGCTCAGCTGCTCCCGGCGCTTCTTCCGAGCGGCGTCCGACCTGGAGCGATCCTCTGCCGCCATCTTCCTAGATTCGTACCCGGTCAGAGAAGTTGACAGAGTGGGGAAGCGGACCGGATCAGTGGACTGCCTGGCAGAGCGAATGCGCCACCTGCCTACAAGAATCTAACATTGCAACCGTGAGGGGAAGGGAGTGCGGGAATAATCTATAGAAGCCGACAGGGAGGGGAGGGACGCCCCGACAAGAGCCACACAACTTAACAGGGCAATGCAATCACAGCAGAAAGCCGAGCAAGAAAAAGCAGGGCTGCACTTCGATTAGAAAAACACCGAGACAATGCACTGCGCCGCCTGTGTACAAGCGACAGAAACTGCATCTTACAACCACCACGTCGAAGACCACGATCTAATTCTCTTTCAGATACTTTGTATACCTCAATCACCAGCTGAATCGCCAACTCTCCCTCAATCTGTACCCCTCTATACTGTAACAGAGCCCCCAACTCTCCCTCAATCTGTACCCCTCTATACTGTAACACAGCCCCCAACTCTCCCTCAATCTGTACCCCTCTATACTGTAACAGAGCCCCCAACTCTCCTTCAATCTGTACCCCTCTATACTGTAACACAGCCCCCAACTCTCCTTCAATCTGTACCCCTCTATACTGTAACACAGCCCCCAACTCTCCTCAGTCTGTACCCTCTATACTGTAACACAGCCCCCAACTCTCCCTCAATCTGTACCCTCTATACTGTAACAGAGCCCCAACTCTCCCTCAATCTGTACCCTCTATACTGTAACAGAGCCCCTGACTCTCCCTCAATCTGTACCCCTCTATACTGTAACAGAGCCCCTAACTCTCCTTCAATCTGTACCCCTCTATACTGTAACACAGCCCCAACTCTCCTTCAATCTGTACCCCTCTATACTGTAACAGAGCCCCCAACTCTCCTTCAATCTGTACCCCTCTATACTGTAACACAGCCCCCAACTCTCCCTCAATCTGTACCCCTCTATACTGTAACACAGCCCCCAACTCTCCCTCAATCTGTACCCCTCTATACTGTAACAGAGCCCCAACTCTCCCTCAATCTGTACCCCTCTATACTGTAACACAGCCCCCAACTCTCCCTCAATCTGTACCCCTCTATACTGTAACACAGCCCCCAACTCTCCCTCAATCTGTACCCCTCTATACTGTAACGGAGCCCTGACTCTCCCTCAATCTGTACCCCTCTATACTGTAACACAGCCCCCAACTCTCCCTCAATCTGTACCCCTCTATACTGTAACACAGCCCCCAACTCTCCCTCAATCTGTACCCCTCTATACTGTAACACAGCTCCCAACCTCAATCTGTACCCCTCTATACTGTAACAGAGCCCCCAACCTCTATCTGTACCCCTCTATACTGTAACAGAGTATAGAGGCACAGTCTGTATGCCTCTATACCTCACATGGGCAAGTAAGGAGTCAGGCAGGCAGGCAGACAAGCTGTCAGCATGATAAAAGGATGGCTCGCTATACAGGTCAGACAGCTATAAAAAGAGATAGAAATAGATTTAAAGATTCAAATCAATGAACTCTTTAAGGGTTTGATTTCTATTCTGGGCTCAAACAGAAGGAGGATGAGTGTGTGCATCAGATCTATTACTATTATTATTCTGACTATCATTATCATTATTATTATTATTATTATTATTATTATTATTAACAGACAGTCCCCGCTCCAGCGCGATTTCACAAACTGCTCGTTTCCAGCCCCCTGCCTGCGCTGTCTGTTACTCAATCAGGAGATGAAAGCGACCCAGACATCACTGACTCTTTCAAGAGCGGTCAAGGGACAGGATCAAAGAGCAAAGGAGGGGCTGGCGGGGGCTGGCAGGAGGTCTACACAGGGACCAGATTGAGACCCACCTAGATAAAGAGGGCAGGTGGAGAGAGACAGCCAAGGGACACAGAAAAGGACAGACGGAGACGTGGACACACAGGGGCATGCCGCTCTGCATGAGGACCCACTTGTTGGGGAGGACAATTTTTGGACAGTTTTGTTTCCGGATGGACAGTGGAACGGTAAGACATGCAAACAGATCTGAGTGCCAACTGGAAGACACTTTCATATTTCATGATTAGTTTTGCTTTTCCTTGTTTATGTATGTGTTTTTAAAAGGTGTAATAGTTTTTGTGTTTTTTTTTTTTTGTTTTTTTTTAAATTTATTTTAATCTATACACAGTACTTCTGGGGGTTTCTTCTTGCTTCTTGTTTAATTGAAACTCGTGTTGAGAAATGAAAGCTGTGAGCGGCGTTTCCTGTGGAACGTTAATATCAGTGTTACACAAACCAGTGAAGAGAGCTGTCTCTTACTGTCAGTGTGCAAACTCTCACCCGTCACAGGCTCAAACCAGTGAAGAGAGCTGTCTCTTACTGTCAGTGTGCAAACTCTCACCCGTCACAGGCTCAAACCAGTGAAGAGAGCTGTCTCTTACTGTCAGTGTGCAAACTCTCACCCGTCACAGGCTCAAACCAGTGAAGAGAGCTGTCTCTTACTGTCAGTGTGCAAACTCTCACCCGTCACAGGCTCAAACCAGTGAAGAGAGCTGTCTCTTACTGTCAGTGTGCAAACTCTCACCCGTCACAGGCTCAAACCAGTGAAGAGAGCTGTCTCTACTGTCAGTGTGCAAACTCTCACCCGTCACAGGCTCAAACCAGTGAAGAGAGCTGTCTCTTACTGTCAGTGTGCAAACTCTCACCCGTCACAGGCTCAAACCAGTGAAGAGAGCTGTCTCTTACTGTCAGTGTGCAAACTCTCACCCGTCACAGGCTCAAACCAGTGAAGAGAGCTGTCTCTTACTGTCAGTGTGCAAACTCTCACCCGTCACAGGCTCAAACCAGTGAAGAGAGCTGTCTCTTACTGTCAGTGTGCAAACTCTCACCCGTCACAGGCTCAAACAAGTGAAGAGAGCTGTCTCTTACTATCAGTGTGCAAACTCTCACCCATCACAGGCTCAAACCAGTGAAGAGAGCTGTCTCTTACTGTCAGTGTGCAAACTCTCACCCATCACAGGCTCAAACCAGTGAAGAGAGCTGTCTCTTACTGTCAGTGTGCAAACTCTCACCCGTCACAGGCTCAAACCAGTGAAGAGAGCTGTCTCTTACTGTCAGTGTGCAAACTCAGTCACAGACGCAAGCTCAAACACGTTGCTTTCACAGAACACAATTAGCAAAAACGTTGGGACTATTCACCCTAGCGTCAAGCGAGTCGCTCGCAGATCAGTGCTAACCCAGGTCAGTGAAAGCAGCCGGTAACGTTTCCCTGTGTGTGTTTGTTACAGATGTTAACACGGCCAGGTGCGACTGTGCCCTGCTTTTCAACTCTCTCCCAACTTCCTACCTGCAATGACAACACTGAGGCACTGGGTGGCAATGTGCGCTGTGGCAAACTACAATCCCACCAAGAACCTCGTGGGAGGGAATGTTGAATTTGTAAAGAGGAATGGATTCGCTGGCTCAGTAATGCAGCGTGTGCTGATCAGGAGACAGGGAGGGGCTGAGCTTCTCTCTCTTTGCTTTTGCAGGATCTCAGGACCCGCGCTCCGAGGAGACTGCAGCGTGTGTGAGAGAACCAGCAAATAGACTGAATACACAGAGTCGGCATCATCCAAGGAGAGACAAAGAAAGAGGGAAGAGACAGAGAGGGAGAAAGGAAGAGAGAAGGGAGACAGAGGGAGGGAATACAAGAAATGGGGGAGAGGCTGATACAGACTCTGAAATTCAGTAACATGGTAACAAAAAAAAAAGAAAAACTCTTTTAAACAATACAAACAAACAAAAAAATATTGGATGCCGATAAGATCGAACCTGTAACAGAGTAGCTAACAACTTGGAAATCTGTGTGCAGAGGAACCAAGACAAGGAAAAAGCCTAGATTGATACAGAAGATACATACGTACTTACACACATAGATAGATAGATAGAGATAGAGATAGATAGATAGATAGATAGATAGATAGATGAAGTCACACACATCTTCTCCTCTCCTCTCTGGCGTCGACAGGATGATGGGCTGCCGTCAGCAGAGAGTGGCAGCAGCAGCTATTGAGGCGATAGAGGAAAGAGGGGAGACACAGGGCAGAGCAGAGAGAGGGGAGAGAGGGGAGACACAGGGCAGAGCAGAGAGAGGGAGAGAGGGAGAGAGGGAGACACAGGGCAGAGCACAGACAGGGGAGACACAGGGCAGAGCACAGACAGGGGAGACACAGGGCAGAGCACAGACAGGGGAGACACAGGGCAGAGCTCAGAGAGCGGAGACACAGGGCAGAGCAGAGAGAGCACACAGTCGTGGTCGGAGTTGCCTGCGCTCACTCTTCAGGAGACCAGCAGCGGTGGAGCCCGCTGGACCGATGGAGCCAGGCGGGATCTCAAGCACCAGGCACCGCGACGGCAACCCTCCGCGCCAGACCTCAGCAACAGGCACAAAAAACTTCTCCCACAACGACGGGCCCCCCTCTGCTCAGGCCCCGCTGGGGTCGGGGACTGCGGGTCCCAGAGTCCCCAGGAGAGGAAGGGGAAAGGGGTGCTGCCCTGCAGCTCCCCCGAGGAAGTCCCTGGCCAGCCTCCGGAGGGGCGCCCTGAGGTTGCGAGCTTGGGGCGTTGTCTCACCCCTGGTCACCCGGCCGGGACAGGACTGCAGCCGGCTGGAGAGAGGAGGAGGGGGAAATGACGGAGGTTGTTTTGGGATTCCTGACCAAGCCAAGGCTGATCTGGGATTTCACTCTGACCGCTCCGGATATTCCCTGGATCACAGCGCAACCTACAGCCCTGCAGGGCAGCTGCAGCTGCACAGGCAGAACCAGGAGCCGGAGCCTGGGAAGGGAGCTGCCTGGAGCAGCAGCTTTTCTGCGACGGGAAAGCTTTCACTCAGGAGGGGCAGCCTCGCCTCCTCCAGCCTGGCACCTCGTGAGGCCAGGGGAGCAGACAGCCTCTCCCGCAGGATCAAGGGGCTCTCCCTCAACGAAGGACTGCGAGGGGACCCCAGGAACCTACACAAAGGGTCAAGGGGCCCCCTAGAGGGTCAGGTTCACAGAAAGAGGCTGGATGAAAACCAGAGCTTTGGAAAGACCCTGATCTACCACCAGAACCACAACCCTTATGTAGGTGCCCTGTGGCCCTGGGGCGAGAGGGCAGAGTGCCGGGGTAACTCCCAGGGGCAGCACTGGGACGCCAGGGGCAATGGTTTGGGGGAACTGTTTGGTAAGCGCTGCGCCCAGGATGGATTCAGCAGGCAGGGGGCCAGGATCGCTCGAACCCACTTCCTTCCAGCCATCTCACAGTCGGGGTCCCTTCTCAGTGTCCCGGTGGTGCTCCCTGAAAACTCACCCCCTCCCTCCCCCCAGAGGGATGCCTCCTCAGACCTCCGCACTTGATTCTGCCTGTCCCTGCACCCCAAATCCCCCAGGAAGAAAAGGGGCAGGCCTCCCTAAACGCCCCAGAGTGCCGGGGCAAGGATTAACCGTCCCCTTTCCAGAAACAGTGAACAGTTTCTGATGTCATTTTAACTGATGTAAAGCTGGCACTCACACTGAAAAAACAGAAGCCTTGAAATATAAACCCATGTGCTTTGCACTGAAAGATGCTATGGAGTCCATCAGTGTGCATGAGTGACTTACAAGAGCGCTGACTCTACCCGTTTAATGAGATACTGTCACATATTGTAGTTTGATATTCAACTTCTTTCTGCGTTGTAAACAAAACACTTTTCAAATATTGCCATCTGCTGTTTTATGGTTTGTGGATTTCCTGCTGATTCATTAAATGTATTTTTGATAAAAAAATGTCTCCGTGTGGGTGTGGCTGTGTGTGTGTGGCTGTTGGTTTTATCCTTGTGGGTCGTACGGACTCTGCCAGACTTCCAGATTCTTGAGGTAATTTCCTTAGCGTCAATTGCTTTTAATATTAATAACTTTGCTAGCACTCAGACTGGTGCTAATCCATTTCCAAACGTGCTTGCTTGGCACCGGCACTGGTGTGGATGGTTTGTTGCGTCAGGGACATGCAGAGTGCGAGATCGACACCTCTCAGAGAAATCACAAGCGCAGCTACTGCTGCTACCAGGATCCAATGGGGAGGGGTCTTGCGAACAGTGACCAGTGTAACCAGCCTTGTGAGTTAAAAACAAAGGCATCCATCACTCCCGTCAAACTTTATTATTAAAGAAATTCAAGACTGCACTGCAACATTACACAAACCTTGCTAAGACCCAGTGAAGGGGGCCGCAGTGACCAGCGAAACCCCACCCAGTGAAGCATCATCAACCCCCAGCTGAATCTCTACCCAGAGCAGCATCATCAACCCCCAGCTGACTCTCTACCCAGTGAAACATCAACCCCCAGCTGACTCTCTACCCAGTGAAGCATCATCAACCCCCAGCTGAATCTCTACCCAGTGAAGCATCATCAACCCCCAGCTGAATCTCTACCCAGTGAAGCATCATCAACCCCCAGCTGAATCTCTACCCAGTGCAGCATCATCAACCCCCAGCTGAATCTCTACCCAGTGAAACATCAACCCCCAGCTGAATCTCTACCCAGTGAAACATCAACCCCCAGCTGAATCTCTACCCAGTGAAGCATCATCAACCCCAGCTGAATCTCTACCCAGTGAAACATCAACCCCCAGCTGAATCTCTACCCAGTGAAACATCAACCCCCAGCTGAATCTCTACCCAGTGAAACATCAACCCCCAGCTGAATCTCTACCCAGTGAAACATCAACCCCCAGCTGAATCTCTACCCAGTGAAACATCAACCCCCAGCTGAATCTCTACCCAGTGAAACATCAACCCCCAGCTGAATCTCTACCCAGTGAAACATCAACCCCCAGCTGAATCTCTACCCAGTGAAACATCAACCCCCAGCTGAATCTCTACCCAGAGCAGCATCATCAACCCCCAGCTGAATCTCTACCCAGTGAAACATCAACCCCCAGCTGAATCTCTACCCAGAGCAGCATCACCAACCCCCAGCTGAATCTCTACCCAGAGAAACATCAACCCCCAGCTGAATCTCTACCCAGTGAAGCATCATCAACCCCCAGCTGAATCTCTACCCAGAGCAGCATCATCAACCCCCAGCTGAATCTCTACCCAGAGCAGCATCATCAACCTCAGCTCAGCGGCCCCGGACGTGGTTTTATGGTTATAAACCCTGCTGCAGATCTGTTTCACTCGCTGCCCAGCTCCTCAAAATCAAATCAAATCAACACACACACAGTACGCACAGGTTTCAGCAAATACTTCTTTTTAAAACTTGTTTTATGATTTTTTTTAAAGAATACTGGAGTGCATAGGATACTGACAATTGTCCGGCTGTCTACTAGTGTGTTTTTTGTAATGCCGCATTGCAAAGCAACGTAGATGAGAAACTAGGACGACAAAAAAAAAAAAAAAAAAAAAAAAAAAAAAAAGTGGACTGGATTTTCTTTGCATTCAATGACAGTCGTTTTCTTGTTATTTGTTTCCAACTTATGAGAACTTTTGCAAAATTCCAATATTATCTAAATTAATTTGTATACTGACTCTTTATTAAAGATTTCATGCAGTTATTATTATTCATGTTTAATATCTTAAAGTGCGAAGAACGGCTGGGGGTGTCTCCTATTCCAATAGCTCTGTACTGGAGACTGGAGCAGCCCCACGGCCGTGCATTGAGGAAATGGGAAAATACACAAAACACATATCAAATAAAACTCGTTTGGAGGCGGCAAACAGAAATAGTTTTTTTTTTTGTTTGTTTGTTTTTGGAACACAAATGTAAAAGGAGGAGTTGTCTTCAATGGAGATTATAGAACAAACAAACAGAAAAATAATATGACACTCCAGCCATTTGGGCTTTCAATCTTTAGGAAAATAACAATAATAATAATAATAATAATAATAATAATAATAATAATAATAATAATAATAATAATAATAAAAAATCACAACAACAGAACACAGTCGACAGGTGTCTCAAACGAGTTTAGTTTTTATCATCACAGCTTAAGCAGTAGTCAGCAGGTCCCCTTTATTACGAATAACCCGTCTGGTTTCTCTCTATCCCTCCCATACACAGCCCTGTCTGAAACACAAAGCAGTCTGTCTACATTCATAACCACTGTGAAAGAGCACTGCCTTCTCCCTGTCGCAAATCCTGAGCTGTACACTCAAAAGCAGGTTTCCTCTGCCGACCCCCATGAAATCGGCAGGGTTTGGTACGCTCCAGGTTAACCTCTCTACCCATGGAGCTCTACGGGGGGGGGGGGTGGATGGTGGTACGTCCGGGGTGGAGACAGTCTGTAAATCGGTCACGAAGCAAGGCCCCTGGATCTTGCTGACTGATATACTTATATATATATTTACAACGCACAGCACCCCCCTCTCTCCCTCGAACCCGCATCCCCGGCTAGTGGATTCTGGTCAGCTCCTCCACGATTTTAATGAGCTCGTCCACAGTCGCCTCTCTCTTCATCCCGCTCCCGTCATCGATCTGCAGCGAAACAGACCGGTGCAATTAGACACAAACAGATCCACAACAAACCCATCACATGCCCTGCTGGAG
Source organism: Acipenser oxyrinchus oxyrinchus (assembly GCA_030684275.1). Lineage (NCBI taxonomy): Eukaryota > Metazoa > Chordata > Actinopteri > Acipenseriformes > Acipenseridae > Acipenser > Acipenser oxyrinchus. The sequence goes on from CM060267.1 coordinate 5,183,731, forward strand.
AAAGGAGAGTTCAACACTAACACAGACCTCGGTTTCAGATCTCAGTCATGCGTTGGGTTCCGTTGCCGTGCATCCTTTTAGAGTCATTGGTAAATTCTTACGAGACTTTTGCCATGAACACATTTCAAGCAGAGTCTGTTCCCATATAAATAAATATACTGAAACATGTGCCCAGTCCTACTTCTTCTTAAGCTCACAGCAGGGATGGGAAGGAGACTCCCGTTGCACAGCAGTCTGATCCACTGCTGGTTTCACTATGAGTTTAATAAGACAAACCTGAGCTTGTTACCTAGTCACACTGGGGCTAAACCAGTAAAACCTGGAATGGGTGACACTGCTACGCATCCCTGTCAGAGAATGAATGTGAAACCTAGACTGCTCTGGAATGGGAATACGGTGAAGGGGGCTCCGAGTCAGTCTGTCACACTTCACACATTTCTCCACATATCAGGGGAATTGCTGAAACAGCTGTCATTAAAACTCAGTAATAAAAGTTATTTAGCTCAAGCCACTGAGAATATCAGATTCTGGCGATATAGGTAGCGTGTGTCTATATCTGGCTGTCTGCATGTCCCAGTTGCACTCTGTTAATGGGAGTCTTGTTCCCCTACCTGCAAGCCGCTGACCACCTCCTGCATCTTGGGCCGACTGAGATCCAGGAAACTCTCAATCAGATCCCCGTCGATGAAGCCTGTTGCCTGCTCCGTCTTCCGCTCCGTGTGGAATGATCTCCAGGTGGGAAAAATCAAGGAAAAAACACTTGGAAAAAATCCCTAAAAATCAGGATAAGGGTTGGGAAAACATTTGAAATAGGAAAAAGTACCACAGGTCAGACAGGATCAGAGATAAGAACATGAGAGAGATGCCATTCGGCCCACCAACGCTCGTCCGGTCCCGAGCAGCTGATTGATCTCAAAACTTAAAAGGATCTCAGCGATTCATCATCAACACGACTAGGTCTGTATTTAACAGTCTACAGGAAAACAGAGAACTGCTTCTCAGAGCTGGGAGAGGCGAGACAGAACCACAGACAAGGCTCTGCTGCCACCTAGTGGAAGACTGGGGTACGGGCATCAGGGCCAAGCAGCAACATACCAAGAGATATATCTGGGTTGAATAACGGCAAATCATAACAAATTAATACAGAGGTCCATCTTTGTTATAAATTATTAAAAAAGCAATGAAATACTGAACACAGGGAATTAGTGAAGAGACTTTTTACTGTAATACAGCGTAGAGCTGCAGGATTGCAGTGGAGCCTGCTGTCCCACCTGATCCTGTGAGAACCCACACCCTCTACTAACAGAGGGACGGACCTCCGTCATTCACACAGGCTGCTACCAACTGAACGCAACTGCTGGAAACGGATCAACGCACATTTTATTGCAGGTCTAAAACAGCTCTTAGCAGGACAGAGTGGATTCAGTTGCAGATAAAAATGCAGTTATTGTGTGCGTTACTAGCGTTACTGTGTGTGTGTTAGTGGCGTTAGTGTGTTTGTATTATTGGCGTTAGTGTGTGCCCCTGCCAGCGCTGCACAGGATATAAGGAGTGCTCGATCTTGCCCACGCTCTTGATGACTTTGTTGAGCCTGTTCTGAAGGTCCAGGAGGAGGCTGTACCAGCTCTCAGACAGGGAGGTCACCAGACCTGGGGAGAGAGAAGGGGTGGGAGATACATTTTTAATCATTTTTCAAAATGTTCCAGAAAAACAAAATCCATATTATTCCCGGTGTACCCCAGTATATTCCCAGTGTACCCCAGTATATTCCCAGTATAGTCCCAGTGTAGTCCCAGTGCCGGGCGGTGCTCACCCGATCATGCCGTTGACGGTGCCGAGCAGCACGGAGCCCCTGCGGGGTGGAGTTTCGCCCAGGTTCTGCATCACCAGCGAGCCGTGGCAGAACACGTTCACAAACTCGCCCAGGTGAAACAGACCCACCTCCTGCAGGTGCTGGCGCTCCTCATCCGTGGTGGCAGCGCTGGGAGAGGGGAGAGAGGAGATGTGGATACGGGGAGAGAGGGAGTGAGGGGAGGGAAAAGGGAAATGGATAGGGAGAAAACAAATTAGAATTATTAGAATGAGCGGGAAATCTCTTGTGCTGTGAAGTGTAGTGTGTTAGTGATACAGGGGAGCCCCCTCTGAGCAGTGCACCTCCTCTTTTCCTGCCCCGTCAGTCCCAATGCTGGGGTGTGCAGTAAGGGGATGGAGATACTGATACAGCATCCCCCCTACCTGTCTTTCTGACACACAAACAGGTTGAAGGCGTTCTCCGCCCCCAGGAAGTTGTCATCGTCAAGAATTTCCACCGCGCTCATCCAGTTGGGGTTGAAATCTCGAGCGATCTGCGGCATGGAGAGAGAGAGAGAGAGAGAGAGAGAGAGTATATAGATTATACTGAAATAATCAGGGGGTGTGTAATCAATGCGCTGGTTCAGGTGAGGCTCATTTTTGTTCATTTACCATTTAAAAGCAAAACGAGTGAAGAAACAGCTGCTTGGATTTGTGTGGATCTCTGTCCTCTGCAGTCTTAAGAAAAACAGCGTTCCACTCAAACCCAGCTGTTTCTTCACTCTGAAGAGTAAATCAGCCCGATATACACCAGTGACCCTCCCCTGTGGGGAGCGTGATCAGACTAATCGACAGAGGGTCCGTGCAGCTCTACCCCAACTGTATTACTAACCCCTTGCCCGTCTCCCTCCCTCCCTCCCTCCCTCCATCTCCCTTCCCTCTATATCCTGCTTCTATCTCTCTCTCCTCTCTTCATCTCCCCTTCCTCTCCCCAGTCCCCTCACCTCCTCGAAGTTTCCCTCCATGGGTTTGTATGCCAGCAGTAGCACCGATCTCATCAGGTCCCCCACCAGTATGAAGTCTCCCTTGGTCTTCAGGTACAGAGCCATGATGTTGTTGTAGTGGTTGCACTTTCGGTCCGCAGCTCCTTCTCCATCGGTCCACTTGCATCAGACGCACCTGCAACACAGAGCCAGTCTCACCACTGCATAGACGCACCTGCAACACAGAGCCAGTCTCACCACTGCACAGACGATACAGCACACAGAGCCAGTCTCACCACTGTACAGACGCACCTGCAACACAGAGCCAGTCTCACCACTGCACAGACGATACCCCACACAGAGCCAGTCTCACCACTGCATACAGACGCACCTGCAACACAGAGCCAGTCTCACCACTGCACAGACGATACCCACACAGAGCCAGTCTCACCACTGCACAGACGACACCTGCAACACAGAGCCAGTCTCACCGCTCGTACAGACGATACCCAGCGACACAGAGCCAGTCTCACCACTCGTACAGACGTACCTGCAACACAGAGCCAGTCTCACCACTCGTACAGACGATACCCGCAACACAGAGCCAGTCTCACCACTCGTACAGACGATACCTGCGACACAGAGCCAGTCTCACCGCTCGTACAGACGATACCCACGACACAGAGCCAGTCTCACCACTCGTACAGACGATACCCGCGACACAGAGCCAGTCTCACCACTCGTACAGACGATACCCGCGACACAGAGCCAGTCTCACCACTCGTACAGACGATACCCGCGACACAGAGCCAGTCTCACCACTCGTACAGACGCACCTGCAACACAGAGCCAGTCTCACCACTCGTACAGACGATACCCACGACACAGAGCCAGTCTCACCACTCGTACAGACGATACCCGCGACACAGAGCCAGTCTCACCACTCGCCATGCCTGGCTTTACTACCAGTCTAATGAGACACTCCTGAGAGAGATGCTGTTACTGGCAGAGAAAACGAGCCTCTAGTAACCTCTGCCTTGTACAGGTTTGTATTGACCTTGTTAATAAACATCTCTCCAGACAGGTGCAGCCATAACCAGACATAATAATAATAATAATAATAGTAATAATAATAATAATAATAATAATAATAATAATAATAATAATAATACAAGACTAAGTGAAAGCATTGTATTGTCCTCATGCATACAAAGCTACACAGATGAATACCTTGAGTCGCATTGACCCGAGTTGTTCTGTTTGTAGATGAGATCAGTTTGAACTGTAAGTTTGTGACCCCTAATATTATAGGGGGAAATAAACATTTAAGGTCAACAGAAGGTCAATAGAAACCACTGTGGGGTCAAATAGGAGGGTTAACAGACACTTCAGAGCTCGCTCCCTGCACACTGGGGCTAGTCAAACTCATAGTAAAACCAGTGAGGATTATTAATGATGATACTCACTGTGCTATTGATGCTGGCCAGCAGCTTCCCATTGAACTCCACCATGGAGTACACAGCCCCCTTCACCTCCTTCTCAGCCACGGTCTGCAGTTTACCTGGGGGGTGGGGGGGGGGAGGAAATCACATCACTCAGGGTTAGTAAGACACACCCGAGGTTGTTTCCCTTACACTGGGGCTCATCAAGCTCCAAGTAAAAACTCGAATGGGTGAAAGTGCTATGCAATAGAAGTCTTATTTTCCTCTGCTTCCCCCCTCAGCTATAACCGTTCCTCTCTACAGAGGGAGTAGTGCAAGATTACCAGGTGCCCCTGCTGTTATGTTCCCTCCCCTCCCTCTCAGTGCTACAGTTCTCTCCTTCACCCCCCACTCACCGTCGCAGTACTGGAATACGACGATGCGCCCCTGCTTGGGCTCAGCCTCCTCGGGGTGCACCATAGCGGTCCCCACGATGAAGTAGATGTTGGGGTCCTTCCCCAGCTTGCAGGAGACGAGGCTCAGGGCAAACTCGTTCTGCAGGAACTGGTGAGCGTGGAGTACTGCAGCCAGGAACACGAGGGGTTAATCACAGTGCCAGGGGGAGGAGGGGGGGGGTGACAGGGTGTGAGAGAGAGAGAGAGAGCCATGTTGAGTTTCCTATCTGCGTATCTATCTTAATTCATGCGTGTTTTTTTCCCCCCCAAAGTTTTGGCAGGGCAACTTCTCAAACTCCATAGAGAGTTCACAGAAACAGGTTTTCAACTTTCTAAATAACTACATTAAAAACTGGTTAGCGCAGTGACTGACCCTCGAAGGTGTGCTGGTCCACTATGAGCAGGCTGTGCACCTCGATCTCCTCTCCGAACGAAGTCTCGTGGGGGGAGGTGCTGCTCGGGAACAGCTTACTGGAGCTCACACTGCTTGACAGGGCCTGGGGTCAGAGAGAGAGAGAGAGAGAGAGAGAGAGAGAGAGAGAGAGAGAGAGAGGGGTTACACACCACGGGAACAGCCAGGACACTGTCACAGTGTAGAGAGAAGGGGGTTACACACCACGAGAACAGCCAGGACACTGGCAATGTACGTACCTGTGTGCTGGCGCTGGGTCGCACTGCTGTTGTCGCCCCGCTGGCATCCTGCACCTCCACTCTGCTGGACAGCACCCCGAAACACTGGGACCCCTCCTGGTAGCAGATACGCCTGCGAGGAAGTTTAATTAGGGGCCAGCTAGGCTAGACACATGCATCACAAGTGGAGATTGTCATGTGAAAGTTTTGGTAGCAAAAGGTGAAACTAACCGGGGAGCTTAAAGAACTTGAGAGAACTATCTCTGTGTTTATTATATATACTATCTCTGTATATATAATAAAACTCACCGGGGAGACTCGTTGAGGGGCACGGTGCGAATGTGCAGCTTCTGAATCTCATCGATGGTGCCGATCGTCAGGGTGCTGTTATTGGCAAGAGCCAGACTGGAGGGGCAGAGATAGAGAGAGAGAGAGAAGGAGGGATGTTAAATACTACTGTTCGTTTGCAGCATTGAGAGAGGAACACCCACCCCCCCACGCGGCAGCGCACCTGTCAGGGTACCCCTCGGAGTTCAGGGGGCACATGTAGTTGACCTCCTTGAGGTTGACGTTGGAGAACACCAGCTTGTGGTTGCTGCTGTAGATGACGGTGGGCCGGTCAGAGCAGGCAAACACGTTGGTGGTGGAGAGCGATCGGAACGTGCGCAGGACTGTGGGCTGAGTGCCCAGGGTCACCTTCTTACGATCACTGAGCACACCTGGGCGAGAGGGGAGAGAGAGGGAGAAAGGAGGGAACAGGGAGAAAGAGGGGGGGGGGGGGGAGAGGAGAGAGGGAGAAAGGAAGGAACGGGGAGAAAGAAAGTGAGGGGCGGAGGGGGAGGAGAGAGCGGAGGGAGAGACTTTGAAAACTCCTTTACTGAATAAATTAAAAACTCAATTATTATGTAACCAAATCAGGCCCCTGGTAAATGTGTTCTGAAGTAACGGATCACAGCAGGAGTAAGTCTCATCTGCATGTCTGCAGGGTTATTGTTAGGAGCTGCCAGGCCAGGCAGAAATTATTTCTGAAACTCCCAACTCCTGGCTCATTTCACTAAACTTAGGGCAGTTCTGAGACTGTACTGGGCTAGTGTGAGCCTCTAACCCTGCTCTTGCCCTGGGGCCTTGATCTCCGAGTAAAATAAGTTCACTGTCTGAATCGATGCACTGCAAATCAATCAATCAAAAGAGGTACCAGTGTGGACGTCGAGTCCGAAGTAGAAGAGCGCCCCGTCTCCGAGTGCGCACAGCAGGTAGTGACTCCCCTCGAACGTGGTCATGAGGATCGAGCGCGGGATGATTTCTGAAGAGGAGACGCAGACAGGTCGTTATTAACCCTCCTCACACACACACACACACACACACAAGCGCGTGAAGGTCATTATTAACTCTTTTTTCTAGATCCTGATAGATGCTTTGTAGCACTTGACAAAAGATAAAACTATCTAAAGTCAGCATTTAAAAATATATACAACAGATAAAAAAATAAATAAACAAAATCATGCTAAAACAAATTTGGTTCCTTCAGCCTGCCTCACCTCCCCCCAGCATCTCCTTGTGCAGCATGTCGAAGGAGGGCAGGCTGAGGATCCGTGCCGAGATGTCCGTCCACAGTCCCACTGCGCACAGGGGGACACCCGTTACTGTCCCCAGAGGGTGATGTCCAGGCAGGCCACTTCTGCTCCATCTCCGTGGAGCTGCAACAGGGGAGCAGAGAGGAGGAGGTAAACAAATAAACAAATCAAACCCATAGCGTTACCTGCACAGCATTGCAGTGAGCGCAGCAGCGACAGCAGGTGTGTGCAGTGCGGAGCTGCTGGCCGTTAGTCTGCTGCAGTGTGTGGAGAGTGCAGTGTCTGTTTGTATTTAGTGTACAGTCTCCGCACTGGATCTCTAGGTAGCACAGCACCCTGTAGTGTGTCTCTGTGCAGTGCAGTGACAGTGTGTCTCTGTTCAGTGCAGTGTAGTGTGTCGCTGTGCAGTAGTGTGTCTCTGTGCAGTGCAGTGTGTCTCTGTGCAGTAGTGTGTCTCTGTACAGTGCAGTGTAGTGTGTCTGTGCAGTGCACAGTGTGTCGCTGTGCAGTAGTGTGTCTGTGCAGTGCAGTGTGTCGCTGTGCAGTAGTGTCACTGTGCAGTAGTGTGTCTCTGTGCAGTGCAGTGTAGTGTGTCTCTGTGCAGTGCAGTGTGTCACTGTGCAGTAGTGTGTCTCTGTGCAGTGCAGTGTGTCTCTGTGCAGTAGTGTGTCTGTGCAGTAGTGTGTCTCTGTGCAGTGCAGTGTAGTGTGTCACTGTGCAGTAGTGTGTCTCTGTGCAGTAGTGTATCTCTGTGCAGTGCAGTGTAGTGTGTCTCTGTGCAGTGCAGTGTACAGTGTGTCGCTGTGCAGTAGTGTGTCTCTGTGCAGTGCAGCGTCTCCCTGCAGTGTATTGTAGTGTATAGTGTTACCTGATCTGTTTGAGCTCTCCACACTGTATCTCCAGGTAGCACAGCACCCTCCCCACAGCCACCACCACCTGGCTGCTGTTGCAGGACGCCACGCTGATGTTCTTGCCATTGGGCTCCTTCCACTCGCTCACCAGGGCCTTGCTCTCCTGGGTGACCAGGCGCACGGAGCCAGACGTGATCTGAGAGGAGAGATGAGCAGCGTGAACTCACACTCGCTCACAGCTAACCTCACCCTTACACACAGCTAACCTCACCCTTACACACAGCTAACCTCACCCTTACACACAGCTAACCTCACCCTTACACACAGCTAACCTCACCCCGACACACTTATGTCTTGTTTCCACTGTGGGCAGGCCCAGGCCAACAGACACGCGGTTCTGGGGATTGTGGGAATGTATTGTGCTGCATTTAAAAAAAAACCTCAGTAGTAGAAATTCAGAAGAAAAAGAAAAAAACAACAAACTCTGAGCCGTGCATGCTGCAATTGAAAAAAGTTGGGTCGTTATTTTTATTTTCGTGCTATACACGATTGTAGACGGCACTCTCAAGACCCAATTTTCCAAACCAAACAGAAGACGGATTTAAAGTGAATCCAATAGCTCCGATATTAAAAATAATACATAAATCTATCACCACTAGCAAGGAACATCTTTAGAGCACGCAGGATTTCCAAGCAGGCAACACTCATATTTTATCTACTCCACAAACAAACATTCTTAACATCAACAATAAAATATTCCAAAAGGGGTCAGACAGCAGCCAAAACAAACGGCTAGGTTGTGTCGTCGTAGCGTTTAGACGCGGCAAAAGAATATCGCGATGTCTCCCGTAAACCTGCAACAACCCCAAAGACACTCTTTTACTCTGGAATCGCTGTAGTGCTCTGAATGCTTACCAAAGCAGGATGACTGGTAGCAAACACAGTTTCCTGCTTTCAGAGAGAACAGTAAAGCTTATATGTGTTTTTTTTGGTTAGAATGATAATAATATGTGAAACCCTTCCTGTAGGGTGCTGTTCCATCGTGACGTTCTCCACACAGGTACGGTTCAAAAGACCCTGCAGCTCATTCACGGGCCGGAAGAGAAATGTAACACTGCTAAATGTAAAGCAATGCAGGGTTAGCAAATGCCATAAGCTGTGCTGATAAATGTGTGTAAGTAACATGCCACCACAATTTTCGTTCCTTTGTAAGCAGTCTGGCCACATCGGGTACGAAGAAGCAAAGCAGGCTACAAAACCAGCCGTGGCTGGCCAGGGCCAGTAATGGAAACGAGGTTCACTCCCGCTCACAATCTCACTCACTGACACACAACCCGAAGACACAGCCACCAGAGGGCAGGCAACCTGCCCTCCCCCCAAAAAAAGAAAGGCCCCGTTTTCAATATTTCAGTCTGGTTCCTGGTGTGCATGACAGGACAGCAGATGGAGGGTTTCTTACCTGAATGAGCTGCTTGTGCGCCACATTCCCACAGAAGAAGGTCTGCAGGTTATCAACAAAGCCAGGGAGCTCCGTCTCCTCCACCTCCTCTCCGTTCAGCATCAGCACCCTGCAGACAGAGAAACAGAGGAGACACAGAGACATACAGAGAGAGAGAGAGAGACACAGACACACACACACAGACAAAGAAAAAACAAAGTCAGGACAATACCAGAATAAGGAACCAGTGTGTGTGTGTGTGTGTGTGTATTTAGTAAATAGACACATTTTAGCATAAGACGATGTGGTTGTCCAGCATGGACTGCATGTGCACTCACCGCGTCTGCCCCACGAAGGACAGCACCAGCATGTCATCTGTGTCCCGGCTCGCATCAGACCGGAGAGGCCACAGCCCTGGGGAGAGGAGGAGGAGAGAGGGGGATCACACAGACACCCACACCCGGAGCACAGTGTGAGTTTCTAACCCTGCTCAAACTCCTGGCTCCAGATCATTTCAATACTAATAATAACAATAGACTTCATTGAGGGGAGTTCTGAACCCCAGGACTGCAGGACTGGGTGCAGCAGCAGTCTCAAGGGGCAGGTGTGTTTTTTTTCTCCCACCTTTGATCCCGGGCAGGTCTATGCTGGCGTGCTCATGAATCCCGATCCCATTCCGGATGATCCGCAGGGATCCTTCCTTGAATGCTCCGGAGCAGGTCACCAGCTGGGAAAGCAAGAGAACAGGAGATCAAAAACAAAAACACCAGAAAAGAAAGAAATCGGACTTGTAGAGTATTTACTGTGTGATGTCCCTGCTCACCTGCCCCTGCCCCTGCCTCTCCAGGTCCACCACGCACATGTCCACGATGGGGCCCAGGTTAGTGAAGGTCTCCATCACTGCCACGTACGAGCCCTGCTCATTACTGTCCACGTTCAGCTGCAAGAGAGAGGAGCTGCTCTGTGACACTGCCATCCAACTGAAACAAGCGATGTCAATAACAGAGAGAGAGAGAGAGTAGAGAGAGACTCACAGACAAACAGAGAGAGAGAGAGAGAGAGAGAGAGAGAGAGACTGGCACCAACTGGAATGAGCTTTTTAAATAAGCCACAAACACAGGCAGACAGACAGAGATACACACACACACACACACACACACACACTTGCATATGCAGGGTAAGCAGGTAAATCAAAAGACAGCCGCCCCGCTCCGTACCTTCACCAGCTGAGAGTCTCCAAGCCGGGACCCCACGAACACCACGCCGTTATCCAGGTAGGTCAGGCAGTCCGCGATCGACGTCTGGGGAACACAAACCAGAAAGACAAACAGTTTCAACAGCACTACACTTCACCCCAGTACCCCACCCTGCCCCCTCACCTCTCTCAGCTCTAACCTGCACCCTCACCTCCCCAAGCAGCTCCACGCGCAGGTCCTTCAGGGTCACCGACCCGTCCATCTGCTCCTCCTTCTCCAGCAGCAGCATGAACAGCCTGCCCTCCATGTCGCCCAGCAGGTATCGTGAGCCACTCGGGTCCACACGGTGGTGACACACAACCGAGCTTTGCTGCGAGAGACAGAGAGCGAAAACCTTTCAACAAACATGCACACACACACCCGACTGCTAACTGACAGGAGAAGTTGATTGCAGTGAAAATGCTTGTTATTTCTGTTATTTTAAATTAAAACAGGCGCAGTAAACAGACAGAACAGAGCGCAGTACACTACTGGCTAACTGGTATTGAAAATGGACAGGACTCCATTACCTTTATCATAATAAAAAGTGCAGAGAGATAAATATATGCAATTCCCTCGGGCTATGAATACATCACACGGTGACATCACAACTATTGTAAATGTGGGCGGGGCCACGCTCAGTACCTTGATGATGGGCGGGGCCACGGCCAGGTACTTGTCTCCGTTGTGGTAGGTGATCGATTCCTGTCCGATGATGATGGCTCCTCCGAAGGGCTCTGGGACTTGGAAATAAACAAACTACTTTTAAAAAACAACACAGAGCCAGGAACCATGCCCAGCGAAGGGTTAACAACGACTCCGCCGTGCCTCACAACACACCAGAGTTAGTGCTTACAGGCTGCACTGCCCTCCCTCCAGCCTCGCCCCTTCCCTGCCTACCTGCGATGACCATGGATGCCTCTGCCTCCACGTTCTCCTGCTTCCAGGGGCCCTTGTTGAACTCCTTCTCTCGCAGGGAGACCTCGTAGGTCTTCACGTGACGTCCCTGGGGGTCCTGCACAGAACAGCAGCGCAGCCAGTGGGTCAGATCTCACTTCATTGCAATCACACACACTTTGTGTTTCTCTGTGCTCAGAGGAGTGTCTGTGTCTGGGTGAGTGTGTGTTTCTCCCTGTGCCAGTGTTTCTCTCTCTCCCTGTGCCAGTGTTTCAGTGTTTCAGTTTGTCTGTGTGCCAGTGTTTCTCTCCCTCTCTCTGTGCCAGTGTTTCTCTGTGTGCCAGTGTTTCTCTGTGTGCCAGTGTTTCTCTCTCTTTCTCTCTCCCTGTGCCAGTGTTTCTCTCTGTGTGCCAGTGTTTCTCTCTCTCTCTCTCTCTCTCTCTGTGCCAGTGTTTCTCTCTGTGTGCCAGTGTTTCTCTGTGTGCCAGTGTTTCTCTGTGTGCCAGTGTTTCTCTCTCTCTCTCTCCCTGTGCCAGTGTTTCTCTCTGTGTGCCAGTGTTTCTCTGTTTCTTTCAGTACCTGGTAGACGAAGCAGATGGTGGGCACCTGACAGCCGAACAGGAACTTGACATCAATGACCTGCAGCTCCTCCAGACGGATGTTGAAGGCTTTCAGCTCCTTATTGTCCCGGTCCAGCGGGATCACCTTGAACAGGCCGTCATACAGACGCAGCCCGATCATCCGGCACTCCGGATCAATGATCCCGATGATTCCCGTCTCAGAGGGCCGGCCGATGCGATCCTGAGAGAGCGAATCAGAATCACAGCTGACTGTGTGACTGCACTGCACTGCACTGACAGGTCAGGCTTCAGCCTAGCTGTTTCTATTAACTTTTATAATAATAATAATAATAATAATAATAATAATAATAATAATAATAATAATAATAATAATATGACTTTCCACGTCATAAACAGATGCAGGTTTAATACCAGCACGGTCCACCTCTTGACAAAGTGACAACGCCAGCACTGCCAGCCGGACAAGTCGCGTGTTCTGGGTTCAGAGTTCAGAGTTCAGGATCAGTAATGAAACGTACCTGCAGTCGCGTGTCCTGGGTTCAGAGTTCAGGATCAGTAATGAAACGTACCTGCAGTCGCGTGTCCTGGGTTCAGAGTTCAGAGTTCAGGATCAGTAATGAAACGTACCTGCAGTCGCGTGTCCTGGGTTCAGAGTTCAGAGTTCAGGATCAGTAATGAAACGTACCTGCAGTCGCGTGTCCTGGGTTCAGAGTTCAGAGTTCAGGATCAGTAATGTAACGTACCTGCACATTCCCATGTGCGCGGGTCAGGATATCGATGCTGTCTCCACACTGCTTGTACTCCAGGATGCAGGCGTTGTACTTGGTCGTCAGGATGAAGAGAAGGTCTTTGCTCTCTCCCTGGAGGCGGTGGAACAAAATCAACAAACACGGAATCAGAATCCCCCTCCCTCACTCCAAACACGGAAACAGAATCCACCCCCCTCACTCCAAACACGGAATCAAAATCCCCCCCTCACTCCAAACACGGAATCAGAATCCCCCCCTCACTCCAAACACGGAATCAGAATCCCCTCCCTCACTCCAAACACGGAAACAGAATCCCCCCTCACTCCAAACACGGAATCAAAATCCCCCTCACTCCAAACACGGAATCAGAATCCCCCCTCACTCCAAACACGGAATCAGAACCCCCCTCACTCCAAACACGGAATCAGAATCCCCCTCACTCCAAACACGGAATCAGAATCCCCCTCACTCCAAACACGGAATCAGAATCCCCCCTCACTCCAAACACGGAATCAGAATCCCCCTCACTCCAAACACGGAATCAGAATCCCCCTCACTCCAAACACGGAATCAGAATCCCCTCCTCACTCCAAACACGGAATCAGAATACCCCCTCACTCCAAACACGGAATCAGAATCCCCCCTCACTCCAAACACGGAATCAGAATCCCCCCTCCTCACTCCAAACACGGAATCAGAATCCCCCATCACGGAGCGGATTTTAACATGACAGGAATGACAGGACTGAAAAACTGAGAACAGCGATGGAAGCAGGACTCCTGTATCACAGCAGTATCTTACCCACTCCAGGTTTTACTATGAGCTTGATTAGCCTCAGTGTAGCTCAGGTGTGTGTTTATCAAACACAGAAATGGATCAAACTGCTATGCAATGAGAGTCTTATTTCAATTCATGTTACAGGCAGGTCTTTTCTCAGCAGTATTTTAAAAGGACACACACAGAGACAAATGCAAGAGACTTCCTCCATGCTGCAAAGGGAAAAGTGATCTGTTCATTCAGAGCAGATTTAACAGGGGTCTGATAGATGGTACCTGATCATGTCAACCATGCACACATATATAATGTTACTTTAGAAGTGCAGGGCTGGGGACAGTGTGAGTTTCATGGCACGTGAAATGAAACACAGGTTTCCTGTTCTGAGGCTCGGAGGTGCAGTGAAGGGGCCGCAGGGAGCACAGCGATCTCCCCCCGGCGCAGGACGCTTCCTCTGCACTCACCTTGGGTCTGAACAGCTCCATGACAGCGATCTTGCCGTACATGCCCACCTCCTTGACCGGCCGCAACCCCTCAGGAGTCACCACGTAGATCTCCAGCCGCGTGTTCTTCGCAATGAGCAGATTCAGGTCCTCCGCGGAGGTGAAGTGACCTGGGGAGAGAGAGAGAGAGAGAGAGAGAGAGAGAGAGAGAGAGAGAGAGAGAATTATTAAAGAAAGGACAGAGAGAAAGAAAATTATTAAAGAAAGGACAGAGAAAGAAAGAATTATTAAAGAAAGGACAGGGAGAGAAAGAATTATTAAAGAAAGGACAGAGAGAGAAAGAATTATTAAAGAAAGGACAGAGAGAGAAAAGAATTATTAAAAAAAGGACAGACAGAGAGAGAGAAAGAATTAAAGGACAAAGAGAATTATTAAAGAAAGGAGAGAGAGCGAGAGAGAAAATTATTAAAGAAAAGTCAGTCAGAGAAAGAAAAAAGATACTGTTTTAATATATAATCTTTATTTTATATAGCGCCTTTCATAGTGGACCGCCATCACAAAGCGCTTTACAAGATGCAGTAACAAGAACATCCATCATACTTTAAATACAGAGAAATGCATAATACATGCTATACAGTAAAAAACCAATGCATAATACATGAAATACAGTGGAAAGTGCATCATACATGAAATAGTAGCAGCAACACAGCAGCTAATAGCAGATATCAGGCTTAAAGAGCATGGAAAGCAAGAGAGAACAGGTGGGTCTTGAGAGTTGATTTAAATATATATTCTATATATATATATATATATATTCTTATTTTACGATGTAGTCAGCGAGTCGATATGAGCATAGCACTGTTATTAATGCAACATACCCGTGTGTAGAGACACAGAGAGAGAGAACATGAATGGGTTTTCATTTAATTTTTTACTTTGTCAGCAACGGCTTCCGTACGGTGCCAGGATTATTTTTGAGAAGCTCGGTCAGTACTTTCTGTCGGGAGATGACGTTGCTAATGCTACAGACCGGCAGGGTTTTCATTTATATACTGAAAATGCGCAGCACAACAATATTAACAGATAACGCTCGCCTGGTTCTCTCTCTCTCTCTCTCTCTCTCTCTCTCTCTCTCTCTCTCTCTCTCTCTCTCTCTCTCTCTCTCTCTCTCTCTCTCTCTCTCTCTCTCTCTCTCTCTCTCTCTCTCTCTCTCTCTCTCTCTCTCTCTCTCTCTCTCTCTCTCTCTCTCTCTCTCTCCAGATGTGGCCACGCACCCGTATAATTTCAAAGCAAATTTAAGTCATGTTCCTTAAATAACCTGCATGACAGCAATACAAAACAAGCAGAAACTGTTTTATTTACAGATTTGAAATGTTTATCCCCCCATTTATCGCATCTGCATCGGGTTTAATTTCTTGGGCTCTCCGCAGGCCCCGCCTCTCCGGCGGCTCGATTAAGGACCTCATGGCGGGCATGGAGTCTCGGAGGCGGCGGTGCAGGGGTAAACAAGGGCCGATCATTATTACAAAAAAAAAACATCCTTACCCGTAATGCAAGCATTGACAGAGGTGGGCTTCTGGGCCGTCACCACGTAGTTATAGGACATGGTGATAGGAGAAAAAAATTATAATATCTATTATTATAATTAAAATAAAACAAAATAAAATGGTGTTATCAGCGCGCTTTTTCCTTCTCAACCCTCAAGGAAACGCAGATTGAGTTATAACTCAATATCGCCCCCCAGCGCCCGGCCACCGCACTGCACAGCCCTTAAACAGCCTGGGTGAGCGCCCTCTAGCGACCAGAAACAATACAATAACGATATCTTAAGGGTAGCATTTATTTGAGATGCCTTATTTATTTTACAATGCTGCATATTTAAATTATGCAAAGTTTCTACTTCTTTTTAGAAAAAAAACTTGTTTTTTACTTTTTTATCAACAGCGCCGCAATGTGGCCGCGGTGAGAACAACAGCCTATGCAGCGAGTATGTAGTGAATGAAACGGTGGCGCATTATTAACCACAGTTAAGCGGGACTGAAAACGGCGCACAAAGCCGCTAATCTAGTGTATTATGTAGCTTTTTTTTTTTTTTTTTAATTATCTAAATAAAGGTTAATTGATACCCCCGTCCGGGAGGGGGCGATAGTAAGTCCTGATGGTGGATTTCATGCGCCAATAAAGCACACTAAATAGGGCCCAGCATCAACCAGGCTCGATCAATCGATCACACAGATTGGGTTTGATGTGTAGTCCTTAGAAACAGGATGTAAAAAAAAAAAAAATGCAAACGAGACAAAAACAACAAAGACTGCATTTTGTAACGATATTTAAATAGCAGCGCAGCCCGGTACTACTGTTTACAGAAACAATCGCGGGAGAAAAGCGGTCATTCTAAACTCGAATTGCTAATATAAATATATATTTTTAAAAGGCTAGATTCGGAAAGAAAACGAGAACGTGTTACGCAGGAAGGTAACATTAACAGTGCAGTTGTTGCAGAGAGGGTAGGGTAGGGTGGGGTAGGGTAGGGAACAAAAAGAAAGGGTTCTGGCCCATTAGTTTGTTAACCGCTGCAGACGCCGCGCTGTCGTGGATTGGATTCCGTTCTTTGGTACCGAGGGAACCCTGACAAGATCCGGTTCGCTTTTGCAGAAGATTACATTGTTATTAGCAATCGAGTCGGAGTTTGAGTGTGGTTTCACTATCTCGTTGCTTGATAAGAATATATCTATCATTTGTTTTAAATAAATGTATTCTAAAAAAATAATAACAGCAATATCTCGATTTTCGCTTCGATTAGTATTCAGATAGTAATCTCAGATACATCGGAGCAGCCCAGCGTGCCATTTAAAAGCACCAGGACGTCACTAAGCAGACAGCACTGCTCCCAAATATCCGAGAAACCCCTCGCTAGCGCGCCCCCTGCCCTCTGCCCTCTGCCCCTCTGCCCCTCAGGGATCGAGAATAATAACAATAATAGTTGCAGTGCAGCTTGAGAGCCAGTCCAGGTGTTACATTAGCTTGCTCTCTAGCGCCACCCCCCCCTCCTGGCCTCTCTGCGATGGCGGATCTGGAGCTGGCGATGGCGCTGGTGGACGAGGAGGATCAGAAGCGACACCGGCGCACGACGAGGCGCCGCCCGCAGCCCTACACCTTCCGCCGTCACCACGATTACTCTGACCTGCCGGACCGTCTCCTGATCCAGAGGTTCCGCTTCGACCGGCCCAGCCTCAACTTCCTGTGCGAGCTGCTGAGGGACGACCTGATGTCTCCGCTGGCACGGAACCACCCTCTCCCCGTGGAGACCAAGCTGTGCGCCGCACTGGCTTTCTACGCCACCGGCTCCTTCCAGAACGCGCTGGGCGACTCGGTGGCGGGGGCGTGCCAGGCCACCATGAGCCGCGCCATCACGCAGGTGTGCGACGCGCTGGTGGGGAAGGCCCACCTCTTCATCCGCTTCCCTCGCCGGGAGGCCGAGGCCGAGCCGGTGAAGCAGCAGCTCCGGGGCCTCTGCGGGGGCCTCCCCGACGCTCTGGGGCCCTCGGCTGCACCCACGTGGCCATCAAGGCCCCAAGGACAGCGAAGCGCCTACCTGAACCGGCGGGTTCCACTCCATCAACGTGCAGCTCACCTGCACCCGCGCCTAAGATCACCAGCGTGGCCGCCAACTTCCCGGCGCCTGCCGCGCGCCGACATCCTGCAGAGGAGCGCCGTGGGGCGTGCACGGGCGCAGGGCAAGATCGGGGCGGGGTACCTCATCGGTGAGTCCGGGGAGGGGTCACAGCATGTATAGAAATAAGACTCCTTTTGCGTAGCTGTTGCAACCCGTCCAGGTTTTGCTGCCAGCTTGATTAGTCCCAGTGTGTCCTGGTAACAAGCTCGGGTGTGTCTTGTTATTAAATGCTATCTCTCTCCCCTCTCTCTCTCTCCCTCCCCAGGTGACAGTGAGTACCCCCCGCGGGCCTGGCTGCTCACGCCGGTGTCCGGCCCGCGCTCGGAGGCGCAGAGCCGCTATAACGAGGCTCTGGGGCGCGTGCGGAGGGAGGTGAGTGAGCGCCGTTCCAGCTGCTGAAGCGCCGGTTCCGCTGCCTCGACCGAGGGACGGAGGCCCCTGCAGTATTCCCCGAGCGCTGCGCCCGCATCATCATCGCCTGCTGCGTGCTGCACAACGTGGCGCTGGGCTGGGCGTGCCGCCGAACACCCCCAGGAGGAAGGGGAGCCGGGGAGCAGCGGGGGGGAGCAGCAGCAGCAGGTGGAGGAGGAGGAGAATGGAGAGGAGGAGGAATCGACCGAGGAGGAGGAGGAGGAAGAGGAGAAGGTGCCAGGAGGAGGGCTGAAGGAGGGGAGAGCCAGGAGGCAGGAGCTGATAGATCTGTACTTCAGCTGAGGTGAGGAGAGAAGAGGGAGTGGGGATGATATCATAATAATAATAATAATAATAATAATAATAATAATAATAATAATTTCCCTGATTTCTCTGTGTGTTTCCAGGATGCTGGTCTGGGGTGTGGGCTGCAGCTGAACACCACTAGAGAGTGGGAGTGGGGGGGGGAGGGGGCTCAGCGTGCCCCTATTCTGGGCCCCTCACTGGAGGTGTCGATGCTCCACACCTCTCCCACCCTCCCAGAGGCTGTTCTGCAGTGGGGCAATATCGCATTGAGACTGGATTAAAACATGTGGACTGTACCGCAGTGGGACGCATAAAGACTGTAGCGCATTGGGACTATCGCAGGGATGCAAATAAGACTCCCGTTCCACAGCAGTGATCCATTCCTGGTTTTACTACCAGTCTAATGAGACACTCCTGAGAGAGATGCTGTTACTGGCAGAGAAAACGAGCCTCTAGTAACCTCTGCCTTGTACAGGTTTGTATTGACCTTGTTAATAAACATCTCTCCAGACAGGTGCAGCCATAACCATACATAATAATAATAATAATAATAATAATAATAATAATAATAATAATAATAATAATAGTAATAATAATACAAGACTAAGTGAAAGCATTGTATTGTCCTCATGCATACAAAGCTACACAGATGAATACCTTGAGTCGCATTGACTCGAGTCGTTCTGTTTGTAGACGAGATCAGCTCTAAAAATAATAAGCGTCTCAAAGCTCTTATTTTCTGTTTATGAGTTCGTGACCCCAGCCTAGGAGAAGTCATTCAATATTATTGTGGGGGGACGGGGGGGGACGGGGGACACCCAGGGTCAAACAGAAACAAAACATTATAGGGTTAATAAGACTCACCTGAGCTTGTTACCTGCACACTGGGGCTAATCCAGCTCATAGTAAAACCTGGAGTGGGTGAAACTGCTGTGCACTGGGAGTCACTGCAGTGTCTTTCCTGTCGGCTCAAGTTCTGCCTTTTCTAGTAAGTGTTTATAGCCCTGAGTGTAGGAGAACGTCTCTTTGTTTGAATTGTATTTTTAGTTGAATGTTGCTTGCTTGTCTCTGTACCTGTGTTGCTTCTGTGTATATTAAATATCATATCCGGTGATTATCCTGAGACCAGAGGCTGAGTGGCTATGAAGAAGAACAGCATTAACACAGCCATGTAATAAACTGAACACAACATTAACACAGCCATGTAATAAACTGAACACAACATTAACACAGCCATGTAATAAACTGAACACAACATTAACACAGCCATGTAATAAATTGAACCAGCATTAACACTGCCATGTAATAAACTGAACACAACATTAACACAGCCATGTAATAAACTGAACACAACATTAACACATCCATGTAATAAACTGAAGCAGCATTAACACAGCCATGTAATAAACTGAACACAACATTAACACAGCCATGTAATATAACTGAAGCAGCATTAACACAGCCATGTAATAAACTGAAGCAGCATTAACACTACCATGTAATAAACTGAAGCAGCATTAACACAGCCATGTAATAAACTGAACACAACATTAACACAGCCATGTAATATAACTGAAGCAGCATTAACACAGCCATGTAATAAACTGAAGCAGCATTAACACAGCCATGTAATAAACTGAAGCAGCATTAACACAGCCATGTAATAAACTGAAGCAGCATTAACACATCCATGTAATAAACTGAAGCAGCATTAACACAGCCATGTAATATAACTGAAGCAGCATTAACACAGCCATGTAATAAACTGAAGCAGCATTAACACAGCCATGTAATAAACTGAAGCAGCATTAACACAGCCATGTAATAAACTGAACACAACATTAACACTGCCATGTAATAAACTGAATGGTTTGCTTTCTTTAATAAAGTGTGTCTGTGTCCCAGGCAGTGAAACGGCAGGTCCCCCTGTAGGGTGTCTATAATGTCCCAATACGACACCTATCATGACATGCAGGTTGCGGTTCGATGTGTATCGCGATACATGTGACTGTCCTGACGGGCTGCTTGTGTGGTGCACAGTAAGATCACAGGATGGTTTAATAGCCAGCAGTGAAATGAGACAGGGTGGGTAAGTACTCAAACCAGCTGTAAAAGACGTGTTCTTCAATTGTGACCCTCTCGGTGAGCTGAGCTGTGCTGCTGTGTTTTTGGTCTGGCATCAGACTCGTGGAAACACAGTGCATTGTTTCACCTCTAGCAGGTACACAGCAACAGCTGAAAGATCATTCAACCGTGCCCCTTTTTAATTGAAATGTTTCACTTCGATTATATACTGTATATATATATATATATATATATATATATATATATATATATATATATATATATATATATATACCTATTTAAATAACAGCATCTGTCTGCCTGGCTATTTCTACCATGATATCTGAATAAAATCGCAAGACTCTGAGAAAGACTTCTAGTCAAAAACGTTTGTTTTTCTAAAGGTCTAACTCATTTCTACAGCAGACAAATTGTAAGGAAAAAGCAACACAGAGCCACGAATGGTAAAATGCATGAGACTTTTTAGAAGTTGTTTAAGATGCCTGATTAAAGCACAAAGCGGTCTAACATTTTCACACCTCAGTTGCCTGTTGTTTCTGTATCACTGATTACTGAGTGGAAATGTAAATTCTCACACCCAGAGGTTTCCATGCAGGTCGGTGTATAAAGGATAGAAATGGCTCATCTTGAGGTGTCTAATACATTTGCACACTGCTGTATAATAAATGACATATTACTGAATGAATTCAGTATTTTCACAGTGAATATATATACATGATGGATAGATAGATAGATTCTTTCGATATGCATAATAGATGCACTGTGTATACAGTTGCATATGGAGCCACGCTTCAGGTCATGCATGTAATTCCAGTTCACACTGCAGTGCTTGTGTATTCTTTGTATGCTAACAGAACGCACATCACAGGGTCACTGGCTCTTTGAGGTAAGTGCAGGTAAGCAGGGAAACACGCACACTGAAGTGTGATCCTGAGAAAGGTCTTGGTTTTACAGCGCTACGATATTGAAGACATTAATACTTTACATTGGCCAGTGTCTTGTGTCTACCAGCCCCTCCTTCCTCTCACAGCCTCGATGGACCCCGGCGATGACCCCTACCACTTCACCTCTGACACGCTGCCCTCTGACCCCCGCTTCATGGTGACGGGAGCCCCTCGCATGAGTCATCTTTATTCACAAATTCACAATTGTTCTTCTTTAGATAAACAGTGGTTTGAAAACTGTGGCTGCTGTGGTTGAGGATATGTGTCCTATTTTGTTCATGTCGGGTAAGTAGATGCGTCTATAGGCTAGTGCATCACTTTTCAGAAATTATCGGTAGGATTCACAGATACACAAAAGGATGTGAAACAACTCACAATTGGACTTCTTTAAATGAAAGTTGGTTTGGAAAGCCTTGGTGACGCGATTGCTGATTTACAGCGTATTTAATGAACCCTGTTTGCTCTAGGCACATATATGGAATATTTGATTGATTTTCACAAATTGTTTATAGGACCATACGTCCCCGGATGAGGTACTGTGTGTCCCAGGTCAAACAATGTCCTCGAAACTCGTCACTGAATACCCTTACTTTTAATTTCTCATGTTGGAAATATCCAGACCGTTTCTATTATTGTTATTATTATTAGCAAATGATACACTGGGGAAAATAATACACGAGTCTAACGCGGGTACATTACATTAACTCACTTTACAGCTGCACTATTTTTAGGGTTACTTTCCTACTGTGCAAAACTCTTAACGTGAATCACGGACTGTGGGCGTTACGCTTCTTCATGACGTAAGAATTTTACGTCACGACGTTTCGAGTAGCCGGTTGGTCATCGGCGTGGTTACCATGACACCTGTCCCGCCCCTTCGGTGAGACGTCACGACATATACAATAGGCCGATTGGCCGCAGGAAGATTTAAAACTTTGTAAACGGTTTGAGCGGGTTGGTGCTACAGTACCAGGTGGGGGGAAAAATATAATAATAATAATAATAAATGACTAAATATAATTTAATAATAGTGTAATCAAGTAAAAATAAAGTTAAATACAGGTATTGAGTGAAACGAGAGGTGTTCGTTTTGTTTTTTTAGATTAAGGTAAGTGTTGAAGGAATATTTACGTTCTGCTGTTTGTATAGATACATTAATTAAGAGTCATAAGGGTGTACTTGACGAATGGGTATTATTGAACCGCTGGCATTGCGTTGTCTTTGTCAAGTTAGTGTCTTTTGTGAGCGGTAAACTTTTTTTTTTTCTCTTGCATGTAATTTTTATATGTTGCGGTCTGTTTGTGTCTTAAAATGGCAGGTTGTTTTGTTTTACCGACAATACAGGAATTAAGTTTATTTGTTTGCGAACTTGAAATGACCGAGATGTCTTGTAACTTTGACACAGACAAAACAAAATATGCTGAAATTGGAGGGAGGGGGTGAAACGCCAGAAATATTCAGGTGAAGGGAAGGTGCGGTGAGCCTTGTTCAGACATCACCGAGTTCAGACAGTCGGCAGTTTTATAGAAAAGCTGAAATCGAACAAGGATTGTTGGTAATGAATACAACTTGTGTGATGCGAGGCATCCTCCTTTTGTAATGAACGTCGGCTCCGGTTTTTGCACGCGTTCAGACTGGACTAGGGGGTCATTTTGTTGATGTCCTGGGATGGCTTTGTAGGGTGAGGGGGTGTCCTGTTGTGTTTGGAGCACCAGCTTTCAGAGGTCACCGGAGCCCCAATGCAACCCTTGATTCAAGACATGCGCATCTTGTCTTGCACACTTTCTGAAGGATTAGAAAACTAACAAATTACTGGCCATGGACTGGAGTTTGAGAAACCCAATATTTTATTTATTTCTTGACTGGACGGGTTCCAATGCAACAGCACACATAGACTGTGTGTACTAGGCTGTCATTCTTTTAAAGCTGCAGTATAATATTGCCCAAAAGGAGCATGGACTTTCTTGCCAAATGTAATGAACTGGTGGTTCTTGTTTGGATAGATGCTTGCAGGGGGCTGGCTTTTAAACCCCCTTTTCCATATACTCTTCTGTTCGTGGCTTTTAATTCAGGTTACCGTGTGACTCCATGTTCACTGGGACAGTGAGAGAGTTGAATTGCAATGCATTCTCGTGTGTTTGACCCGGTATCTTTCACAGCTGGTCTACTTTTGCCAGAATTGCATTGGGGTGTGAGTTAAAGCTTGAACTGTCCTGGTGTACATGGCATCCTATGGTAACCCTTCTTTAAATCCAAAATATTTGCTGGACCTCATCTGAGAAACTGCCCTCACCCCTGCAGAGAAATAGCAAGGACCAAACATTCCTGTATCCTTCTAACATTTTATAATTTACAAAAGAAGTGATTTCATACCCAGGAGCTCCTGCATGATGCGTGCGTCGCACACACACACACACACACACACAGACACACGATTTGAACTCGCCTAATCTTTTTATGCAATCTGAAAAACGAAAGGGCAAATTCCAGCATCCTGTTCAAAGCATTTCTGTCTTGAGTTCCTGCATATGGAGGGGGTGTTGAGTTTGAACCCACCTAATCTTTGAATGCAATCCAAATGGTTTAACTGGATCCGTGTTGTAATGGTGTCTCTGTGTGTGTGGCTGGCCTGCAGGGGGAGCCATGGACGCGCTGTCGAAGGACGCCAGCTCCTTGCTGGAGGTGTTTGATCAGAAGCTGAAGGAGTATGTGGACGACGTGGAGAACAACCACATGGTCTGGCTGCTGGAGATCCAGGAGGAGGCCAGCAAGATGTTCTGCAGGTACAGTGTGCTGGGGCTTTGCAGAGAAACTGGGTGAAGCAACGCAAAAAAACCCTTTTGCTATATCAAAGTAAATAATGAATCGTTTTATTTTACTGCATATCAGGTCCTGGCCATCCTCGCATGTGCCTATCGCATGAGACCTGGATATTGCATATCGGATTGTGTATTAACCTCTCCCTCATCTCTCTCTCTCAGTGATTTCAGTTCTGAGTCTTAACCTCCCCCTTGTCTCTCTCTGTCAGTGAATCCAATTGTGAGCCCGAGTTGATGCCCAAGACCCCCTCCCAGAAGAGAAAGGGCCGAAAGAGGCCGTCTGTGGGCGGGAGTGGGACCCAGAACCCCAACAAGAGGCGGTAAGGAGCCAGCAGTGTGTTCATGTTGGTGCACTAGACCAGCCTTTCACCTTTCTCTGTGGGCCTGGGTTCCAATCTGGGGTGCAGTGGGTTGGTGCGCTAGACTAGCCTCTAACCTGGAGGCCTGGCTGTCAAGTTTGATTATATTTGCTCAAAGTTGCTAATCTACTACTGTCCATTGTAGCCCCCTGAATTAACATGCAAAGATCTGTTTTTTTATTTGTTTATTTATTTTTCTAAGTACCTTTTATTCTCTTTGCCCCAGAATCTCCAAGGGCAGGCGGAGCAACGTACGGCGCTCCTCCTCGATGAAGGTGCAGGTCCTCAGCCTGCTGGCAGAGGAGGTGGAGCAGGGAGGGCAGCAGGGGTGGGAGGCAGAGGGGACCAGGCCCAAGAGGAGCACCCGCAAGGCAGCCCAGGCTGCCAAGGAGGCCCCTTCGGACTGCCAGGCAGGGGCAGTCCTGGCGGAGAGGAGAGTCCCCCTGGTGGAAATCAGCAGTGAGGAGCGTCGGTCTGCAGAGCTCGCCCAGCAGGAGTGGGAAACATCCTCCGTGCCGGGGGACAGCGAGGGCTCGGGGCGCAGTGTCTCAAAGCTGCCCATCGCGGAGGGCAGCAGCGGACGGGTGTCGGGGTGCGAGACCGGCGACACCCCCAAGTCTCACAAGCGGGCTCCCCGGTCCTCGGTGAGGCGCTCGATCGGTGGCCAGCGGTCGCTGCTCAGCATTCGGGAGAGCATGACCCGCGAGTCCCTGCGCAGGGCCAGCCGCCGCTCCTTCCTCAAGAAGAAGGCTCTGCTGGAGTCCTCCGCCTCCAGCACTGTGAGCGGTGAGTATCAGGGAGGGGCAGCGGGGTGCACTCAAACCTCAACACGTTGGGTTAAACACCGCCCTCCCAACAATCCTATCTAGATCATTTGTGTGTTTTTTTTTTTAGTTTGTTTAATTGTCAATTTTAAATCTTTTTCAAAAAAGAAATGGAAAAAGATGCAGTTAAATCAGTGTGAAACATTAAGCACATTTCTGTATCAACAAAAATACTGACTGAAATGCAATAAAGTCTTAAGAGAATCATTCTAGCATTTCAGATTACTTCTAAACAGTTAATAGGTGTTGAGCTGTCTGAACAGGGTTATGGTTTGCTAACAGGCAACACCAATAAGATCTTGGTTGCTTTGCATCCTTAAGCTAACAATACAGGAAACTAAAGCCCCTTTCACACAGGCATGCTCTATCTTTTGATAAAGCAGGATTGACCTGGATGACAGACGCAAGTACACAATGTGCGTATCAATGCCCCGGAAGCAGCTTGTTACGGACGCTTCCATCCAAGCTCCTCTGGATTGAACCGTCAGCCCAAATGTTGATGCAAGTGTTTCTTTATCCCTGCTGCAGTCTGGCTTTGTTTGAATAGGGCTGTGTTTTGAAGGTTTGTTCGCTAGCCAGGAATTCAAAGGTAGTTTTTAAACCTTCGAAGGTTTGTCACATGGCATTCACACACTACTTCTTTTTTTTTTCCTCTCAACAGAAACTGTTTGACAATCTGTGAAATACTATAAATCGCATATTAAATGTCACTCGCATGCAAAATTTGATTTGTATAATGCATATTGCGTAAACAAAAGTTGTTGTATTAAAATCCACTACCAGATCGTTCTACGTAGCAACTCAACATGGTGCCGCTGCTGTGTACTTTAATTTCTTCATCTCGACAGCAAAGCGTTGTATAGTGTAAGCTGTATTGAAAGAAATGTCCCTCTGCTGTTTGGGATATTTTTCTTTTCTTCTGGTTAAATGCCCAGATGAAGTTGAATGCAAACTGTGCAAGCGACTGTTGATGTATCATGAAGCACAACCAATCTCCGGGGTCACAAGTGTAATTTCATATTAGTATTTTCACTATTTTTAGTAGTAGTAAAATGTGACTGATTCCCTGCTTGGAACGGTGACTGTATTAAATAAAGCGTTTTGCCCAAGTCCACTGCAGATGGTGCTGCTGCAATGCAAGCTTACTGTATATATCGCAAGCGGCATTGATCATGTGTAAATAAGCGTGTTTTTATTTTAATATTAACATGATTACTGTTTATATGACGTATTTTTAAACTACATGTGTGTTTTATTCCATTTATACAGATTACCTGTAAAATAGGATTTTCAATCAAACATGTCGCTATGGTGACGTCACTAGCAAGTTCTGCAAATTAGCACCATTGAGGGTTTGAAACTTCCTTCGGTAGCGTGTTCCGAACCTTCGAAGGTCAAAAGGTACCTTTCGTTGAAGCCCTAAAATAGAATACACAAACGTTCCTTGCGGAAGTGAAACCTTCACACAGGCGTGGCTGTTTGTTACCCAGGCACGTGGTTTCACGCTGTGGGATTTTGACCCGCGTCCGGACCCAGGCACGTCGTTTCACACTGTGGGATTGTGACCCGCGTCCGGACCCAGGCACGTCGTTTCACGCTGTGGGATTGTGACCCGCGTCCGGACCCAGGCACGTCGTTTCACGCTGTGGGATTGTGACCCGCGTCCGGACCCAGGCACGTCGTTTCACACTGTGGGATTGTGACCGCGTCGGACCCAGGCACGTGGTTTCACGCTGTGGGATTGTGACCCGCGTCCGGACCCAGGCACGTCGTTTCACGCTGTGGGATTGTGACCCGCGTCCGGACCCAGGCACGTGGTTTCACACTGTGGGATTGTGACCCGCGTCCGGACCCAGGCACGTGGTTTCACGCTGTGGGATTTTGACCCGTGTCCGGACCCAGGCACGTGGTTTCACGCTGTGGGATTGTGACCCGCGTCCGGACCCAGGCACGTGGTTTCACACTGTGGGATTGTGACCCGCGTCCGGACCCAGGTGGGAGTGCCAGTGTGAAAGGGACTCGAGTGGAGTAGACCAGTGGTTCAGCCTGTGCCTTCAGTTTACTAAGCCTGCTTCTGTCTCTGCTCTTCCTGCAGGTAAAAACTACGCTGAGGTCACTGAAGAGGAGGAGGAGGAGGAGGAGGAGGTGAAGCAGTGAGTGTCCTGTGTAATTAATGTATTGTAGGACTATTTTGTCTCTATATACATTTTACTCTGGGTTCAACTGTATTTCAATGGGAGTAAAATCTCCTGGGGAGCACTAAATGAATACGCTCTTTTACTTTTTTTTTTTTCTTTTTTTTTTAAGATTCCAAAATATTCAACAATCTTTCTTTCTTTCTTTCTTTCTTTCTTTCTTTCTTTCTTTCTTTCTTTCTGTTTCAGCGAGGAGGCTGTGCCTGCTGCTACCCCAGAGTCTCCCATCCCAGTGATTGTGGTAAGCAGGCTTTCTTCAGCTCGATGTAGAACTGGACACTGGGCTGTAATTCCGACTGTGCTGCAGTGAAAATTAGCACCGTCAAATGCCATTGTTGTTTTTAGTTTTCTTTTTGCTAATCGCTTTGTTGAGAATGATTTTGCAAAACCAAAGGGAGGTGGAATGAGCTAACTTGTGTTAAACGTTTTATTTTGGGAATTCTGTACAAATAATTTCATGGAAACTATGTACACCCCACCACCCATGTCACACCTATCCCTGCTATTTTTTATTTATTTAATGTGTGAGTTGACTCTGCAGATTGTCGACACCCCTCCCAAACGTCACTCCACCCGGTCAGCCACCAGGAGCAGCACACAGGCAGAGTCCCAGGCAGCACCAGCACCACAATCCAGCCTGGAGGCACACACCCTGCCCTCACTGGAAGGTGCCAGATCCACACTGACTGCTCTCTCTGTCTCTCTGTCTCTTTATCTCTCTCTCTCTCTCTCTCTCTGAGAAAAGCTTTTTACAGTTCAAAATATGTTATTTTAGGTGTGTGTGTGTTTTTTTGTTTTGTTTTGTTTTTTTTTTTTAAACTGTTGATCCTAGGTTTTCTCCTGCCTTGAGCCCACAAAACAGCAGGCAGCCTTTCGAGCTGCAGGGTGATGTTTTCAAGCAGCAGATTGTTTAGGCTTTGTGAATTGAACTGTTCGCCTGGTGCAAATTTGCTTAAGTGTCAGCCCTACGAGCTGGATTTACATGTGCTTTAGAGTGCCCTTGATTCAGCAGCACCTGGACTGCACATATGTGTACCCCCCAATTCTCTGGACTTTCTACCATAGGACAGCATTGTGTAACGGTCCGGAACCAAAAGCTGTGAATCTGTACGTGGATAATGAGAATAGAATATGCTGCAGTCGGCTCCACAAACTGACATGGTTTTAAAAAAGACATGCTTTCAGCACACTGACCTACTTTCTTTTGTTATGTTATAAATCTGTAGACCGCAATCTGGGGAAGACGGACGAAGCTCAAACAGGCCTCGGGTAAACTGCTTTTTTCCCATCCCTTGCAGTGCTTAAACATTTTAGCCAGTATTCTAGACTTGGCTAATGCCATCTTTTAACACCCCTGCTCTGCTCCTCTCCCTGCAGACAGAAGCCCGGCTGCAAGCGTGCTGTGAACGAGGTGGAGAGCAGTGCTGGGAGAGGGGCTCAGCAGGACGAGGGCTCAGCCAGCCCCAAGAAGAAAACCCCCTCCCCTCCCAGCAGGACCCAGAATGTAAGGCTGCTTTCGCACTGGGTCCGTTTCAAACACTCGGTCGTTTTGAAACCATGTATCGAGGTGCTTGCTGTTCACACTTGTCTGTGAGCAAACGTCCCGAGTGCGAACACACCCAGAGGCAGCCCCCACAGACAGAGCATGCTAGGCAGCCGTTGCAGGGCTCGGTTAGGGAGGGGTCCGCACGTTGAACCGGGAGCACGAAGCAGGTGATTCCGGCGTCTGTAGAGTAGTGTGGCGCTGTGCTTCTGTAGGAAGATGTGTGGAGAAGGCGACGCGTTCAGGAAGTTTTAAAGGGTTGCAGTGGGTGATGCGGTATCTCTCTAAGCAGGGGATGAGTGACATTTCTTTAACTTCAGCTTGGTTTTGGTGTTTCGCTAGTCCTGCTGCAATCACTGTTTTTAAGATTATTTTACGTTCCTGCTGTTAATTGTGAAATGGGCACTCTCTGTAATCGCGTAAAGCCGCGGTCACACCTATAATGATAACCATAAATCGTTTACGGAGCGGTCGCACCAGAATCAAAAAGGGCTCCGATATATTGTACAGCAAATGCCAATCAACTTTTTAGTACATGCCCACTTTTATTTCCAGCAAGATGAGGGACAGTGATGAGGAACATTAAGAAATGCTCGTTGTATTAGATCAGCAGAAGGCGTAGGAGACAGAAGAAGAGTGTAGGTGCACAGAATACTACAGAGTAGGGAGGAGTTAAGGGAATGCCACACACTGTAGTAAATCACTGCAATGTCTGTATTTACTGTTTTATCGTGTTTAAAAGAATGTAAAAAAATAACACCAGGTAGGTGATGTCACATTTAATACAGCCCTGATTGGCCAGGAACATTTATCGTTATCGTTGCAGCAGGAAAGAAATTGCTCTGAAAGCGATCGAAACGATAGCTATCGTTATCGTTCTGGTGTGACCACCTCCATTCATTTGAACTGGAGCAATTTTTAAAAACAAGGACCACTTTTTTTTTTCTTTCTCTTCACTGACATTGATTTCCCCTCTTTGGATGACCCCGCCCCCCGTGGAGTAGATGGTGTGTAAGCGCTGGGCTGGCATAACCTTGTCCTGTCTCTCTCCAGGTGATGAAGCCCCACATGAAGTCCTTCCTCCAAACTGTGCAGAAGAACCAGCTGCTCATGACCCCGCTCTCTGTCGGCCGCTCCACTGTCAAGTCATTCATCAAGCGCACCACCCCCCTCAAGGTGGACCTCAAGGTGAGCTCTGCTCCCTGTGGAGAAACTCTTCAACTGAAATCTCTCTCTCGCTCTCTCGCTCTCTCTCTCTCTCTCTCTCTCTCGCGCTCGCTCTCTCTCTCTCTCGCTCTCGCTCTCTCTCTCTCGCTCTCTCTCTCTCTCTCTCTCTCTCTCTCTCGCTCTCTCGCTCTCGCTCTCTCTCTCTCTCGCTCTCTCTCTCTCTCTCTCTCTCTCTCTCTCTCTCTCTCGCTCTCTCTCTCTCTCTCTCTCTCTCTCCACGGCTGTCTGTTTTGATGAGTCTAGGAGGGAACGGGGAGGCAGTGTGGCTCTAGTGGTTAGAGATGGGAGGCAGACAACGTGGCTCTAGTAGTTTAATGCTGAGGGACTGCGAGGGAGAATTTTTTCTTTTCAGAATATATACAATTTTTTTTTCCCCCCAAGTAGATTCCTACCTCGTTTTAATAAGTAACCGATGTGACTCTTCCTTTGCGTTGCAGGCTTGTTCTGTTGTAAGTACCTGCGATCTTTCATTAAAAGGGATATTTTATTTGGCACATATTCTAATCTTCATGGGCATAAACTAGAACTCTCCATTGCAGCCTGAGCTCCGCTTCATCACCTGCAATAGCAGTCTGTTTTACATCGATGGTGTGACTTGTCATTTTAAATGTGTCTTCACTACAAATCTCAAGCAGTTGGAGGCATTTTGTTGTTGCCTGTTTTCAGATCTGGGGCAGTTCAGTTTTGTTTTAGTTTATGCCCATGCTTACCCTCACCATACCTAATATTCCTCTTAACAGTGACTGTTTTAAACCACCTGGATTTAAATACTGTGTGTGGGTGGGTGGCACCGATATCTTGTACCAGGGAATACAGCACTCCCCTTTAACGATGTGGGCACGAGACTCTGCAATTTAATGTTCCACCTTCTAATGAGAAAACAAGCGCCAGTGTAAAAGCATTTACAGGGGAACCGTGCCAACCTGCCCTTTATAACAAGGAAGCACTGTTCAGGTGCACAGCCTGGGTTTGGGGGCACCAGGTTCTCGCTTGGACTCCAATTCATGTTCTCTAGTGACAGTGACTAGATTCAGCACCAGCCTTCACAGAGCTCTTATGTTTGTATACATGGTAAGCAAGATCTTCTGTCCTTGTTTCATTGAACGCCAGGGGGAGCTGTAGGCTGGCCCGGCTCTGCTTGGTGTGTAGTGGTGTTCTGTAATGTGGTGTGCGTCCCTGCAGGAGAAGGAGAGGCATCTTCTGGAAGTGCTGAAGAAGAAACTGGAGCAGGAGGTTGAGAGGAAGAAGAAGATGGAGGAGGATAAGAGACGCAAGCTGGAGGAGATGAAAAGGTGAGGAAGGGGGGCGAGTGGGCGAGGGCTGCATACCCTGAGAGACTCCCAACAGTTTTTCAAAGTATTTAGGAATACAGTAAATATTTTATCCACCTTTACACCACTGGGGAATTGCCCTGGATTGCATCTACCACCTGTCTGTGGCGATCCTAGGAAGCTGATGCAATCCAGTAATATTCCCTGGTACGGTTTTTAAAGAAACCCACATCGGTGTGGGGGGGGCAGGTTAATCGCTGCTCCAGTGAGGTGTGGGGGGCAGGTTCATCGCTGCTCCAGTGAGGTGTGGGGGGCAGGTTCATCGCTGCTCCAGTGAGGTGTGGGGGCAGGTTCATCGCTGCTCCAGTGAGGTGTGGGGGCAGGTTCATCGCTGCTCCAGTGAGGTGTGGGGGCAGGTTCATCGCTGCTCCAGTGAGGTGTGGGGGCAGGTTCATCGCTGCTCCAGTGAGGTGTGGGGGCAGGTTCATCGCTGCTCCAGTGAGGTGTGGGGGCAGGTTCATCGCTGCTCCAGTGAGGTGTGGGGGCAGGTTCATCG
Organism: Acipenser oxyrinchus oxyrinchus; assembly: GCA_030684275.1. Classification (NCBI taxonomy): domain Eukaryota; kingdom Metazoa; phylum Chordata; class Actinopteri; order Acipenseriformes; family Acipenseridae; genus Acipenser; species Acipenser oxyrinchus. The sequence continues at coordinate 5,215,769 of CM060267.1, forward strand.
CTGCTCCAGTGAGGTGTGGGGGCAGGTTCATCGCTGCTCCAGTGAGGTGTGGGGGCAGGTTCATCGCTGCTCCAGTGAGGTGTGGGGGCAGGTTCATCGCTGCTCCAGTGAGGTGTGGGGGCAGGTTCATCGCTGCTCCAGTGAGGTGTGGGGGGGGCAGGTTCATCGCTGCTCCAGTGAGGTGTGGGGGGCAGGTTCATCGCTGCTCCAGTGAGGTGTGGGGGGCAGGTTAATCGCTGCTCCAGTGAGGTGTGGGGGGGGCAGGTTCATCGCTGCTCCAGTGAGGTGTGGGGGGGCAGGTTAATCGCTGCTCCAGTGAGGTGTGGGGGGCAGGTTAATCGCTGCTCCAATGAGGTGTCTTTTCCCCCCTTGTTCAGGAAGCGTGAGGTTCGCTTGCGTAAGGTGATTGAGGCTCGAGAGAGGGAGGAGCAGAAGGAAGAGGAGAAGAAGAAGAAAATTGAGCAAAAGCTTGCTCAGTTCGATGAGAAGAATGACAAGGTGAGCTCAGCCACTCCTGGGGTACACTTCATTGGGACCTCTACCCCCAGATTCCCAGGGACCGCGGGGGGGCTTTACTGTGTCGGCTAGTTCCTGCGTCTGTGCCATAATCTTTTGGACTTTGAGGTTGCTGTTGCAAACACTCCTTTCTTTTTTTTTTTATTCATTTTTTGTGCTGTAAAATGCTTAGCTGGGTCTTATCCCAACTGTGTATAGGTTTATCTTTTTATAATTTGGGTTCTAGCTGCGTGAGGAGCGGCTGGCAGAGGAGAAGGCGAAGAGGAAAGTGAACACTAAGAAGACTGAAGAGGTGGAGAGCCGGCGCAGACAGGAGGAGGAGGCGCGCAGGAACAAGATCCAGGCTGCGGTAAGAACCACCGCCACGAGGAAATGCAATCCAGCACAGGGACAGCTGGAAGTGAAAGGGGTGCGAGAAGTCTGGTGCTGTCGTTTTTACTTTCTGTATTTCACTGATCCCCTGGTCTGGATCTAGCTAGCTGGGTTCAGATCAATTAGCCTACAGATTTATTTATTTGTACGATCATTTAATACATGCTAAATTTTATCCAAATGTACATGGCATAATATCAGAAACGTGCTTGTGAAATATATGTAGATGTTTTGACTTGGTCTTTGTGCAACAGTAACTCTGCATAGCCATTCCACCCACTTTTACTACAAGCTTGATTTAGCCACAGTGTGTTGGTATCGACCGCAGGTGTCTTCATAGTAAAACCAGGAACGGATCAAACTGTTTTGCAATGGGAGCTGTATTATTTCCGTCCCTGCTAAACTTAATGAAAGACACACAATGCTGAGAGATACAGAAACGGAGAGCCGATTTGCTGGCTGCTTCAAGCCGTTGCTCTCGTTGCAGGAGGAAGAGGAGCGGCTGCTCCTGAAGAGGCGTGAAGAGGAGCTGGAGCGCGGCAGGAAGCTGGCAGAGGCCCGCAGGCTGCAGGAGCTGGAGCTGGAGAGGAAGAGGGAGCAGGAGAAAGTCCAGGCACAGAGGTGAGACTGCGGGAGAGAAGAGCATCTCTGCCTGTTTCCACAGAGATATTCAGGGGGGGGTGTGACTGTGTGCACCGTGTGCTCCATACCTCCCTGTGAGTGGGGAAGGCTGTGTGCTGTCTGTCCCCTGTACTCTCTTTGTTCTTTCTTCTCTCCCCTGCGACAGGGAGCGTGAGCGAGTGGAGAAGGAGAAGGCAGATGCCCTGCAGAGAGAGGTGGCGCGGGCAGCCAGAGAGAAGCTTGCGCTGAAGGCAGCGGAGGAGAAAGCGAGGCTGCACAAGGAGGCGGAGGAGAGGAGAAAGGTAACTCTACAGCAAAGCAGTCTGCTCTGTTGAAACTGTCAGCCGTGTGTGTGTGTGTGTGTGTGTACACTGCGCTCCCTCATTATTTTCAGGATTCAGTAATTCACTAGTTTGTTCCATTGGGCTATGTTGACAGTAAATTGTACAAATACTCCATTTTACTGTATAAAGACCTTTCATTAATTCACTGTTTGTCCTTCATTTGACTATTTTAACCCTGTGTGTTGATTCCTCATCCTCCTGTATTGATTCCTCCCCTGTCTCTCTGTCCAGCTGGAGCTGCTGGCCAAGGAGAAGCAGGTGGCTGTGAATATCGTCAACGTCACGATCAACATTGAGGTGAGAAACATCTCGTTCCGCCTTGCACGTCTCGCTGTCGTAGCAACAGAAGAAAGTTCCCGAGGGGCGCATCCAGTAAAGGCGCTCCGCGTGGCGTGCAGGATGCGCCCTATAGCCTGGAGATCACCGGTTCAGGTCCAGGCTATTCCACTGCCAGCGGTGGATGAGTGTTGCCAGGGGGCAGCGCACCAGCAACCCCTGTAGACTGGGTGGGAGTGTTCCGTCGATAGACTGTTTTAAGTCTTAAATGTATTTTGGGAACTGTGAGATTAGTGTGCGTTTTGACCAGAGGGAGAAGATTTAAGATATCAGTCCTGGGACTCATCTAATTTTATAAAAGACTGAGGTCGACACATTTGGACTGTAACAGTGGCGGGCGTTGGCGAGCCGAGAGCTGATTTTCGTAAGCAAAAACGAGAAGTTGTTTTCAGCTTCTGCAATTTAACGTGAAATATTAATTTGATTTTCCTTGCAGCATTTTACTGTTCTACGTAGCGCATGTACTTCCAAGGTTAGCTTAAAGATATGCTATGTAATAGAATAGAAATAAATTTAGAATGTCTTTGGTTCCTGAAGGAGAGGAGGCAGTTCCGCTCGCCTGGTTCCCTAGCAGCTGACTGACTCACCGCCCCCACCACACCACTAATGGTGCCATCCTTATCTTGAGTTTAGACTACTGTCAGTTTTTTGTGCACTTGCCCTGTGTATCAGCCCACTGTTCCTTGGCTGCAGGTGGTAAACGTCACTCTGGACATGGAGGTAGGCAGGAGGTCGGTTGGTCGGTCGGTCGGTGTCTCACAGCTGCTCCCGTTAGAGAGTAGACTGGCTCTTCCGAGTGTCTCTGTCGTGTTCCCCTGGGTAGTCTCTGATTTTAATCTGGGTCTGTGAGGCCAGCTGTTTATCCCAGTTACCTTTGTGCCTGGTTTCTGGGCCTGTTATTGTCAGAGTGAACTGAATGCATTTCCACTATTGATTCTGCGACTCGTCTTCTCGGACCATTCAATCTGCAAACTTCCTTCGTCGCTTCAGAAGTGCTGATGTGTGTGTGTGTGTGTGTGTGTGTGTGTGTGTGTGTGTGTGTGTGTGTGTGCTGTGGTTTTATTTCCTACTGCTTTAGAAATCTCCTCAGTCCTATCAGATGACTCCCAAGGGAGGCAACATGCAGAATTTGGGTATCGATGATTATGGGATGGATCTGAACAGCGATGATTCGACGGACGATGAAGGGGAGCCAAAGAAACCCCTCCCGTCCTGGGCTGAGGGTAAGTGGAGCCTGCGGGGAGTTCAGGGGTCAGGAGGGAGAGGTGGTGCAACACTTAATTCACATGCCATTCATCTCTGGGTTTGTATTTTAGAAATATTACTCAACTTTTTAAATAAAACTCATTCTGTTTTGGCTAGAAGCCATTTCATTGTTGCACATATAGTTGAAACTTTTAATCAAGTTTTATTTGTGAAACACAAACCCAGAAGTCCAAATGTGTCGACCTCAGTCTTATTTAAAATTAGATGAGTCCCAGGACTGATATCTTAAATCTTCTCCCTCTGGTCTCTCCAGGCAAGAGGCTGAACCAGGCAGTCATGCACCAGTACTACAACCCCATCGATCTGGAGAGGCACTTCCGCAAGGTCCTGCCAATCAAGCTGGAGGAAATCTTCTGCAAGAGCAAACCGCGCTACTTCAAACGCACCAGCTCTGCGGTGTGGCACTCCCCGCCCGGCGGGCGCAGCAACACCGCCAACATGGGCACCTACTCCCTCGGCAAGTTCTAGCAGCACGCAGGGTCAAACGTTCGTTTTGCTATGGGTTTAGCAAGACACCCCTGCGCTTGTGACACTGGCTAATCAAGCTCATGTCAAGCCTGGAGTGGGGGTGGCACTGCTGTGCAAGAAAGGTCTTACTTCCATCCCTGAACAACTTCTTTGTCCTGTTTGTTTAGACTGTAAATAAAGAGAAATTCACTGTAGAATTCATTTTTTTATTTTTTATTTTATTTTAAGTGAGATGCATAGCCTGTCTAGAGAATGGATCTCGGATCTATAGATATATAGATATATATATATAGATATATAGTATCGCAGCGCTGGTTTGAGAATTCTGGGTCGTCTTCCAGGGAATGTCTTTGCTGAGGCCCTGCTTGTTCTCTAGCGAGGATTATCAGCTGCCTTCATGAATGAATGGGTGGAAGAGGCTAGGCTGGGGTTGATAGAGGCGCAGCGTTGGGGGTACTCATTCTGTACCCCTGCCCCCATTTAACTTCTCTGAATTAATAAAGTTTCTTTGAATATAATGTGTGTCATGTGGTGTTTTTTTTTTTCTTGCTCATATTACAAGGGTGTTGGTTGTTATGTTTGAAATCCGGATCTGAGGAGGAGTGCTGTAGTGTCTGAGAGGCAGAGGATGCTTAGAGTACCTGACCACCCCCTCTAAAACCCCTTTCACACACAGGAGTTATCAACCAGCACTGCTGAGGCATGGTGGTCTGTGTGAATTGCGTATACCGTCACAGAGCCGGCATGTTTTATGCTATCTCTGAACCGTCTCGACTCTGAAAGGCTATGCTGGCACTGAAGCGCTATAATGGCCGTGGATAGAAAGTCTGTCCCACGTGACTCTACCGGATGTGTCGGGGTATTTTTTGTTACACGCTTTCATGGTGCTGCGAAAGGAATAGACAGGTATTTTATAGTAGAGATAGTTAAAATATATCCAGACCATTAGAAAGCTGCCACGCTGTGTAGCCTAGTGTATAAACTCAATCTGAATGGTAGAGATATCTGACTGTGAGAGAGTAGGCAAAGGACAAACAGTTAAAGGTTCGAGTCGTGTTGCAGGTCTTACTAAAGCGGGTCGGGTCGCGGTAAGGAGACGGTGTTGCAGCGGGTTGCAGGATTGTACAAGCTCGGAGCTGCAGTTCCCTCATCCAGCACGGGGGGAGACTTGCATTGCTATGAGAGAAACCCCGCAGAGGTCATTAAGACATTGCCAGTACCGATGACCTCATAGATTTACAGTAACTCCGACAGCTAAGGGGAGGGTGTCATACGAGTACTTGAGCAACGTCCCGTTTTTATATGATTGGGGGGAGTTGACATCCCAGGGAGGGATACATTTATACACACACACGATCATTTTGTTTGAATTTACAATGACTTTCTTCGGGAAATTTGAAACCTCAGATGTTTAAAGTTATAAATGTGTGTTGCAAACTCGGTTTAAGCACTTCAGACTGTAAAAAAAAAAAAAAAAAAGTAAAGGAATGGCGTTTGGTTTCACTGGAGCCGGATGCTGTGGTTCGGCTGCATGAAGTGGACCAGGCTCGGATTATCATCGGAAGTGCATACTATAATAAAAAATAAATAAAATAAAGACAGGACACTGAAAAGCCATGGTAGCTTTGTATAAACAGCCCCAGATCCAAAGACTGGAACTTAGCGTCTGCTAAGAAAAAATTAAAAAATTAAAAAAAACTCTTACTGGTTGAACAGATTAACAACAATTAACTCTGGCAGATTAAGCTGTTAAATACGGATGTTGTATTGTGTTGCATTTATTGTGGTTATACGCTGTGTAGTTATCAGTGAGGTTATCAATACTAGTACTTGTCATGAGTGCGTTTTCACATCATTTCAGTTGCTGTAAGCAGAGGTGTTTTTTGTTATTGCCATTTGATACCGTACCCATAAAAATAATAATAACTGAATTGATCCTGCATACTGGCAGATTTGGCAAATGTATGAGTCCTAAAGATGTTTGAGCAGTGATTCGGTATAAATAAGTAAATTAGTGTTTACATTGTGTGCTGCAGATGTCTCAAGGCTTGCCATGAGGTTTTGTTGTTTGTCTATTCTATCCCCCTACTGGAAATTCGACGAATTGCACCCAGGCACCAAGTGATATTAACATCATGACAAGATTTCACAGAATTACTCCAGTAATCCGTCGCGTATCCGGCCTCACCGTTTATCCGCCATGATCAATCTCTTCAGCAACGTTAGTTTATTATTAAGCAGAGAAGATTAGTTCAGACATTGTAGATCTCGCTCTCCTGTCTGTCACTCAGCAGTGAATGCACGCACCCACACGGCAGACGGCTAGCCTGTCACAAGCATTAATACCCTGCATCTTTCTAAACAAAGGATTTAGGGGAGCTCCCTAATAAAAGCTGAATCTCAAAACAATAATTACGTGAATATAGTAACTGTTACAGCTGTGTATGATGGTATTTAAAACAAGATTCATTCATCTGACTTTTTACATATACACCCTTCCTCTGGTCCCACCACAGCGGGACATGTGACGGATTCCTCTATTACTGTCAGCTTACTTACTACAGTGACTTTTCACTCTCCCCTCTCCCCCCTCTCACCCCTCTCTCCTCTCTCCTCCTTCCCCTGTCTCTCACCTCTTCCTCGTCTCCCCTCTCCCTTCCTCTCTCTCTCCCTTGCCCCCTCTCTCCCTCCCCTCTTCCCCTCTCCCTCCCTCTCTCCCTTCCCCTCTCTCTCCCCTCACCCCTCCTCTCTCCTCCTTCCCCTCTCTCCCTCTTCCCCCTCTCTCCTCCTCCTCCTTCCCTCTCTCTCTCCTCTCTCTCCTCCTCCTCCTTCCCCTCTTCCCCTCTCTCCTCTCTCTCTCCTTCCCTCTCTCCTCTCCTCTCTCTCCTCGCCCCTCTCCTCTCTCTCTCTCCTCCCTCTCTCTCCCCTCTCCTCTCCCTCTCTCTCTCCCCTCTCTCCCCTCTCTCTCTCCCTCTCCCTCCCTCCTCCCCCTCTCTCTCTCTCCCTTCTCTCTCCTCTCTCTCTCCCTTCTCCCCTCGCCCCCTCTCTCTCCCCAGGACAGTGTGACGGACTCCTGTAATCTGATCCATAACTGCTAGTCATGAAGACATTAATCGGAACGCCTGGCATGGAATTCACAACTTTTCTTTTTTTCGTATTTCTACAATCTGATTTCTAATCTGAATGGGACTCTCTGATCTGCAGCACAGACCCGAGCTGCTCTTGATTTCCTGGTCATTATTATTTTTATTTTATTTTATTTATTTATTTTTATGAACGCTCTGCCAGGGATTTTCCATTATGCAGAAACCATTTTAAATGATTGCGAAACTGTTTTGAAATTTGCAGCATCAGGTGGAAGCCTCAGAAAGTCCTCAGATTCACGTGCTCCTGGCAGCGAGCCCCAGCGATCAATTCAATTATTGTTTTCGGAGACTGCTACTCAACTTAATATGTGTTGGTTTGTGAGTCAGTCTCACACACACACTCACACACACAGACACACACACTCACACAAACAGACACACACACACACTCACACACACACACACACACACACACACTCACACAAACAGACACACACACACACACACACACTCACACGCTCACACACACACACACACACTAGCCAAAACCATGCAGCTGTACAGTTAATTACACCCAGGCAGATGCGGACAGTGACAAGACTGGGCTGGAACAGAGAGGCGCGGCTCAGACTATAATACTGTGCTTGTGATAGAGAGAGATAAGAGCCAGCTAAAGACAGGGTAGCAGTTGAAACTGGTTCCAGGAAAGCGGGAGACCCAGTTTGAGGCAACTTTGCTGTATCAAACCCCAAGTCTCCCCTGCTGTGCCATGCAGTGGCCTAAAATCCAGTTTGACTGACTGACTGACTGAGACCGAGTCTAACTGACTGACTGACTGACTGACTGACGGAGCCCGAGTGTGACTGACTGACTGATGGAGCCCGAGTCTGACTGACTGACTGACGGAATCCGAGTCACATGTCACAAAATCACATGTCTGCAGCAGACCAGCAGTGCTACAAGCTCCCAGCTGCATATGTCTACAGAGAAAAAAAAAACTAAACAAAATATCCAGAAATATCATCATATAACCCAAAACCTGGCATTGCATTGATCAAAAACAATCAATAGATACGGATAGTTTTACTGAATGTTTTTTTGGAGTTCTGGTTAGAAAAGGGGCCCTTGCTGAACCATGCAGTCCAGACCTCCAGACACACCCAGTGTGGAGAATGCTCTGATAGTGCAGGGCTGAGCCTGTCCGGCTGCATAATGACTGTGCAGCTTTATCACGCTGCTATCAGGGATTCACAGGAGTCCTGAGCAGCAGTTCAGGGAAAGAGGGCGACTTTAGGATTAGCGGCTGGTGCATGTGTTGAAAAGAGAGAGAAGAGGAGAGTGCACAAGAACCACAACCACAGAGAAACAGTCCCAGTCCTACCAGGCACTCACTGCCATGGGTTTACAACCCCAGTGCAGTCACCCTGAGGAACCCAGTGCAGTCACCCTGAGGAACCCAGTGCATTCACCCTGAGGAACCCAGTGCAGTCACCCTGAGGAACCCAGTGCAATCACCCTGAGGAACCCAGTGCAGTCACCCTGAGGAACCCAGTGCAGTCACCCTGAGGAACCCAGTGCAATCACCCTGAGGAACCCAGTGCAATCATCCTGAGGAACCCAGTGCAGTCACCCTGAGGAACCCAGTGCAATCACCCTGAGGAACCCAGTGCAGTCACCCTGAGGAACCCAGTGCAGTCACCCTGAGGAACCCAGTGCATTCACCCTGAGGAACCCAGTGCAGTCACCCTGAGGAACCCAGTGCATTCACCCTGAGGAACCCAGTGCATTCACACTGAGGAACCCAGTGCAATCACCCTGAGGAACCCAGTGCAGTCACCCTGAGGAACCCAGTGCAGTCACCCTGAGGAACCCAGTGCAGTCACCCTGAGGAACCCAGTGCAATCACCCTGAGGAACCCAGTGCAGTCACCCTGAGGAACCCAGTGCAATCACCCTGAGGAACCCAGTGCAGTCACCCTGAGGAACCCAGTGCATTCACACTGAGGAACCCAGTGCAATCACCCTGAGGAACCCAGTGCAGTCACCCTGAGGAACCCAGTGCAGTCACCCTGAGGAACCCAGTGCAGTCACCCTGAGGAACCCAGTGCAATCACCCTGAGGAACCCCAGCTACAGTATCAGAAAAATTAAAAAATTAGAGAGGAGGCTGTTCAGCCAATCAGAGCTCGTCTGGAGGAGGCCATTCAGCCAATCAGACCTCATCGGGAGGAGGCCGTTCAGCCAATCAAAGCTCATCCGGAGGAGGCCGTTCAGCCAATCAGAGCTCGTCCAGAGGAGGCCATTCAGCCAATCAGTGCAGCTGATTGATCTCAGAACTTTGTCAAGTCGGGTCTTAAAGGATCCCAGTGATTCTGCCTCATCGGCACGGCTAGGTAACCCGTCCCATCCCCTCACCGCGCTCTCTGTGTGAAGAAGTGACTCCTGCCCTCTGTCTCCTGTCTAGCTCCACTTAATGTCCAAGACGCATAGGCACATCTTTATGCAAGTGTGATGCAATGCCATTATGAATACTGTCCCCTGTCGTGAGGTGAGATGAGGCTAAGCGCTTTGAAACCACGAATGCAGACGAGCCTGGCTCTTTTGCACAGCGGTTAAGACGGTCACCAGTTCGCTCCCAGCCTCTGCCCTGAGTGGGGAGTGTTTGGAATGGGTTACCTGGGTTAATCCAGCCATGCTGCTGTATCACTGCGGTGCGGTCAGTACAGCAGGCTCCCAGTGAGCGGGTGTGAAATGACAGTCCTGATGATGTCACTGTGTAGCCGAGCCTGGCGTTTTCTTCAGCTGCATTGTGGGACGCAGGTGGAGGCTCAATCTGGGTGTGGCTCTGTCTGGGGCACACTGTCGTTCAATCACCTGTTCATTATAGAACTCTGTGGCTAGCCAGTAATCATACAGCAATGACTGTCTCAAAACACCCCAGCTGAAACGCTGGTCTGCTTGACTCAGTCTCTTCTAGTTTCAATGGCACTGATGAAGGCACTGGAGCCCAAACGCTGGTCTGCTTGACTCAGTCTCTTCTAGTTTCACCTGAATAACACTGATGATGGCAACATCAATCTTGTATAACTAATACAACCCCTCTAAAAGTTTATTGTAATAAAAGCCCAGCAAAGTGCAATAAAGCACAGTGAAAGCTTGGTAAAGCATAGGGAAGCATTGTAAAGCACAGAGGGGTATGGTAAAGCATAGGGAAGCATTGTAAAGCACAGAGAGGTCTGGTAAAGCATAGGGAAGCATTGTAAAGCACAGAGAGGTCTGGTAAAGCATAGGGAAGCATTGTAAACCACAGAGAGGTATGGTAAAGCATAGGGAAGCACTGTAAAGCACAGAGAGGTATGGTAAAGCATAGGGAAGCATTGTAAAGCACAGAAAGGTCTGGTAAAGCATAGGGAAGCATTGTAAAGCACAGAAAGGTATGGTAAAGCATAGGGAAGCATTGTAAAGCACAGAGAGGTCTGGTAAAGCATAGGGAAGGATTGTAAAGCACAGAGAGGTATGGTAAAGCATAGGGAAGCACTGTAAAGCACAGAGAGGTATGGTAAAGCATAGGGAAGCATTGTAAAGCACAGAGAGGTCTTATTGCAAAAGGGAAACCAGCTCTTGCTTCGTCACAGGTTTTTTCTAAATGCAATCTTGGAACATTAAAAAAAGTACATTCTTACAAAACAACAACGTCGTCTATGCGCTGCTGTTGCTTAACAATGATGTGTTTATTTTTTGCAAAGTCATGAAACGCCAGCGAATTCTTGGGTGTAATTAAGTCATACTGTCATATTGCAGAACTGCCCTTGGCATTGTAGTAACCTGTACTAAACAACACCTCGTGATGCGGGCAGCGGGCAGCAACAGGACACACATCAATCAAACAAGCTGGCAATGACGACAAACAGCAGGTACCGCCTGTTCAAACCTGCTCTGATGTCACCCGTCAAACACCTGGGAAACTCTGTCCGGCTTTGTCGCGTACAAAGTCGCGTTTAAGTGAAAATGGTTAGGAATTACACACACTAATGGTCTAACTCTGTGTGCAGGGTTTGACAGGTGTTCGTCTTGCATATGGAGACGATATATTCACTTAAAAAATAGTCCTGAATCGTGCCTCTCAGTAAAATAATGACAACCGCTATTCAATAGAAAGGCCGTATTTAAAATCATTAAAAAACGTATACTCAAACATATAAACACGCATTACAGACTTGTTATCAGTGGATATGTCATTGTTAATTGTTATGTGATAAGTGGTGAACAATTTTTCCAATGACTATTTAGCAGACGCCTTTATCCAAGGCGACTTACAGAGACTAGGGTGTGTGAACTATGCATCAGCTACAGAGTCACTTACAACAAAGTCTCACCCGAAAGACGGAGCACAAGGAGGTTAAGTGACTTGCTCAAGGTCACACAGTGAGTGAGCCGGGATTTGAACCGGGGACCTCCAGCAACACACAATTTTGTGCATCACAATTTTGAGCGTAACATTTTCACCTCACACGCTACCCCGTGCAATACACAATGTATTTTACATATGTGTTGTGTTGCGTGTACGGAAATGAAACTTATTAGCTTTTCCACTGGAGAGGTCGTGTAGCACAACAGTACGTGCTAACGTTGTGTTACAATCACATGTCGGTGTGTGGGAGGATTGTGTTTCCCACTTTTGGGAAATGCTAGTCTGTCATGTGTTCTTCTGGTACTGAGCTCTTCCAACAATGTCCGCACCCCCACTAATAACACTATTTTTTATGTCCGAAAAATAAAGAGAATGCACAAACACTCCGTTAAACACTGGATATTTATTTTCACAGAAACGTTAACTGTTGGGAAAAAATGAGTTAAGTTTGAGATTAATCACCAGTTACTCTACATGAACAAGAGATTGAGTGAAACGACGGCTGAGGCAGAAAAGCCCAAGCAACAGCCGCCGCCATTTTAGTAGACCTTCGTCGACTGGCTGCGGGTGAGCCGCCCCCGTTGCCAGGGCGGTGACGTCACTAGTATATAAAAGAGCACGCCGCGCTGTCTTCAGCTCAGAAAGAATCGATCAGCCTTCGGGAAGAAATCAAATATCAATAACGAAATAGAGGAGTTCCTGCTTCAACAGTGCTTGAACGGAACCCGCAGACACAGCCTTTCTTAAATAATCATTATAATAACATTCAGTTTAGTTTGCATTCCAGCTCGCTCTCTCTCTCTCTAGTAATTGAGGTGTTATAACATAGTCATATAAAAACGCACCGAATTTAAAAAGCATACTCGTCTTAAAAAGCGTTTTTTGTTTTTTAGAAAATAGCGCTATTTATATCTTCCTGCATCATCGACGCTTCACTCCTATTCTTCAAGGGCATTTTCAGGTGAGTTCACTGCTTTTTTTTTCGATATATCCATCGTTGTGGCAAACATTAGTTTTATTATGTAATCTAGGTGTGTTGATATCATCGTTGTAAACAATCGGTGTAATTAATGAATTATATATATACATTATACACACACTTGGATTGTCACTACACGATGTCGTAATTATGAGAATTAGTGTTTGAAATGTATAATTGTGTGAGGCACAGCATGTCTTTTTCGCTTGTCTCAGTTCCGTACCATCATTTTGTATCTTAAATGAACGATAACATTTCGATTCACTTTCGGAGTCGGACTCCCAATGAGTCTGCTGCCTTGCGACTCATTGTAGATCGCTGTAGTATTATTCGCGAATAACAGCAATCGTGTCGAGTTTCAATCGCGTTGTTTTTATTTACACGCACAAGTTTCTCTCCTTGGTATTTCTGTGTTGTTATTATGGTACAAATATTTAGCCACGCGGTTGTCTCTCTCTCTCTCTCTGTTGTGTAAACGAATCTTTCAGATTAGATCATAATAATTTCTCCATGAATACGGGGTACGCAGCATAACTCTAATGGCGTATATAGCTTTGCATTGCATCAGGCGGAAAAACAAAACAACGCCAGCGACCTTTTACCCAAGAGCTTCGTTTCTGAAGTACAGAGTTCACTTGAAAACAACATCTGTGCAAAGTAACCCCGGTCACTAACAGGGATAGATAGATAGATAGATAGATAGATAGATAGATAGATAGATAGATAGATAGATGGACTTCAGTGAGTAACAGGAAAATTCCATCTAGGGTTTCTGTGACGTCATAAAATACGAGACCGAAGATGGAGTTTATAAACTGTCACAGTAACCCCAGATGGAATTGCTTTCCTGTAACTCACTGAAAAGGCCCATCTGTTATTTTTTTTTTATAATACATGGATACCCTTGTGATGCTAATATTAAAGAAGGCGAGGTTCAGCAGTAGTTTTTTTTTTAAACGTAGTGTTTTTTCTTTGTTTAGAATGGCTCTGGATGCAAACGTAGCCTTCATCCATGTATTTTATGTATAATTTTTTCTGAATTGCCTGTGCTTTCACATTGCACTGAAACGAACGAGTCAAACTCAGTCCTTTCGTCCAAACGCACTGAGACCACTGCCTTGAGAAGGATTCGGTTCGATTAAACCAGTCTCTGAAAGGGACCAAGTTAATTTGGAGCATTCACAGACGGCACTCGCTTCGATTTTGGAAACGTGACCTGTCATTGATCGTTTTTTATAAATTTGTTTGTACGGTTTCATTTATTTAATATTTCATCTTTTGAAGTTAACGGCCACAGCGCCTCAGTGCAGAACGCCCGGACTCCAGGGCCTGGGGGAGGTTGCTTCTCAAGATTGTGCCTCCCGCCCCACTCCCCTCTTCTAACTGTAGATTATGAAAGGAGCGCTCCAGTGACGTAGCACAAAGCGTTCTGTCTGTGCAAACCTCTCATTTTAAACCAGCTGGTCAAATACAGGAACTGAAACACAAAAGGACTATTAATAAAAACAGTCTTGTCATTTTCCCCTCCCTGCAGCTGTTCCAGCTAACCTGTGTGTGTGTCTTTCTCTCCACAGACCGTGACCATGAGCTCCCAAGTCAGACAGAACTTCCACCAGGACTGCGAGGCAGCCATCAACCGTCAGATCAACCTGGAGCTGTACGCCTCCTACGTGTACCTGTCCATGGTGAGAGAGCGAGGCAGTGAGGCTAGCGGTTCGAGCTGAGGCACTGGGAGGGAGGCTAGCGGTTCGAGTTGAGGCACTGGGAGGGAGGCTAGCGGTCTGAGCTGAGGCATTGGGAGTGAGGCTAGCGGTTCAAGCTGAGGCACTGGGAGTGAGGCTAGCGGTTCGAGCTGAGACACTGGCAGTAAGGCTAGCGGTTCGAGCTGAGGCACTGGGAGTGAGGCTAGCGGTTCAAGCTGAGGCACTGGGAGTGAGGCTAGCGGTTCGAGCTGAGGCACTGGGAGTGAGGCTAGCGGTTCGAGCTGAGGCACTGGGAGTGAGGCTAGCGGTTCAAGCTGAGGCACTGGGAGTGAGGCTAGCGGTTCGAGCTGAGGCACTGGGAGTGAGGCTAGCGGTTCGAGCTGAGGCACTGGGAGTGAGGCTAGCGGTTCGAGCTGAGGCACTGGGAGTGAGGCTAGCGGTTCGAGCTGAGGCACTGGGAGTGAGGCTAGCGGTTCGAGCTGAGGGAGGGAGGGAGGCAGTGCAGTCTGGTGGTTCGAGCTGAGGCACTGGGAGGGAGGCTAGCGGTTCGAGCTGAGGCACTGGGAGTGAGGCGTGCAGTCTGGTGGTTCGAGCTGAGGCACTGGGAGTGAGGCTAGCGGTTTGAGCTGAGGGAGGGAGGGAGGCAGTGCAGTCTGGTGGTTAGAGCTGAGGCACTGGGAGTGAGGCTAGCGGTTCGAGCTGAGGGAGGGAGGGAGGCGGTGCAGTCTGGTGGTTAGAGCTGAGGCGAGGTAGGGAGGAGGTGAGTGCAGTCTAGCGGTTTGAGCTGAGGGAGGGAGGGAGGCAGTGCAGTCTGGTGGTTAGAGCTGAGGCACTGGGAGTGAGGCTAGCGGTTCGAGCTGAGGGAGGGAGGGAGGCGGTGCAGTCTGGTGGTTAGAGCTGAGGCACTGGGAGTGAGGCTAGCGGTTCGAGCTGAGGGTGGGAGGGAGGCGGTGCAGTCTGGTGGTTAGAGCTGAGGGAGGGAGGGAGGGAGGTGGTGCAGTCTGGTGGTTAGAGCTGAGGCACTGGGAGTGAGGCTAGCGGTTCGAGCTGAGGGAGGGAGGGAGGCGGTGCAGTCTGGTGGTTAGAGCTGAGGGAGTGAGGGAGGGAGGGAGGTGGTGCAGTCTGGTGGTTAGAGCTGAGGCACTGGGACGTGGTGTGTGCATTTTGTTTAACTGGCTTCCCTTGGCGTCTCCCCTCCCCCTTGCAGTCGTACTACTTCGACCGGGACGACGTGGCGCTGCACAACTTTGCCAAGTTCTTCAAGCACCAGTCCCACGAGGAGCGCGAGCACGCCGAGAAACTGATGAAGCAGCAGAACCAGAGAGGGGGGCGCATCTTCCTGCAGGACGTCCGGGTCAGTACCCCACGACCAGAACCGCAAACTTGCTTCCTTCACAGGATGCTTTGACAGGGAATTCCTGGCGATTGTTGACAGGGATGGTAATAAGACTCCTATTGCAGTTTCTCCCCCCGTTCCAGGCGTTCGTATGAGCTTGAGTAGCCCCAGTGTATCAGCAACAAGCTTGATCAAACTCGTAGTCCAGGAGTGGATCAAACTGCTATGCAACAGGAGTCTTTCCGTGCCTGGCTGTGTTGGAGCAAAGGGAGATTGGTCTTTAATTTCTTTCTCTCTCGTGGCCCCCCACAGAAGCCGGAGCGTGACGAGTGGGGCAGTGGTCTGGAGGCTCTGGAATGCGCTCTGCAGCTGGAGAAGAGCGTCAACCAGTCTCTGCTGGACATGCACAAGGTGGCGTCCGAGCGCAACGACCCTCATGTGAGTACCTTAGTAGTTTAGGGATTAAGCTTGTAGGAGTGGCTGGGGTGGGAAGGAAAGGGATTTTGAGGGAGGATGTCAATCAGTTTACAGAGAGCTTGTCAATCCATTTACATGCACGGCTCTTGCTAATGCAGTGAATCCTGTCTGGAGTTCACCTTGAAATAATATCCTGCTTCTAATTCAGACAATTTTAATCTGTGAAGTATTGCACTCTGGTAATTGGATGAAGGCTACTGCCCTGCAGCTGAAAGTGTGTTTTTTTTGTTTTTTTGTTAATGATATCACATGCAGTTAAATCATATTCTATATCTGGAATGAAGTGAACTGTGCTAATCTCTCTCTCTCTCTCTCTCTCTCTCTCTCTCCTCCCTGCAGATGTGTGACTTCATTGAGACTCACTACCTGGACGAGCAGGTCAAGTCTATCAAGGAGCTTGGAGACTGGGTGACCAACCTGCGCCGCATGGGAGCGCCCCAGAACGGCATGGCAGAGTACCTGTTCGACAAGCACACCATGGGGTCCGAGCAGAGCTAGACTGGCCCTCCCCCCCCCTCCCCCCACAAGCCAGCATGCATTACATCTGCTCCACCCTGGAGATTCAGTCTGTTCTGTACCGCACTGTGTTCTATCTGTGTGCGTGTGTGTATACATGTGTGCGCGTGTCCCTCTCCATGTTGTGTGGCCTCATAAGTGACCTTGTGGTGATTGTATTTAATAAATAAAAAGAAACTGGGCTCTGTTCTACTGTGTTTTGCGCTTTTTGACTGTGCTGGTGAAGCAGCGAGGAGGTTCAGACCCGGTCCAGTAACCTCATGTTGACGCACGGTGCAGCCGAGTTCCACAGCCCAAGCTTGGAGGTTTTGCACTGTTTTCACACCCTGGAGTGAGTTCCTGTGCTTGCAAGGAGACGACCCTGTGCCTCCCACAGTGAATCGGGGCTTCAGTAAAGTCAGAGCTGTGGTGCATAGTGTCTGGCTGTGACCCATGCCTGCCTAACCATTGAGTCTCAAAACCATAATTAAATACCAGTCCCTGTATTTCACTGGACTAAAAAGTCCATCCCTGCTAGCGCTATCATTGGCTGCTTCAAGGTTTTATAAAAAAAGTAAGTGGAGCGGGATAGGTGGAAACTCCAGTTTGTAATATCAATGATTTTCTTTTACGGACACTTGAAGCAACCAGTGATAGCGGGGATTTTGATTTAGCTGTCCATTCAGAGAAGAGAGATGTAGTTACGGGGAGTGTCGTTGTGAAAGCTGGCTGATGCTTCGTTTCTCAAACTGAGCGCGGATGAGAGGAGGTGTCGATGTTTGAGAACCGTTGTATTTCAACGTGAGTTAAAAAAACAAAAAAAAACAAACATTGTTTTTCTGTGTGATTCACAACAACACGCAGAGACCAAACATGACACAGGAGCATGTTTACACTGTAAATCTGATGGATTTGACTTATATTAGAACATTTATTCTGTCATGTGTTTATAAATGTTTTTTTACAACATTTATAAATACCAAAAATCTAGCTCCAAATTTGCACGCCTGATCTTTGATATCCCAATTGCTTGAATTGTCGGAGGAGGAGCTGGAGGTAGACAGCCACTTGGATGATTCCTGATTTTGATGCGTACTGAACCATTTCTGCTGGTGCTCCTGTGAGATCCTAATGATAAAAGTTATGTGAACCCCAGGTTACAGCTCCACCCCCAGCACCCCCTCCTCCAAACTGCAGAATGGGATACCAGCTCTGAACCAGATCACTGTGAGTTTAAGCATAGCCAACACTGCAAGTAGAAAAATAATCAAAAGGAAAAAAATACATCTTTATTAATGAATTAACAACACAACAGATCACAGTAGTCACAGGGCTGCAGCCATTAAACATTACATTCAGTGCAGTGCACAACAGTGGCCCCCTCGCTCAGCCCCTTACGTGTGTAACTCTAACCCCAACCCCAACCCCAGCCCCAGCCCCAGGCCCAACCCTAACCCCAACCCCAACCCCAACCCCAACCCTAACCTTAACCTGTGACTGCAGTGTTTTCTGGAGGAGTGACTGCAGTATGTGCTATAGAAAACCACAGTGGAGTGTTAATGAGTTTTGATTTGTGAGTAAAGGGAAGTGAAGGAGATCTCTGAGTCCCTGTGCTTTCCAGCAGCACAGTCTAGTGTAACAAAGCACAGTGAGGACTGGTAAAGCATAGGGAAGCATTGTAAAGCACAGAGAGGTATGATAAAGCATAGGGAAGCATTGTAAAGCACAGAGAGGTATGGTAAAGCATAGGGAAGCATTGTAAAGCACAGAGAGGTATGGTAAAGCATAGGGAAGCATTGTAAAGCACAGAGAGGTATGGTAAAGCATGGGGAAGCATTGTAAAGCACAGAGAGGTCTGGTAAAGCATAGGGAAGCATTGTAAAGCACAGAGAGGTATGGTAAAGCATAGGGAAGCATTGTAAAGCACAGAGAGGTATGGTAAAGCATGGGGAAGCATTGTAAAGCACAGAGAGGTCTGGTAAAGCATAGGGAAGCATTGTAAAGCACAGAGAGGTATGGTAAAGCATAGGGAAGCATTGTAAAGCACAGAGAGGTACGGTAAATTCATAGTATAACCATGGGAAAAGCATGGGGGCAAACTGCAAATTTACAATGGTAAATAGCTGTGTTTTTGGACTGGAGGGAGCACCCTTTCTCTAGGGGGGTGAGGGAGGGAGCAGTTTGTAGTCCGGTTTTACAGTGTGTGCTCCAGCCTTCTTTACAGAACGATCCAGCCCGGTGCACACACGGCACTCTGTGTTTAAAAGGTGCAATTATAAAATGACGCATTGCTCAAAGCGTCGAGCGTGTGGCGTGAAGGTTTTGCATCACTGTTTTTCTGTTAATAATTAAACCCGCAGGAGCAGAACGCAAAGATCAGCAGGCCCAAAGTGCAAGATCCACACAAGCAGAGAACTCCACACCCTCCTCCCTGCCCCAGCACAGACTCCACACCACTATCCAACACATTCTGAACACAGCCACGGTCTCTTCTCCTGCTCTCCACCTCTCTGCTCTGCGGGTGTGAGTCTGTCTGCTCTCCACCTCTCTGCTCTGCGGGTGTGAGTCTGTCCTGCTGTCCACCTCTCTACTCTGCAGGTGTGAGTCTGTCCTGCTGTCCACCTCTCTACTCTGCGGGTGTGAGTCTGTCTGCTCTCCACCTCTCTGCTCTGCGGGTGTGAGTCTGTCCTGCTGTCCACCTCTCTACTCTGCAGGTGTGAGTCTGTCCTGCTGTCCACCTCTCTACTCTGCAGGTGTGAGTCTGTCCTGCTGTCCACCTCTCTGCTCTGCGGGTGTGAGTCTGTCTGCTGTCCACCTCTCTGCTCTGCGGGTGTGAGTCTGTCTGCTCTCCACCTCTCTGCTCTGCGGGTGTGAGTCTGTCCTGCTGTCCACCTCTCTACTCTGCAGGTGTGAGTCTGTCTGCTGTCCACCTCTCTGCTCTGCGGGTGTGAGTCTGTCTGCTGTCCACCTCTCTGCTCTGCTGTCCACCTCTCTGCTCTGCTGTCCACCTCTCTGTCCTGCTGTCCACCTGTCTGCTCTGCGGGTGTGAGTCTGTCTGCTGTCCACCTCTCTGCTCTGCTGTCCACCTCTCTGCTCTGCTGTCCACCTCTCTGCTCTGCTGTCCACCTCTCTGTCCTGCTGTCCACCTGTCTGCTCTGCGGGTGTGAGTCTGTCTGCTGTCCACCTCTCTGCTCTGCTGTCCACCTCTCTGCTCTGCGGGTGTGAGTCTGTCTGCTGTCCACCTCTCTGCTCTGCGGGTGTGAGTCTGTCCAGCTCAAGCCCCATGGACTCCTTCGAGGGGCTGCACTCTGTCACGCTCTCCCCCGGCTCCCTGGCTCCCCGGACCAGCCTGGATTATGAGATTCTCATCGCTGGGGAAACACAGGTCTACTCCTCCCCAGCCCTGTTCTGCGGGATTCGGTACCAGCCCCCCCACGCCGGCGCCAGTCACCAGGGGTACCCTGAAATCAGCGCAAAGGGCAAGGAAAAGGTCCCCGACAACTATGACAGGTATGTGACCCTACGTACCCGCTACCCGCTCGCCACGTCGCCACAAGCGAAGCGTTTTCCCATACAATACTAGTGCAACAGACTGGCAATATGCACTGGCTTTGAAAAATGTGCTTTTTTTAAAACATGACATCCAACAGAAAAATTGACATGTTTTAAAATAATAATAATAATATTTGTACACACAAATGATCAGAATCCTGTTCCGAAAGATGTAGCCCAAGAAATACCACCCATGTACGCACACAACTAAAACATGACCGCGATAGTCAGAGGGAGGTGTCCTGGTTTCAAACATACCCTCTGGTCCCGAAAGAACATTTTCACAGACGGCAAGCCAGAAACACGCAGCTTCAAAAGAGCACAGCTAACACCCTTTTTTTTTCCCGTTGTTTGCTATCTCTTTAAAATGTGCTGAAATATATTTTTGGAAATAGTAAGAGAGTGGATTCGAAAGAGGAACAATTTAATAAAAAAAATAAACACATTTATTATTTTAAAAAGAAGGATTAGTCTCACTATGATATATTGAGTTTTAATGTCAGAATCGGTGTAATATTACTGTCAGTAGTCCCAGGTGTAAAAAAAAATTAATAAGTTTTTTAAACACAGTAGTGGCTGTACAATCCTACTAATATTATTAATCACATCAATTATTAATGGTCAGGGAGACATTCATATTAACATACACTAATAGCACTGTCCTGCAGTGGAAAGATAACCGGGGAATAATGAAACAGCCACGGGTTTGAATCAGGGCTGTGCCAGCCCACTTCCGAGCCCTCGTTTCCACCTGTCCCTCGAACCCAGTGTGTTGCTCTCGTCCCGTTTCCAGTATGAACGGGAGCCGTGTGCGCGCACTGCGCCGCGTCTCCTCTCCCTGTACGGAGAGATGCCAGCGTGTCACTGCTGTTTATTGCTGGGCTCGGTGTAATCGCTCTGAGTCAAAGTCTCCTTTCAGCCTGAGTGTGTCTCAACACAGCAGCTGTGAGGTTTACTATAGCGAAGCCTGCAGATACAACAAACAAAAAATAACTGGAGAGCTACTCCCTCCCTCCGTCCCTCCCTCCCTCACCCCCCCTAAGAGAAAGGGTGCTCCCTGCAGACCAGGGCAGGCTTGAGGCACGGAGACTGAACTGCTCCCTCCGTCCCTCCCTCACCCCCTAAGAGAAAGGGTGCTCCCTGCAGACCAGGGCAGGCTTGAGGCACGGAGACTGAACTGCTCCCTCCCTCACCCCCCTAAGAGAAAGGGTGCTCCCTCCAGACCAGGGCAGGCTTGAGGCACGGAGACTGAACTGCTCCCTCTCTCCCTCACCCCCTAAGAGAAAGGGTGCTCCCTCCAGACCAGGGCAGGCTTGAGGCGGAGACTGAACTGCTCCCTCCTTCCCTCACCCCCTAAGAGAAAGGGTGCTCCCTCCAGACCAGGGCAGGCTTGAGGCGCGGAGACTGAACTGCTCCCTCCCTCCCTCACCCCCCCTAACAGAAAGGGTGCTCCCTCCAGACCAGGGCATGAGGCACGGAGACTGAACTGCTCCCTCCCTCCCTCACCCCCCCTAACAGAAAGGGTGTTCTCAGCTCAAAAACTTGAATTTGCTTTATAACTTGAACGAGTCATTGTTTATAAAGCATTGCAGCTCAGAAGCGCGTAGGAGGAGATTCGGGTTTGGTTTGAATTGTAGGGTAACTTTTGCTTTTTTGAGTCACATGATCTTGGGAATACAATAAAAAATAGGATATGGGGGGGGAGAGGGGGCGGACAACGTTATCACGTGTTTCCTGTCAGCAGAGTTGTTTTTTTTTTTTAAAATGCGAAAAATATTTATACATATTACCAGCCCCCTGCTGAATTAATATACAGCGACAGGACGCGGTAGTGAAAAGCCGCATACAAACACAGCGCTGTGATACAAAACTGCTGCCCTGTATTCTATCGCTGTTCGGAGTGGGCTGGCGAACCGCTGGGACCGTACTGTGGCGTGGACCGGGACAGAAACCGGGCACGAAGCATGCACAACTAGTGGGGCGGTCGGGCTGCGACGGGATTAATCAGAGCTGTGCGGTCGGGACCGAGACAGTAAGTCGGCTGTTGGTGGGTATTTATTTTTTCTCTGTCCCTCCCTTCATGTTGTCTCTGCTAGCCTGGCTATATCCTGTCGCAGCGGGAGGTAAGGCACTGCACAATGTGAAATAGAATTGATACTGTACCAGAAGATTAGTGTTGCTGTGATTTATCACAATTCAGCCGTCTAATATACTGTAATGCATGGTATAAACCAATGTGCATTAAGAGTTGTACAAATGGCAAAACATGGTGTTTAAATTCACACCATGTGTGAAACCAGAACGTTTTTTATAACAGATCTGTGTTTGTAATTCACTAGCCCGGCGTCCTAATACCGATTAACCTGTTTTTGAAATTCACGTTGAAGTCTGGTTTTGCTTTGCCGTGTCTCTGCTGTTCCAGAGCTGTAAGAACGCGAGGAATGCCTGCCTGCCCGCTGCGGGGTTTGAGGTTTGGGGGGAAGCTGGCTTTTCTTGCCGGAGGTTATTCACTCTGCAGAAAAAAACAAAAAAAAAAACATGGCAGAGTGGCCTATCGGATTAGAGGCAATTGCAAACCCAAACGTGTGTAGGACAGGCAGGGAGGGTGTGATACAAGTAAGGTAAAGATTGTGCAAAAACTAGCCAGTATCACGTTCACCATGCAGAGTCAGACAGACACACTGACGGACACGATCCGTGCATACTGTGGTTTAAGCTGCTGTGCAATGGGAGTCATTATTATTATTATTATTATTATTATTATTATTATTATTATTATTATTATGATGATGATGTGACCGCTGTTTCAAACCCCTCTGTCTGTCTGTCTGTGGCGCTGTTTAAAGCCGATGGGGGTCTCTGTAAGGATCTGTGACAGAGCTGTTGAGTGCAGGTTCTCTTCCATGCATTGTGCTTGCTCTGTAAATCCCCCCTGAACGCACACAGAGGAGTTTATTAACCCCCCAGGTACCCTTCACCTGGCAGTCCAGGAACCACAGCTTTCACAGCACGGAGCAGCTATAAGACCCAGTGCAGTCCCATGCACTCCCCAGAGCTCCACTTGCTGCTGCCAGACCCCCTCCAGTACAGTGTTCTGTGACTCGCTGCAGAGTTCAGTTATACCAGTCATGCCAGCGAGGCGCCCTGACGCCCTGTCCTGGGAGGTGACGTTCTTGAGCAGTTGAAGCTACACAATAGATTCAAAGCTAGTTTATAAAAAATACCGGTAACACTTTAAAATGTGTCTGTAATTCCAGTGTAACTAACACAGGATTTCCTACTGATTTCAAATGAGATTCCTGTTGAATTCTTGACTTGAATTCTCATTTTAGCATGGCTCGGCTACAAGGTGCTCGGAAAGTTTCCGAAATCACCCGGTTTCTCAACATTCCCTGAATTCAAATGGAATCAGATTTGTTGTGTTGAGGTTGTGTAGCTTGAGCTGTTTAAGAATGACACACAGAGGTTCTCCATGGGCCTCGAGGCTGGGTGTAACTTTATCTCACAGGCACAGAGTGAATGTGTTTATCTGCAGCAGCAGCAGCAGCAGCAGCTCTCAGACAAACAAGGACTGCAGCCTCATACTTCACATGGGATAGTCATTGAATAACCAGCCTGGAAAAACAAGAAGGGGGAGAGAAAGATCAGATCAGGTCAGGTTTCACATGCAGTCTGTGAGCTTAATAATAATCTCTCTCTACTCTCTTCTGTCTCCTCTGTCCTCCCCCCCCCCTCTCTCTCTCTCCATTCTCTCCTCTCTTCATTCTCCACTCTGCTCTCCTCTCTCCACTCTTCTCTCTTCCCTCTCCATGCTCTCCTCTCTTCCCCCCTCTCTCCACTCTCTTCTCTCCTCTCTGCTCTCCTCTCTCCATTCTGCTCTCCTCTCTCTTCCCCCCTCTCTCCACTCTCTCCTCTCTGCTCTCCTCTCTCTCTCTCTCTCTCTCTCTCTCTCTCCTCTCTCTCTCTCTCTCTCTCTCTCTCCTCTCTCTCTCTCTCTCTCTCTCTCTCTCTCTCTCTCTCCTCTCTCTCTCTCTCTCTCTCTCTCCCTCTCTCCTCTCTGCTCTCTCTCTCTCTTCTCCCTCTCCTCTGCTCTCCTCTCTCTCTCTCCCCTCTCTCCACTCTCTCCACTCTGCTCTCTCTCTCTCTCTCTCCACTCTGCTCTCCTCTCTCTCTCTCCCCTCTCTCTCTCTCTCCACTCTGCTCTCTCTCTCTCTCTCTCCCTCTCTCCTCTCTCTCCTCTCTCTCTCCTCCCTCTCCCTCTCTCCCTCTCTCTCCTCTCTCTCTCTTCCCCCCTCTCCACTCTGCTCTCCTCTCTCTCTCTCTCTCTCCTCTCTCTCTCTCCTCTCTCTCTCTCTCTCTCTCTCTCTCTCTCTCTCCCCTCTCCACTCTGCTCTCTCTCTCTCTTCCCCTCTCTCTCACTCTGCTCTCTCTCTCTCTCTCTCTCTCCTCTCCTCTCTCTCCTCTCTCTCTCTCTCTCTTCCCCCCTCTCCACTCTGCTCTCCTCTCTCTCTCTTCCCCCCTCTCTCCACTCTCTCCACTCTGCTCTCTCTCTCTCTCCCCTCTCTCACTCTGCTCTCTCTCTCTCTCCCCCTCTCCACTCTGCTCTCTCTCTCTCTCTCTCTCTCACTCTGCTCTCTCTCTTCCCCCCTGCCCTCTCTGCTCTCTCTCTCTCTCTCTCTCCCCCTCTCTCCA
Organism: Acipenser oxyrinchus oxyrinchus; assembly: GCA_030684275.1. Lineage (NCBI taxonomy): Eukaryota > Metazoa > Chordata > Actinopteri > Acipenseriformes > Acipenseridae > Acipenser > Acipenser oxyrinchus. The sequence continues at coordinate 5,240,421 of CM060267.1, forward strand.
CTCTGCTCTCTCTCTCTTCCCCCCTCTCCTCTCTACTCTCCTCTCTCTCTCTTGTAGTCCCTTGGATCTGGAGGCGGGATCCTGGAGTGTGTCCAATCGGAGTGCGGGATTGGCGGGCTGTTCCAATGCCACTGGGGCGAGGGGGTCCGGAGGTCGAGGCGAGGAGGCAGCGTCTTGGCATGCGGCGTGGCCGCCTCTCGGCTCCTCCGTGGAGATCCGGGAGAAGGGATCAGAGATCCTGAAAGAGGAGCTGCACAAAGCACAGAAAGTGAGGAGGCGGAAGAGGGGAGGGAGGAGTGAGCTAGCCAGTGTTTAGTAGTTGTGGACGAGTAAATGACAAATGTTTCATTTTCAGTGTCATCAATCACTGAATTTATATTGAAGACACTGAGAAAGACTTCTAGTGAAAACGTTTATCACTGAATTTACACTGAAGACACTGAGAAAGACTTCTAGTGAAAACGTTTATCACTGAATTTACACTGAAGACACTGAGAAAGACTTCTAGTCAAAACGTTTCATTGAACTCCTCAAGCTTCTCTGTTAGTATGTTAGCATTGCGTAAGAGCTCTCTGTTTGCACTGTGTGTGTAAGAGCTCTCTGTTAGCATTGTGTGTGTAAGAGCTCTGTGTTTGCACTGTGTGTGTAAGAGCTCTGTGTTTGCACTGTGTGTGTAAGAGCTCTGTGTTAGCATTGTGTGTGTGTAAGAGCTCTGTGTTAGCATTGTGTGTGTAAGAGCTCTCTGTTTGCACTGTGTGTGTAAGAGCTCTGTGTTAGCATTGTGTGTGTGTAAGAGCTCTGTGTTAGCAGTGTGTAAGAGCTCTGTGTTAGCATTGTGTGTGTAAGAGCTCTCTGTTTGCACTGTGTGTGTAAGAGCTCTGTGTTTGCAGTGTGTAAGAGCTCTGTGTTAGCATTGTGTAAGAGCTCTGTGTTAGCATTGTGTGTGTAAGAGCTCTGTGTTAGCAGTGTGTGTGTAAGAGCTCTGTTTGCACTGTGTGTGTAAGAGTTCTGTGTTAGCATTGTGTGTGTGTAAGAGCTCTGTGTTAGCAGTGTGTAAGAGCTCTGTGTTAGCATTGTGTGTGTAAGAGCTCTCTGTTTGCACTGTGTGTGTAAGAGCTCTGTGTTAGCAGTGTGTAAGAGCTCTGTGTTAGCATTATGTGTGTAAGAGCTCTGTGTTAGCATTGTGTGTGTAAGAGCTCTGTGTTAGCATTGTGTAAGAGCTCTGTGTTAGCATTGTGTAAGAGCTCTGTTAGCATTGTGAGAGCTCTGTGTTAGCATTGTGTAAGAGCTCTGTGTTAGCATTGTGTAAGAGCTCTGTGTTAGCATTGTGTAAGAGCTCTGTTAGCATTGTGAGAGCTCTGTGTTAGCATTGTGTGTGTAACTGTTAGCATTGTGTAAGAGCTCTCTGTTAGCATTGTGTGTGTAAGAGCTCTCTGTTAGCATTGTGTGTGTAAGAGCTCTCCGTTTGCATTGTGTGTGTAAGAGCTCTCTGTTAGCATTGTGTGTGTAAGAGCTCTCTATTTGCATTGTGTGTGTAAGAGCTCTCTATTTGCATTGTGTGTGTAAGAGCTCTCTGTTTGCACTGTGTGTGTAAGAGCTCTCAGTTTGCACTGTGTGTATAAGAACTGTGTGTGTGTGTGTGTGTGACTCCTGCAGGAGCTGAAGCTGAAGGATGAGGAGTGTGAGCGCCTGTCCCGGGTTCGAGAGCAACTGGAGCAGGAGCTGGAGGAGCTGACTGCCAGCCTGTTTGAGGTGCGTCCGTCCAGCAGAGACAGGTCCCAGTGCAGACTGGTCTGAGCCTCTGTAGATTCTAGTGTCAGCTCAATTACACACTGACACTGACCCCCCCCCCCACACACACTGACCCCCCCATACACACACAGACACACACTCTGACACACGTACACACACACTGACCCTGCCACACACACACTGACCCACACACACACACTGACCACAACCACACACTGACACACACACACATTCTGACACACGTACACACACACTGACCCTGCCACACACACACACTGACCCCCCACACACACACTGACCACAACCACACACTGACACACACACACACACTCTGACACACGTACACACACACACACACTGACCCGCCACACACACACACTGACCACAACCACACACACACACACTGACCACAACCACACACTGACACACACACACACTGACACACGTACACACACACTGACATCCCCCCACACACACACACACACACACACAGACCCCCTCCCCACACACACACAGACAGACCCCCACACACACACTGACCCCCCCCCCACACACACACAATTACCACCTGAAGGGCCAGGATTGAAAAATGTAATATTATTTATTTCTTTATTTATTTTGTTGTCACATTAAGTTCCCTTTAGTGAAGGCAGTCTGGTAACAATGCAAATCAAATCAAAGGCTCTTTCATTAAAACAGGAAGAGCGCAGGAACACTTTGCAATGCAGAGCGGACCTCTCGCCCTCCTCGTCTCTCTCCCTCATTCCTTTCTCTTCCTTCCTCTCCCCTTGTCTCCTCTCAGGAGGCTCACAAAATGGTTCGGGAGGCGAACACGAAGCAGGCGGTGGCTGAGAAGCAGCTGAGAGAAGCACAGGGGAAGGTGAGCCCGTCCAATCACCTGAAAGATTGATACGCTGACTGACTCATTGATTGATTGATTAGCTGGTGGGTTTGCTGGGTGATTCATAGAAGTATTGCCCCTTTCTCCCCCCCCTCTCAGATTGATGTTCTCCTGGCTGAAGTCTGCGCTCTCAAGATGCTGGTCCTCACCTCCACCCCCTCCTCCCCGAACAGGGAGATGCACCCCCAGCTGCTCAGCCCCCCCAAGTCCGTCTTCAAGAAGGGCCACACCCGCAACAAGAGTGCCAGCAGCGCCGTCGCCACGGCAATGCCCCTGCCGGGCTCCGCCGCGCAGCTAATCAGCAGGGACAGCAAGGAGGTGAGGGGCGTGGCTCTGTAGCTCTGTGTTCTGCACTGAGAGTTAATCACAATAGACTGGGCTGGTTTACTGCCTGGTGATTGGGTTGAGTGGTGCGATCTTAAACTGAAAACAGCTGAACACCCAAACGAATAGAGCTAGTCTACTAACTTGAGCTTCCTCACTGTCTCTGTCTCTGTCCTCTCTCTCTCTCTCTCTCTCTCTCTCTCTCTCTCTCTCTCTCTCTCTCTCTCTCTCTCAGCCTGCAGTCCCTGCTCTCCTGTCTCTGATCCTGTGTATAGTGCCGGGTAGGGCAGTCCATGTGACCTATGAACCCTGCTGGCAGGACGAGGGGGCGGGGCCTATGTCCTACCTTCGCCAGGTAACCCTAACCCTACCCCCCCTCCTCCTTTCACCTTTCGTTTCTTTTCTCAGATCCTTTTCTTTATTTTGTTGTGCTGTTTTCTCTCTCTGTTGCTTGACTGGTACACTCTCCCAGCTTCCTGCTGCATTGCACAGTGCCCTGTTGAAGCTTTCGTCCGGGTAGAGCAGGGATGGGAAGGAGACTCCCGTTGCACAGCAGTCTGATCCACTGCTGGTTTCACTATGAGTTTAATAAGACACACCTGAGCTTGTTACCTAGACACACTGGGGCTGATCAAGCTGGTAGTCAAACCTGGACTGGGTGACACTGCTGTGCTACAGGAGTCGTATTACCAGCCCCGTGGTCATTGTTTGCTTTTTTCTTGTTTTGTTGTCTCTCAGGATCCTCCGTGTGTGTGTGTGTGTGTGTGTGTGTGTGTGTGTGTGTGTGTGTGTGTGTGTGTGCAGTGAGAGATGCTGCACTGTGTGTGTGTGGGGGGGGGAGAGCTCGTGGGGTTTGGGTTTTGAGCTCGTGGGGTTTGGGTTTTGAGCTCGTGGGGTTTGGGTTTTGAGCTTGTGGGGTTTGGGTTTTGAGCTTCGTGGGGTTTGGGTTTTAAGCTTGTGGGGTTTGGGTTTTGAGCTTGTGGGGTTTGGGTTTGGATTTGAGCTTCGTGGGGTTTGGATTTGAGCTTCGTGGGGTTTGTGTTTTTGAGCTCGTGGGGTTTGGGTTTGAGCTTCGTGGGGTTTGGGTTTTGAGCTTCGTGGGGTTTGGGTTTGAGCTTCGTGGGGTTTGGGTTTTGAGCTCGTGGGGTTTGGGTTTTGAGCTTCGTGGGGTTTGGGTTTGAGCTTCGTGGGGTTTGGGTTTTGAGCTTCGTGGGGTTTGGGTTTTGAGCTTCGTGGGGTTTGGGTTTGAGCTTCGTGGGGTTTGGGTTTTGAGCTTCGTGGGCTTTGGGTTTGAGCTTGTGGGGTTTGGGTTTTGAGCTTCGTGGGGTTTGGGGTTGAGCTTCGTGGGGTTTGGGTTTTGAGCTTCGTGGGGTTTGGGGTTGAGCTTCGTGGGGTTTGGGTTTTGAGCTCGTGGGCTTTGGGTTTGAGCTTGTGGGGTTTGGGTTTGGGTTTGAGCTTGTGGGGTTTGGGTTTGAGCTCGTGGGGTTTGTGTTTTGAGCTTCGTGGGGTTTGTGTTTGAGCTTCGTGGGGTTTGGGTTTGAGCTTCGTGGGGTTTGTGGTTTGAGCTTCGTGGGGTTTGGGTTTGAGCTTCGTGGGGTTTGGGTTTGAGCTCGTGGGGTTTGGGTTTGAGCTTGTGGGGTTTGGGTTTGGGTTTGAGCTCGTGGGGTTTGGGTTTGAGCTCGTGGGGTTTGGGTTTGAGCTTCGTGGGGTTTGGGTTTGAGCTTCGTGGGGTTTGGGTTTGAGCTTCGTGGGGTTTGGGTTTGAGCTTTCGTGGGGTTTGGGTTTGAGCTTCGTGGGGTTTGGGTTTTGAGCTTCGTGGGGTTTGGGTTTGAGCTCGTGGGGTTTGGGTTTTGAGCTTCGTGGGGTTTGGGTTTTGAGCTCGTGGGGTTTGGGTTTTGAGCTCGTGGGGTTTGGGTTTTGGGCTCGTGGGGTTTGGGTTTTGAGCTTGTGGGGTTTGGGTTTGAGCTTCGTGGGGTTTGGGTTTTGAGCTCGTGGGGTTTGGGTTTTGAGCTTCGTGGGGTTTGGGTTTTGAGCTCGTGGGGTTTGGGTTTTGAGCTCGTGGGGTTTGGGTTTGAGCTCGTGGGGTTTGGGTTTTGAGCTTCGTGGGGTTTGGGTTTGAGCTCGTGGGGTTTGGGTTTGAGCTTCGTGGGGTTTGGGTTTTGAGCTTCGTGGGGTTTGGGTTTTGAGCTCGTGGGGTTTGGGTTTTGAGCTCGTGGGGTTTGGGTTTTGAGCTTCGTGGGGTTTGGGTTTTGAGCTTCGTGGGGTTTGGGTTTTGAGCTTCGTGGGGTTTGGGGTTTGAGCTTCGTGGGGTTTGGGTTTTGAGCTCATGGGGTTTGGGTTTGAGCTTCGTGGGGTTTGGGTTTGAGCTCATGGGGTTTGGGTTTGAGCTCGTGGGGTTTGGGTTTGAGCTCGTGGGGTTTGGGTTTTGAGCTCGTGGGGTTTGGGGTTGAGCTCGTGGGGTTTGGGTTTTGAGCTCGTGGGGTTTGGGTTTTGAGCTCGTGGGGTTTGGGTTTGAGCTCGTGGGGTTTGGGTTTGAGCTCGTGGGGTTTGGGTTTGAGCTTGTGGGGTTTGGGTTTTGAGCTTGTGGGGTTTGGGTTTGGGTTTGAGCTTGTGGGGTTTGGGTTTGAGCTCGTGGGGTTTGGGTTTGAGCTCGTGGGGTTTGGGTTTTGAGCTCATGGGGTTTGGGTTCTGTTCAGTCTGCTGGTATTTGATATTGATTAGGTTGAAATGTCCAGAACACCCCTCATGAACAGAGTACAAGCACAGCAAAGTGTATTAAACCCCCTCCCCCTCTCTCAGGTGGACTCTGTCCTGTTCTCAGAGTTCCTGTCCTGGAGGGTGGAGCCGAGCCTCGAGCCAGACAGCCTGTTCCTGCAGAGAGTCTACAGGGAGGACATCGGACCCTGCCTGGCCTTCGCTAAGAGAGAGGTAACCCCGTACGAAACACACACAGGGGACCCCCAGATACAGAGGTGACCCCAGTACAGAGAGGTAACCCCCCAAAATAAACACACTTTTCCACAGCCTCCCTCTCTCTCCCAGTCTGTCCAGGCTGCAGTGGAGAGTTTGAGTTTGGAGCTGTGTGTTGCTGTATTGAAGTCTCTTTCTCTCCCCTCTCTCCCAGCTCTCCCAGTCTGTCCAGGCTGCAGTGGAGAGTTTGAGTTTGGAGCTGTGTGTTGCTGTATTGAAGTCTCTTTCTCTCCCCTCTCTCCCTCTCTCTCCCAGTCTGTCCAGGCTGCAGTGGAGAGTTTGAGTTTGGAGCTGTGTGTTGCTGTATTGAAGTCTCTTTCTCTCCCCTCTCTCCCAGCTCTCCCAGCTCTCCCAGTCTGTCCAGGCTGCAGTGGAGAGTTTGAGTTTGGAGCTGTGTGTTGCTGTATTGAAGTCTCTCTCTCTCTCTCCCTCTCCCAGCTCTCCCAGTCTGTCCAGGCTGCAGTGGAGAGTTTGAGTTTGGAGCTGTGTGTTGCTGTATTGAAGTCTCTCTCTCTCCTCTCTCCCTCTCTCTCCCAGTCTGTCCAGGCTGCAGTGGAGAGTTTGAGTTTGGAGCTGTGTGTTGCTGTATTGAAGTCTCTTTCTCTCCCCTCTCTCCCAGCTCTCCCAGTCTGTCCAGGCTGCAGTGGAGAGTAACACTCTGAGTATTGAACCAGCCGCAGTCCAGGCCTTGCCCATGGTGAAAGCCTCAGCCATCGAGTGTGGCGGCCCCAAGTAAGAACCTCCTTGAGCTTCAAACGAGTTTCAAAACAGCAGCAACACAAACTCACACAAGCCCTGGAAGCAGAGCTCTGATCCTGCTCTAAATCCTGATCATTTCAATATTAATAATAATAGACTTCATTGAGGGGAGCTCTGAACCCCAGGACTGGGTGCAGCAGCAGCAGCAGCAGCAGCAGCAGGGCTAGTGTGAGTTTCTAACCCTGCTTGAATGCTGTCTCTCTTTCTCTCTCTCTCTCTCGCTCTCTCTTCCCCACTTCGCTGCTTTATAAACGAATCCTGTCTTTTATTTTCTAGTGGGTGGCGGGCTCATGTGGTGACGTAAGTGATGATTCCTGAGCTTTTTTTTTTTTTGGTAACCCCATTAACGAATGCAGGAATGTTTTTTACTAATCGGCGAGCTCGTTCTCACCAGCGTTTGCAGTTTTTAACTTTTACTCGTCTGTGTGTCTTCATCACCCCCCACCTCCACTTCCCACCTTTCTTCCAAGAGGTGAACCCCACTCCTCCTCGTCCCCCTCACTCCCTCTCTCCGTCTGTCTGTCTCTCACTCCCTCTCTGTCTGTCTGTCTCTCACTCCCTCTCTCTCTAGCAGAGGGAGTGGCTGTTGTATACTAACTGCTCTTCCGTCTCTACTGGCTTGGTGCGTTTTGAGATTTTGTTATTTATCTAAACTTGTAACTGTGTGCCCAACTTCTGATTGGCTGGTGTTTCCATGCTGCCCCCTACACACCATCTGATTGGCTGGTGTCTCTCTCCTCACAGGAAGTGTGCTCTGAGTGGAATGTCGCGGGCCTGCAAGCACCGAATCAAACTGGGAGACTCTGGGAGCCATTATTACATCTCCCCGTGCAGCCGAGCCCGGGTACGAGGGTGCCTGCAGAAGGGCTTTCTGGAATCAGCTAGGATATTTGAGCATCCTGTACTTTATATTGAGTTGAATAATAGCCACACAGCATAGCGCCAGCCAGTTTTGAACTAAAACTTAGTCATGTACTGTAGCTATTTAGTGCATGAAATGAACTCAATATTTAACTTTTAAAATATATTTTAACTTTTAAAATATATATTTGGAGTACATTTATTTGTATTTACACAAAGCTGGCAGTTGTGTAGTATTTAATATCTAGTTAAACCTTTCTCTCTCTGTCTCTCTCATTTCAGATCACTGCTGTGTGTAACTTCTTCACCTATATCCGTTACATCCAGCAGGGGCTAGTCCGGCAGGAAGGTAAGGGTGAAGGGTTAAGGGTTAAGGGTTAGGGGAGGGGCTAGTGCTTCAGAAAGGTAAGGAAATCTTCAGAGGCATTTGGAAATACTAGAATGTGTGTCAGTGGGTTTTATTAAGCTTCTTTTGCTGTTTCTAAGTTCAGCGCTGTACAGTGTTTTAATAGTCCCGGATGACTGGCTGACAGACAGGCACAGGTCAGCTGTAAAGACCAAACGGGTTCGCATCCGAAGATCCAGGGATCCTAACTTGGTTGCAGCAAAAAACAAAAGAACATTGATTCTCCATCTCGCCAGCAGGGGGCAGAACACGCAGCTGCAGGGCCTCGCACAGAAACCACTTGAAATTAACATGCTGCTGCTGCTGCTGCTATGAGAAAAAGCACCGATAAGAGGGAGAGTTTCACTGTCTGAGTGTTGGTTTGTTTTTTTGCTTGTTGGCCCCCCTGTTCTACACGCTGCACTTGGTATAACCCTAACCCCCTCCACCTGTGTGTGTTTCAGATGAGCAGATGTACTGGGAGGTGATGAGACTCAGGAAGGAGATGTCGATGGCGAAACTGGGCTTCTTCAGAGAAGATGAGGTGTAGAGACAGAGGGGGGGGGGGTCACCTCCAGGATGGAAAGTGAAGGTGGGGGAATTACGAATGAAGAAAAAAGAAAAGTGATTTGAAATATTGAAGACAAAGATAGAAACTTTTTTACTTTTTTTTTGTTTTGTTTTAAGCACAATGTGCTCCTGACCTTCACACAACCCCCTTGACACACACACACACACACACACACACACACACACACACACACCCTGACCTTCAAACACACACCCCCCCTGACCCTCACACACACCCCTCACCCTCACTGCTAGCTGATAGGTTTATGATTCTGCTCCCAAGATTAGTACAGCTGTGAAGGTGGGGACTGAAAACCAATTCTGAACTCTCAACTCTCAACCACACTGAGACACAGACACACTCTCACACACACTGAGACACAGACACACTTTCACACACACTGACACAGACACACTCTCACACACATAGACACACTCTCAACCACACTGAGACACAGACACACACTCTCAACCACACTGAGACACAGACATACACTCTCAACCACACTGAGACAGACACACTCACACTGAGACACAGACACACTCTCACACTGACACAGACACACTTTCACACACACTGACACAGACACACTCTCACACACATAGACACACTCTCAACCACACTGAGACACTGTCACACTCTCAACCACACTGAGACACAGACACACACTCTCAACCACACTGAGACACAGACACACTCTCACACTGAGACACAGACACACTCACACTGAGACACAGACACACTCTCACACTGAGACACAGACACACTTTCACACACACTGACACAGACACACTCTCACACACATAGACACACTCTCACCCACACCGAGACACAGACACACACTCTCACCCCCACAGACACACACTCTCAACCACACTGAGACACAGACACACTCTCACACACACTGAGACACAGACACACTCTCACACACACTGAGACACAGACACACACTGACACACTCACACACACTGACACAGACACACTCTCACACACACTGACACAGACACACTCTCACACACACTGAGACACAGACACACTCTCAACCACACTGACACAGACACACTCTCACACACACTGACACAGACACACTCTCACACACACTGAGACACAGACACACTCTCAACCACACTGACACAGACACACTCTCACACACACTGACACACAGACACACTCACACACACTGACACACAGACACACTCTCAACCACACTGAGACACAGACACACTCTCAACCACACTGAGACACAGACACACTCTCAACCACACTGAGACACAGACACACTCTCAACCACACTGAGACACAGACACACACACACACTGAGACACAGACACACTCAACCACACTGAGACACAGACACACTCTCAACCACACTGAGACACACACACTCTCAACTACACTGACACACAGACACCTAGACTCTCACACACTCTGCGTCTGGCTCACACTGTATTTCAGAAGCAGGCAGTCAGACTCCAGGCTGTCATGAAGGGGAGATGGATTTTTACAGTATTGCATGAACAAATACTCTAATATATAAAGATATCTATGCATCCAGTCCTTGACAATGTTTTATATGGCGATCATCTTATTTTAAAACTTTTCTTTAGTCAGTCAATGGCACCATGTTTGGTGCTGCCACTGCTTCCACACTGCAGCCCAGCTCTCTAACCACTGAGCTACTCAAACCCGCTGCCTTCCACACTGCAGCCCAGCTCTCTAACCACTGAGCTACTCAAACCCGCTGCCTTCCACACTGCAGCCCAGCTCTCTAACCACTGAGCTACTCAAACCCGCTGCCTTCCACGCTGCAGCCCAGCTCTCTAACCACTGAGCTCCTCAAACCCGCTGCCTTCCACACTGCAGCCCAGCTCTCTAACCACTGAGCTCCTCAAACCCGCTGCCTTCCACACTGCAGCCCAGCTCTCTAACCACTGAGCTCCTCAAACCCGCTGCCTTCCACGCTGCAGCCCAGCTCTCTAACCACTGAGCTCCTCAAACCCGCTGCCTTCCACACTGCAGCCCAGCTCTCTAACCACTGAGCTCCTCAAACCCGCTGCCTTCCACACTGCAGCCCAGCTCTCTAACCACTGAGCTACTCAAACCCGCTGCCTTCCACACTGCAGCCCAGCTCTCTAACCACTGAGCTCCTCAAACCCCCTGCCTTCCACACTGCAGCCCAGCGCTTTCTTTATCTAACCACTGAGCTCCTCAAACCCACTGCCTTCCACACTGCAGCCCAGCGCTTTCTTTATCTAACCACTGAGCTCCTCAAACCCACTGCCTTCCACACTGCAGCCCAGCGCTTTCTTTATCTAACCACTGAGCTACTTAAACCCACTGTCTTCCACACGGCAGCCCAGCTCTCTAACCACTGAGCTCCTCAAACCCGCTGCCTTCCACACTGCAGCCCAGCACATTACTTGTTGTTTTTTAAGCAAGGTTAAGCAATAACTCTCTCTGGAGTCCTGGTGGTGCTGCTGTTATATACTCTCAGTATATGACTCTATTCTGTAATCTATAGGAAAAAACAGTATTTAAAAATAAAAATAAAAATCTATTAACTAACATAAAATATACAATTATACAAATTCTGTGTCATGTTGTGTTTTGGTTTTTTTTGTACTGGGACCACGCCCCAGTCTGCCTGGCTCCTCCAATCACTGGCTTTCTGTCTGATTCAGCAGGGCTGGCATTGGTCCTCAGAGGTCTGTGGTAGACACGTGTCTACAGCCTGCACTTAGTCTTCTTTGTGGCAGACTAGTTAGGTTCACTATATTGTGAAAGATATATAGTGTGCAGTGGAGCTTGTACGTGAGGGGAGTTTGCTGATGTTTTCTATGGAGTTCTCTTTCCTATAGACCTCTATACAGCTCTGCACTGTTGAGTGGAGTTCTCTTTCCTATAGACCTCTATACAGCTCTGCAGTGTTGAGTTCTCTTTCCTATAGACCTCTATACAGCACTGCACTGTTGAGTGGAGTTCTCTTTCCTATAGACCTCTATACAGCTCTGCAGTGTTGAGTTCTCTTTCCTATAGACCTCTATACAGCTCTGCACTGTTGAGTGGAGTTCTCTTTCCTATAGACCTCTATACAGCTCTGCACTGTTGAGTGGAGTTCTCTTTCCTATAGACCTCTATACAGCTCTGCAGTGTTGAGTTCTCTTTCCTATAGACCTCTATACAGCACTGCACTGTTGAGTGGAGTTCTCTTTCCTATAGACCTCTATACAGCTCTGCACTGTTGAGTGGAGTTCTCTTTCCTATAGACCTCTATACAGCTCTGCAGTGTTGAGTTCTCTTTCCTATAGACCTCTATACAGCACTGCACTGTTGAGTGGAGTTCTCTTTCCTATAGACCTCTATACAGCTCTGCACTGTTGAGTTCTCTTTCCTATAGACCTCTAAACAGCTCTGCACTGTTGAGTGGAGTTCTCTTTCCTATAGACCTCTATACAGCTCTGCACTGTTGAGTTCTCTTTCCTATAGACCTCTATACAGCGCTGCACTGTTGAGTGGAGTTCTCTTTCCTATAGACCTCTATACAGCTCTGCAGTGTTGAGTTCTCTTTCCTATAGACCTCTATACAGCTCTGCAGTGTTGAGTTCTCTTTCCTATACACCTCTATACAGCTCTGCAGTGTTGAGGGAGTTTTCTTTCAATAGACCTTTTTTTTGGGGAAGTGGTATGTAGGGAGGAGAGAGGTTTTGGGGAGTGGTTTGGAGAGAGGTTTTGGGGAAAGGGAGTGGTTTGGAGGAGAGGAGAGGGTCTGTGGAGAGGGAGTGGTTTGGAGGAGAAGAGAGGTTTGGGGAGTGGTTTGGAGGAGAGGTTTTGGGGAGAGGGAGTGGTTTGGAGGGGCGGGGAGTGGTTTGGATGAGAGGAGATGGTTTGGAGGAGAGGTTTTGGGGAGAGGGGAGTGGTTTGGAGGACAGGAGAGTGGTTTGGAGGAGAGGTTTTGAGGAGGGGAGTGGCTGGGGGGGAGTGGTTTGGAGGACAGGGGAGATGGTTTGGGGAGTGGTTTGGAGGAGAGGAGATGGTTTGGGGAGTGGTTTGGAGGAGAGGTTTTGGGGAGAGGGGAGTGGTTTTCATCTGCACATACATTGATCTGCAGACACACAGGTGTGCAGGGAGGAGGAGAGGGAAGGGAACATAGGGAAGGAAGAGGAGGACAGAGAGATGGCAGAGGGGGATAGGATATGTTCCATAGAGAGTTTGGAGGTTATGCATGTAGATGCATCGTAGGCAGTGTGACGCTGCAGGTTTTATAATATTGCTATTTGAATTCCCACCAGCAGATGGCAGGAGAGTTCTGTGAGGATACAATCTGCCTCTTGGAAACAAACCCGCGCCACATTCCTTCGCCAGAGACATTTCGTATAGAATTACCCAACACTGGCGCACACGGCAGCACTGAGACTCTTCACTGATTGGTCAATTGAACAGCCCCCCTGCCGCTTACCCACATTCCTCACGGCATCACAAACTTGTGTAAGCAGCTTTTCAGCTCCAAGATCTGTTTGTGTGAAAGAGCACAGCAGGGATTACTGAGTCCAGGAACTCTGAGTAATAGAATGAATGCAGGAGTTGCGTCTCCATTGGAACTTCAAAACGACAAAGCCTCTGAACGTTTAAACCACGCCAGGTCCTAGATATTTCCATTGAATCGAGGTGAGAGCAGACTTTCGCTTCCCCTGCCCTGTCGGTCTCCATGCTGGGGTGGGTAGGCCAGTGTTCTCACAGTAAGCATGTCTGAATGGATGTCGTGTTCCGGTTTGTGAGCCCTGGTACTGCACTGACATACCAACACATTCCTGAGGGCTTATTCTACAAGGAGAGCCGCGTGACCCCCCACACACACACACACTGACACACCGACACATTCCTGATGATCTATTCTACAAGGAGAGCCGCGTGACCAAGTGGCACAGGGGCAGCACGACCCCCCACACACACACACTGACACACCGACACATTCCTGAGGGCTTATTCTACAAGGAGAGCCGCGTGACCCCCCACACACACACTGACACACCGACACATTCCTGAGGGCTTATTCTACAAGGAGAGCCGCGTGACCGAGTGGCACAGGGCAGCACGACCCCCACCCACACACACTGACACACCGACACATTCCTGATGATCTATTCTACAAGGAGAGCCGCGTGACCAAGTGGCACAGGGCAGCACGACCCCCACCCCACACACACTGACACACCGACACATTCCTGATGATCTATTCTACAAGGAGAGCAGCGTGACCGAGTGGCACAGGGCAGCACGACCCCCACACACACTGACACACCGACACATTCCTGAGGGCTTATTCTACAAGGACAGCCACGTGACCGAGTGGCACAGGGCAGCACGACCCCCCACACACACACACACACTGACACACCGACACATTCCTGATAATCTATTCTACAAGGACAGCCACGTGGCACAGGGCAGCACGACCCCCCCACACACACACACACTGACACACCGACACATTCCTGATAATCTATTCTACAAGGACAGCCACGTGGCACAGGGCAGCACGACCCCACACACACACTGACACACCGACACATTCCTGATGATCTATTCTACAAGGAGAGCGCGTGACCCGAGTGGCACAGGGCAGCACGACCCCCACACACACTGACACACCGACACATTCCTGATGATCTATTCTACAAGGAGAGCAGCGTGACCGAGTGGCACAGGGCAGCACGACCCCCACCACACACACACACACACTGACACACCGACACATTCCTGAGGGCTTATTCTACAAGGAGAGCCGCGTGACCGAGTGGCACAGGGCAGCACGACCCCCACACACACACTGACACACCGACACATTCCTGAGGGCTTATTCTACAAGGAGAGCCGCGTGACCGAGTGGCACAGGGCAGCACAATGACACACACACACACACACTGACACACAAAGAGGTGAGCACACAGGGAGCTGTTGTTAATCTTGAAATAGATTTATTTGATTTAAAAAAAAAACCAAATGTGCTGGCTCACTTCCAGCCTCCGTGAAGTCACGGCGCCTTCATACAGGAACGCTCACACAGGTACAGAGTCAAAACACACGCAAACGAGGGGCATTAAAAACACGCACGCACGCACGCACGCGCGCACGCCGACCACACGTTCAAACAGGTTACTGCAGTGTTTAATTAAATACCGTGCTTTGAAAGGAGAGAAACAGCGAACGACTTTCCAGGACTGGAATGAAACACACATGCCTGCAATCAGGGATCTCAGGTTCGTAACATTACTGTTGAATTTAGGAGCTCTTTAAAGGCCGCAGTAAACGCTTTTAATAATCTGGCCCTAAAACATCTTCCATTTACACAATACAAAACGAACTAACCCTGAAAATCACTGAAAAGGATTCCAGTGACAACAGGATCTCAGCCAGCAGGGGGCGTCGTGTTGCGCCTACAATGCATCCCTGCTGCTGAGGCACGCTGTTAAAAACAATGAAGTCAATTCATGAATTAGTTCATTAAATATTTTTTTATTTTTTTATTTTTTACTAAGAATACATTTGTGTGCTTAGGAGAGAGGGCAGAAGTTCAGAAATAGACTATCGCTTTACAGCATAAAAGGTGCAAGTGTTTGTTTTCTAAAATGTGAGTTTATTTTGTTTTTATTAATATTTCGTTTTTATTTTTAGTCGAGGTCTTTTGCAAGGCCAGGTAATGAACCCTGGTCAGCTCTGGTCCTGGGTTGACTGGCACTGAGTGGAGCTTCTGCGGTTCTAGTTTACTGGTGTTTTGGTTGCTGTGATTGTTCCTGAATGTTACGCACAAGCCAACAAGCACACTCCCCACTCCCACTCCCACCCCCACTCTGTGACTGGACTGGACACCAGCTAGCCTCACAGGGTTCTGATAAGATGTCTCATCTCACGCTTCACTAGACTGTGTTCCAGCTTCGTCTT
The DNA here is from genome assembly GCA_030684275.1 of Acipenser oxyrinchus oxyrinchus. NCBI lineage: Eukaryota > Metazoa > Chordata > Actinopteri > Acipenseriformes > Acipenseridae > Acipenser > Acipenser oxyrinchus. Next base: position 5,255,883 of record CM060267.1, read on the forward strand.
CCCTGCTGTGTCGTGAGACGTGACTTACCAGACAAAAGAGCCTAAGACAAATCTGATGAGGCAAGACCAACAAATGAGATGGGAAATGAGATCTCCCCCACTGCACCCCACCCTGAATTCTGTGCCGCACCATATACCTGCTTATAAGAAATGAGATCTACCCTGCGTCACCCCTCCCTGCACCCCACCCTGAATACCTGCTTATCAGAAATCAGATCAGCACTCTGATTATTTTTTTTGTTTAAAAACCTCCCTCTCTCTCTCTTCCAATCCTTTCCTTCAGTCTTTCTTTTGTTCGTCTGTTATCCTCTTTTCTTTTTCTACTCTTTCATACTTACCCCATCCCTCCCTTCCATCTTTCCCTCAACCTGGATCACAGCCTGTGCAACACAGAGAGGGTCGTGAGTGTGTGTGTGTGTGTGTGTGTGTGTGTGTGTGTGAGTGTGTGTGTCAGTGTTTACTCCACCATTATTTTTAAAGAGGTAAAACACCTTGTTATTTTTTACAAAACTAGAACCAAACAAGAACAAAGTTAAATATTTTAAGTCCTCTCAAAGTGTTCTGTTTCTCAAAACCAGGAGTCAATTAAAGACTGGAATAAATGCTTTGGAAATACTGCAGCAGGATTCTTAAAACAACCTGTGGGACAGGTCAGGACAGGACAGGATAGGACAGGACAACAATCACGGTGAGTCTGTGACTCTTTAGATCAGTCTGCATCATCAAACTACACTACAAAACAACATTGTCTTTAATTAATCTGTCTACAACCAAAAGAAACCCTGGAATGTTTAGGGCTGAGACCCCACCCCCCTCCCGGACTGTAGGGAGCGCTGGGGGGCAGGGGGACCCCACAGAATCACTTGTGGAGGTACGCGTCGAGCCACAGGTCACCTGACTTCCTCAGAGAGCTGTGAAACAACAACACACAAGAGTTAGGAATCAAACCCTGACGATGTGTGCGTATTGTTTGTCTGTCTGCAGAGCTTTGATGTGCTGTAAGAGAAAGTCCGCTCTCAGCTTGACTAGAGGCAGCCACTCCTTAAATCTAAATACAAAAATAAAATCTAAAATCTAAAATCTAAATGAAAAGGTCAATAATAAAACTTGAGGAAAAGCTGATATTAACGTATTTGACCTGTCGTGGTTTAAACATTCAGAACGCTTTGTCATGGACAATCAGATAGTGCAGGTTATACAGTGGTGTTGAAGGTGTGATTGTATTGAGATGGATCAGGTCATGCAGGTTATACAGTGGTGTTGATCCTGTACTGATCCTGTATTGATCCTGTACTGATCCTGTACTGATCATGTATTGATCCTGTGTTGATCCTGTACTAATCCTGTACTGACCCTGTATTGATCCTGTACTGATCCTGTGTTGATCCTGTACTGATCCTTTGTTGATCCTGTACTGACCCTGTATTGATACTGTGTTGATCCTGTACTGATCCTGTGTTTATCCTATACTGATCGTGTACTGATCCTGTATTGATCCTGTGTTGATCCTGTACTGATCCTGTACTGATCCTGTGTTGATCCTGTACTGATCCTGTGTTGATCCTGTACTGATCCTGTGTTTATCCTGTACTGATCCTGTACTGACCCTGTATTGATCCTGTGTTGATCCTGTACTGATCCTGTGTTTATCCTGTACTGATCCTGTGTTGATCCTGTACTGACCCTGTATTGATCCTGTGTTGATCCTGTACTGACCCTGTATTGATCCTGTGTTGATCCTGTACTGATCCTGTGTTTATCCTGTACTGATCCTGTGTTGATCCTGTACTGACCCTGTATTGATCCTGTGTTGATCCTGTGTTGATCCTGTACTGATCCTGTGTTTATCCTGTGCTGATCCTGTACTGATCCTGTATTGATCTTGTGTTGATCCTGTACTGATCCTGTATTGATCCTGTACTGACCCTGTACTGACCCTGTACTGATCATGTACTGATCCTGTGTTGATCCTGTACTGATCCTGTACAGATTCTGTGTTGGTCCTGTACTGATCCTGTACTGATCCTGTACTGATCCTGTGTTAATCCTGTCCTGATCCTGTATTGATCCTGTACTGATCCAATATTGATCCTGTATTTATCCTGTACCGATCCTGTACTGATCCTGTATTGATTCTGTACTGACCCTGACTGTCCAGTATTGATCCTGTACTGATCCTGTACTGATCCAATATTGATCCTGTTTTGATCCTGCACTGATCCAATATTGATCCTGTATTGATCCTGTACTGACCCTGACTGTCCAGTACTGATCCTGTACTGATCCAGTATTGATCCACTATTGATCCTGTACTGATCCAATATTGATCCTGTTTTGATCCTGTATTGATCCAATACTGATCCAGTATTGATCCTGTACTGACCCTGACTTTCCAGTATTGATCCTGTATTGATCCTGTATTGATCATGTATTGATCCTGTATTGATCAGGTCCCGGGCTCTCACCTCACGATGTCTCTGAACCCCTGCAGCAGGGTCTTCACCTCGTAGCGCAGCCCGTGCTTCTCACACAGTGACCTCACCAGAGGCGCCGCCTTAACGTAGCTGTGCCGCGGCATTGTGGGAAACAGGCTGACGAGAGAGAGGGAGAGGATCAATGTTATTAAGAAACAAGCACGGTTGAGTACGATTCTGTCAGAATCCTGCTTTATGTAATCTGTACGAAGACGTCATTCTGTGCACAGAACATCGTTCTAAAGTTAAAAACAATCTTTTACATCTGTCTTTTTTTGTGATGTAATTTGAACCCTGCGCCGTGCTGGCACTTACTGGTGCTCAATCTGGAAGTTAAGGTGTCCGCTGAACCAGTCGTTGAAGGCAGACTGCTCGACGTTACAGGTAGCGGCCAGCTGGGGGCGACAGAGAGAGAGAGATGGTCAGAGAGAGGGGGCGGGGCTACTCAACACACACACACACACACACACACACACACACACACACACAAACGCAATTAGTAGCTACCTGCATGGACAGCCAGTCTCTGTGCTTCTCGCGGTCGATGTCCATGGGAATGTGATTCATCTGCGTGACCCACACAAACCAGTGACTCTCCAGAAACCTGCAGGGGGAGGAGGGGGGCGGGGGTTAGTAGAGTGACCCACACAAACCAGTGACTCTCCAGAAACCTGCAGGGGGAGGAGAGGGTGGGGGTAGTAGGGCTGGATCGGAGTGTTTGGGGAGTAATGCTGTGATTTAGCGGCTCTGTCGCTGTATACACAAGTCTGACCTGACAAAGCTGATCAACACTATGGAGCCCAGGAATCCGTAGAAGGGGATGTACATGGTGAAGTATCTCAGGTAGTAGGACATGGACCAGACGAAGTCCTGCAGAGAGAGAGGGGGAGGAGAGATGTCAGAGTGTGCGTGTGTATGCCACTGTACCAGTGTGTCTCAGTGTGCATGTGTATTCCAGTGTACCAGTGTGTCTCAGTGTGCCAGTGTACCAGTGTGTCTCATTGTGCCAGTGTACCAGTGTGTCTCATTGTGTTTCAGTGTCTCAGTGTGTGTGTCTCAGTACTTGTGTCTCAGTGTGTCTCAGTGTGCCAGTGTACCAGTGTGTGTGTCTCAGTGCTTGTGTCTCAGTGCCTGTGTCTCAGTGTGTCTCAGTCTGTGTGTCTCAGTGCCTGTGTCTCAGTGTGTCTCAGTGTGTGTGTCTCAGTGTGTCTCAGTGTGTGTGTCTCAGTGCCTGTGTCTCAGTGTGTCTCAGTGTGTGTGTCTCAGTGCCTGTGTCTCAGTGCCTGTGTCTCAGTGTGTCTCAGTGTGTGTGTCTCAGTGCCTGTGTCTCAGTGTGTCTCAGTGTGTGTGTCTCAGTGTGTCTCAGTGTGTCTCAGTGTGTGTGTCTCAGTGCCTGTGTCTCAGTGTCTGTGTCTCAGTGTGTCTCAGTGTGTGTGTCTCAGTGCCTGTGTCTCAGTGTGTCTCAGTGTGTCTCAGTGTGTGTGTCTCAGTGTGTCTCAGTGTGTCTCAGTGTGTGTGTCTCAGTGCCTGTGTCTCAGTGTGTCTCAGTGTGTGTGTCTCAGTGCCTGTGTCTCAGTGTGTCTCAGTGTGTGTGTCTCAGTGCCTGTGTCTCAGTGTGTCTCAGTGTGTGTGTCTCAGTGTGTCTCAGTGCCTGTGTCTCAGTGTGTCTCAGTGTGTGTGTCTCAGTGCCTGTGTCTCAGTGTGTCTCAGTGTGTGTGTCTCAGTGCCTGTGTCTCAGTGCCGGTGTCGGTTCTGCTCGCTACTCACCACCCAGTCTCTGCGGGAGATCATGGTGTGCATGATCTGGATGTGGAAGTAGACTGGGATCAGCATTGGGGGCCCGACTGCAAACAGAGGGAGAGGGAGAGGGAGAGAGGAAGAGAGGGAGAGAGGGGAGAGGGAGAGAGGGGAGAGGGTGGTCAGAATTGGTGCCGTTGCAGTGCTTTGTCCTGCAGCTCTGAGTGTGAGGTGTCACTGCACTCTAGTGGTGAAAGGGAGGTGTGTCTGTAGGTCACGGTGACCCACCGCACTGTACCGTGTCTCTGTGTCCCTGCTGTTGCTTGATTAGCCGTCTCTCTCTCTCTCTGATCAACAGATAGACAGACAGGCAGGCAGACAGACACACAGGCAGGCAGGCAGGCAGGCAGACAGACAGACAGGCAGGCAAGCAGGCAGACAGACAGACAGACAGACAGGCAAGCAGGCAGACAGACAGACAGACAGGCAAGCAGGCAGACAGACAGACAGACAGACAGACAGGCAGGCTTGCAGGCAGGCAGACAGACAGGCAGACAGACAGACAGACAGGCAGGCTTGCAGGTAGACAGACAGACAGACATACAGACAGACAGGCAGGCAAGCAGGCAGACAGACAGACAGATAGACAGATAGACAGGCAGACAGACAGCGCGCACACTTACTCAGGAAGAAGTACTGGTGCTGATGGTTATATGGCATGTACTTCAGCTTCTTCTTCCCGTACTGGAAAACAACCCAGTTAGATTCCCTTCACACAACCATTGAACATCCCATTAAGAATAAGCATTGATCATCCCCATTGAGAATTCGCATTGACCATCCCATTAAGAATAAGCATTGATCATCCCCATTGAGAATTAGCATTGACCATCTCCATTGAGAATTAGCATTGACCATCCCATTGACCATCCCATTGAGAATTAGCATTGATCATCCTCATTGAGAATTAGCATTGACCATCCCCATTGAGAATTAGCATTGATCATCCTCATTGACCATCCCCATTGAGAATTAGCATTGCTCATCCTTATTGAACATCCCCATTGAGAATTAGCATTGACCATCCTCATTGAACATCCCCATTGAGAATTAGCATTGACCATCCCTATTGAGAATTAGCATTGACCATCCCCATTGAGAATTAGCATTGACCATCCCATTGAGAATTAGCATTGACCATCCCCATTGAGAATTAGCATTGACCACCCCCAATGCACATTGTGTGCATGTGCAGGCATGTCTAAGCATGCTGCCCTCTCCCCCTCACCTCCACGGGCTGGCTGTCCCCCAGTACGAAGGCATGCAGCATGTTCACGTCGGGGTCCTTGCTGAAGATGTTGGGCTTGGCGTGGTGCTGGAAGTGACGGTGATTCCACCAGTTAGCAGAGGCACCCTGCGGAGAGGAGAGATGCAGTGAGACTCTCATACAAACTGCACAGACACCCTGCAGAGCAGAGACCCAGGGAGACTCATACACACTGCACAGACACCCTGCAGAGCAGAGACCCAGGGAGACTCTCATACACACTGCACAGACACCCTGCAGAGCAGAGACCCAGGGAGACTCTCATACAAACTGCACAGACACCCTGCAGAGCAGAGACCCAGGGAGACTCTCATACACACTGCACAGACACCCTGCAGAGCAGAGACCCAGGGAGACTCTCATACACACTGCACAGACACCCTGCAGAGCAGAGACCCAGGGAGACTCTCATACACACTGCACAGACACCCTGCAGAGCAGAGACCCAGGGAGACTCTCATACACACTGCACAGACACCCTGCAGAGCAGAGACCCAGGGAGACTCTCATACACACTGCACAGACACCCTGCAGAGCAGAGACCCAGGGAGACTCTCATACACACTGCACAGACACCCTGCAGAGCAGAGACCCAGGGAGACTCTCATACACACTGCACAGACACCCTGCAGAGCAGAGACCCAGGGAGACTCTCATACACACTGCACAGACACCCTGCAGAGCAGAGACCCAGGGAGACTCTCATACACACTGCACAGACACCCTGCAGAGCAGAGACCCAGGAGACTCTCATACACACTGCACAGACACCCTGCAGAGCAGAGACCCAGGGAGACTCTCATACACACTGCACAGACACCCTGCAGAGCAGAGACCCAGGGAGACTCTCATACACACTGCACAGACACCCTGCAGAGCAGAGACCCAGGGAGACTCTCATACACACTGCACAGACACCCTGCAGAGCAGAGACCCAGGGAGACTCTCATACACACTGCACAGACACCCTGCAGAGCAGAGACCCAGGGAGACTCTCATACACACTGCACAGACACCCTGCAGAGCAGAGACCCAGGGAGACTCTCATACACACTGCACAGACACCCTGCAGAGCAGAGACCCAGGGAGACTCTCATACACACTGCACAGACACCCTGCAGAGCAGAGACCCAGGGAGACTCTCATACACACTGCACAGACACCCTGCAGAGCAGAGACCCAGGGAGACTCTCATACACACTGCACAGACACCCTGCAGAGCAGAGACCCAGGGAGACTCTCATACACACTGCACAGACACCCTGCAGAGCAGAGACCCAGGGAGACTCTCATACACACTGCACAGACACCCTGCAGAGCAGAGACCCAGGGAGACTCTCATACACACTGCACAGACACCCTGCAGAGCAGAGACCCAGGGAGACTCTCATACACACTGCACAGACACCCTGCAGAGCAGAGACCCAGGGAGACTCTCATACACACTGCACAGACACCCTGCAGAGCAGAGACCCAGGGAGACTCTCATACACACTGCACAGACACCCTGCAGAGCAGAGACCCAGGGAGACTCTCATACACACTGCACAGACACCCTGCAGAGCAGAGACCCAGGGAGACTCTCATACACACTGCACAGACACCCTGCAGAGCAGAGACCCAGGGAGACTCTCATACACACTGCACAGACACCCTGCAGAGCAGAGACCCAGGGAGACTCTCATACACACTGCACAGACACCCTGCAGAGCAGAGACCCAGGGAGACTCTCATACACACTGCACAGACACCCTGCAGAGCAGAGACCCAGGGAGACTCTCATACACACTGCACAGACACCCTGCAGAGCAGAGACCCAGGGAGACTCTCATACACACTGCACAGACACCCTGCAGAGCAGAGACCCAGGGAGACTCTCATACACACTGCACAGACACCCTGCAGAGCAGAGACCCAGGGAGACTCTCATACACACTGCACAGACACCCTGCAGAGCAGAGACCCAGGAGACTCTCATACACACTGCACAGACACCCTGCAGAGCAGAGACCCAGGGAGACTCTCATACACACTGCACAGACACCCTGCAGAGCAGAGACCCAGGGAGACTCTCATACACACTGCACAGACACCCTGCAGAGCAGAGACCCAGGGAGACTCTCATACACACTGCACAGACACCCTGCAGAGCAGAGACCCAGGGAGACTCTCATACACACTGCACAGACACCCTGCAGAGCAGAGACCCAGGGAGACTCTCATACACACTGCACAGACACCCTGCAGAGCAGAGACCCAGGGAGACTCTCATACACACTGCACAGACACCCTGCAGAGCAGAGACCCAGGGAGACTCTCATACACACTGCACAGACACCCTGCAGAGCAGAGACCCAGGGAGACTCTCATACACACTGCACAGACACCCTGCAGAGCAGAGACCCAGGGAGACTCTCATACACACTGCACAGACACCCTGCAGAGCAGAGACCCAGGGAGACTCTCATACACACTGCACAGACACCCTGCAGAGCAGAGACCCAGGGAGACTCTCATACACACTGCACAGACACCCTGCAGAGCAGAGACCCAGGGAGACTCTCATACACACTGCACAGACACCCTGCAGAGCAGAGACCCAGGGAGACTCTCATACACACTGCACAGACACCCTGCAGAGCAGAGACCCAGGGAGACTCTCATACACACTGCACAGACACCCTGCAGAGCAGAGACCCAGGGAGACTCTCATACACACTGCACAGACACCCTGCAGAGCAGAGACCCAGGGAGACTCTCATACACACTGCACAGACACCCTGCAGAGCAGAGACCCAGGGAGACTCTCATACACACTGCACAGACACCCTGCAGAGCAGAGACCCAGGAGACTCTCATACACACTGCACAGACACCCTGCAGAGCAGAGACCCAGGGAGACTCTCATACACACTGCACAGACACCCTGCAGAGCAGAGACCCAGGGAGACTCTCATACACACTGCACAGACACCCTGCAGAGCAGAGACCCAGGGAGACTCTCATACACACTGCACAGACACCCTGCAGAGCAGAGACCCAGGGAGACTCTCATACACACTGCACAGACACCCTGCAGAGCAGAGACCCAGGGAGACTCTCATACACACTGCACAGACACCCTGCAGAGCAGAGACCCAGGGAGACTCTCATACACACTGCACAGACACCCTGCAGAGCAGAGACCCAGGGAGACTCTCATACACACTGCACAGACACCCTGCAGAGCAGAGACCCAGGAGACTCTCATACACACTGCACAGACACCCTGCAGAGCAGAGACCCAGGGAGACTCTCATACACACTGCACAGACACCCTGCAGAGCAGAGACCCAGGGAGACTCTCATACACACTGCACAGACACCCTGCAGAGCAGAGACCCAGGGAGACTCTCATACACACTGCACAGACACCCTGCAGAGCAGAGACCCAGGAGACTCTCATACACACTGCACAGACACCCTGCAGAGCAGAGACCCAGGGAGACTCTCATACACACTGCACAGACACCCTGCAGAGCAGAGACCCAGGGAGACTCTCATACACACTGCACAGACACCCTGCAGAGCAGAGACCCAGGGAGACTCTCATACACACTGCACAGACACCCTGCAGAGCAGAGACCCAGGGAGACTCTCATACACACTGCACAGACACCCTGCAGAGCAGAGACCCAGGGAGACTCTCATACACACTGCACAGACACCCTGCAGAGCAGAGACCCAGGGAGACTCTCATACACACTGCACAGACACCCTGCAGAGCAGAGACCCAGGGAGACTCTCATACACACTGCACAGACACCCTGCAGAGCAGAGACCCAGGGAGACTCTCATACACACTGCACAGACACCCTGCAGAGCAGAGACCCAGGGAGACTCTCATACACACTGCACAGACACCCTGCAGAGCAGAGACCCAGGGAGACTCTCATACACACTGCACAGACACCCTGCAGAGCAGAGACCCAGGGAGACTCTCATACACACTGCACAGACACCCTGCAGAGCAGAGACCCAGGGAGACTCTCATACACACTGCACAGACACCCTGCAGAGCAGAGACCCAGGAGACTCTCATACACACTGCACAGACACCCTGCAGAGCAGAGACCCAGGGAGACTCTCATACACACTGCACAGACACCCTGCAGAGCAGAGACCCAGGGAGACTCTCATACACACTGCACAGACACCCTGCAGAGCAGAGACCCAGGGAGACTCTCATACACACTGCACAGACACCCTGCAGAGCAGAGACCCAGGGAGACTCTCATACACACTGCACAGACACCCTGCAGAGCAGAGACCCAGGGAGACTCTCATACACACTGCACAGACACCCTGCAGAGCAGAGACCCAGGGAGACTCTCATACACACTGCACAGACACCCTGCAGAGCAGAGACCCAGGGAGACTCTCATACACACTGCACAGACACCCTGCAGAGCAGAGACCCAGGGAGACTCTCATACACACTGCACAGACACCCTGCAGAGCAGAGACCCAGGGAGACTCTCATACACACTGCACAGACACCCTGCAGAGCAGAGACCCAGGGAGACTCTCATACACACTGCACAGACACCCTGCAGAGCAGAGACCCAGGAGACTCTCATACACACTGCACAGACACCCTGCAGAGCAGAGACCCAGGGAGACTCTCATACACACTGCACAGACACCCTGCAGAGCAGAGACCCAGGGAGACTCTCATACACACTGCACAGACACCCTGCAGAGCAGAGACCCAGGGAGACTCTCATACACACTGCACAGACACCCTGCAGAGCAGAGACCCAGGGAGACTCTCATACACACTGCACAGACACCCTGCAGAGCAGAGACCCAGGGAGACTCTCATACACACTGCACAGACACCCTGCAGAGCAGAGACCCAGGGAGACTCTCATACACACTGCACAGACACCCTGCAGAGCAGAGACCCAGGGAGACTCTCATACACACTGCACAGACACCCTGCAGAGCAGAGACCCAGGGAGACTCTCATACACACTGCACAGACACCCTGCAGAGCAGAGACCCAGGAGACTCTCATACACACTGCACAGACACCCTGCAGAGCAGAGACCCAGGGAGACTCTCATACACACTGCACAGACACCCTGCAGAGCAGAGACCCAGGGAGACTCTCATACACACTGCACAGACACCCTGCAGAGCAGAGACCCAGGGAGACTCTCATACACACTGCACAGACACCCTGCAGAGCAGAGACCCAGGGAGACTCTCATACACACTGCACAGACACCCTGCAGAGCAGAGACCCAGGGAGACTCTCATACACACTGCACAGACACCCTGCAGAGCAGAGACCCAGGGAGACTCATACACACTGCACAGACACCCTGCAGAGCAGAGACCCAGGGAGACTCTCATACACACTGCACAGACACCCTGCAGAGCAGAGACCCAGGGAGACTCTCATACACACTGCACAGACACCCTGCAGAGCAGAGACCCAGGGAGACTCTCATACACACTGCACAGACACCCTGCAGAGCAGAGACCCAGGGAGACTCTCATACACACTGCACAGACACCCTGCAGAGCAGAGACCCAGGGAGACTCTCATACACACTGCACAGACACCCTGCAGAGCAGAGACCCAGGGAGACTCTCATACACACTGCACAGACACAGGCACCCACCCCAAACAGCACTGCTTTGTTCTTGAAGGTGTACCTTCAGGTGTCCGATGACAAACTTGTGCAGCAGGTGGTTCCATTTGGATTTCTTGAAGACGGACAGGTGACCGAAATCATGCTGGAGCCAGCCACTCTGGGACTGAGGAGAGAGAGAGAGGGGACAGAGAGAACAAAAGAAAGAGACGGGAGGTGAGGGGAGAGGAGAGAGAGGGAGAGGGGACAGAGAGAACAAGAGAAAGAGATGGAGGGGTGAGGGGAGAGGAGAGAGAGACTTGGTTAGAGTAGAACTGCTTTTTTGTACTCATAAGAGACAGGGTCCACTGTACATAGTAACTGATAGAAGAGTTCAATATTTAAGCGCTGTCACAGTGGCTCACTGCCTCCCTCAGTCTCCCTCCCAGTGCTCCCAGTACCCCCCTGTTCACCTGCGAGGTGGTGAGGATGAGGACGCAGAGCAGTGTGGTTGCCCAGTTGACCCCCAGGTACCAGAGCATCAGCCAGGAGCCGACCTCCAGCAGGATGATGTGCAGCAGATGGAGGCTGAAGAACACGGGGTCCGTCCGGAACAACCCCATCTGCTCCACCGTGAGCAGCAGCAGAAATCAGCAAGCATCTCTGACTGCAGGGGAGGAGAGAGGAGAGGAGGAGGGGAGAGGAGAGAGGAGGAGAGGAGAGAGAGGAGAGAGAGGGAGAGGAGAGAGAGAGAGAGAGAGAGGAGGGAGAGAGGAGGAGAGAGGAGAGAGGAGAGGGAGGAGAGGAGGAGAGGAGAGAGGGAGAGAGAGGAGGAGAGGAGAGGAGGAGAGAGAGGAGAGAGAGAGGAGAGGAGGAGAGAGAGAAGAGGGAGAGAGGAGAGGAGGAGAGAGGAGAGGAGAGGAGAGGAGAGAGGAGAGGAGGAGAGGAGAGGAGAGAGAGGAGAGAGGAGAGGAGGAGGAGAGGAGGAGGAGGAGGAGGGAGGAGGAGAGGAGAGGAGGAGGGAGAGAGAGGAGAGGAGAGGAGGGAGGAGAGAGGAGGGAGAGAGGAGAGGAGAGGAGAGAGGAGAGGAGAGGAGAGGAGGAGAGGAGAGAGAGAGGAGAGGGGAGAGGAGAGGAGAGGAGAGAAGGAGAGGAGGAGGAGGGAGAAAGATTGGGGTTATTTTACCCTTTCTGTGATTCTGATTGAGTAATTAGAAGTTATGGAAAATAACCTAACTGTACCCTAACCCTATCACTGCTCCTCTCCCGTTACCCTAAACCTATCACTGCTCCTCTCCGTTCTAACCCTATACCCTCTCCTACTACCCTATCACTCTCCCTTACCCTAACCCTATCACTGCTCCTCTCCCATTACCCTAACCCTATCACTGCTCCTCTCCCGTTACCCTAACCCTATCACTGCTCCTCTCCCGTTACCCTAACCCTATCACTGCTCCTCTCCCGTTACCCTAACCCTATCACTGCTCCTCTCCCATTACCCTAACCCTATCATTGCTCCTCTCCCGTTACCCTAACCCTATCACTGCTCCTCTCCCGTTACCCTAACCCTATCATTGCTCCTCTCCCGTTACCCTAACCCTATCATTGCTCCTCTCCCGTTACCCTAACCCTATCACTGCTCCTCTCCCGTTACCCTAACCCTATCACTGCTCCTCTCCCATTACCCTAACCCTATCACTGCTCCTCTCCCGTTACCCTAACCCTATCACTGCTCCTCCGAATGGCTTCATTGTTCAGGAGATGAGGTCTCCTGTTGCACTGGCCTGGTTACAGGGTGTTGCGCGGCTGTGCCAGCGCAGGGGACTGGGTTGCTAGGCTGTGCCAGCGCAGGGGACTGGATTGCTAGGCTGTGCCAGCGCAGGGGACTGGGTTGCTAGGCTGTGCCAGCGCAGGGGACTGGGCTGCCTCGACAGACCGCTATTCTACCAGCTCCACTTCAGAACGCTTTGAAAAATTCAAAGTCAAATAAAACCGTTCTCAACTGGTGCTGGAGTCCCACCGAATATTGTAGAAAAGGGAGCAGGAACCTCCACTCCCCCACCCTGTTCCCCTGCCCTGTCCCCCAGTCCTCCCCTGTTCCTCACATTCTTGTCCCGGTCCTGACTCGGCTCTCCGGGTGCCAGCTCTCCGATCAGCAGCGGCTTCAGGAACTTCCGAACGAACTCCGGCTCCGGGTGGAACGCGTGGAAAGCATCCTGGACAAATGGAAGAGAAAGCAGGAATCAATCAGAGACATTGATCAAAAACCAATCAATCAATCAGTCAGGGGCTCCGAGACACAGTGTCCGCTCATCTTCTCCTTAAATGAGGACAATGGCCCTTAATGGGTTCATCTACGTGCGCTGCCACTTTAAGAGATCTGCGCCGCTGGTGACAGTGACCGGGAGTAACCTTCGCGAACTCCAGTAACCCCGGCTCTGCGAGCGAGGCGCTGAGCTGTCTACTGTGGGGAGTGAGAGAGACAGGAAGGAGGCTACACGCACACGCACACACACACTGACACACACATGCACACAGACACACTGACACACACATGCACACACACACACACAGGACCAGTGGATGCTTTCATTTCATACACTGTTGAACTTTACATTTCAGGTTTCCTTGTTTTGCACGGCAGCGCATGCAAACCATGTTGTTATGTTCTCCTAGACTGGGGTCACGAACTCATAAACAGAAAATAAGAGCTTTGAGACGTTTATTATTTTTAGAGCTGATCTCGTCTACAAACAGAACGACTCGAGTCAATGCGACTCAAGGTATTCATCTGTGTAGCTTTGTATGCATGAGGACAATACAATGCTTTCACTTAGTCTTTATTATTATTATTATTATTATTATTATTATTATTATTATTATTATTATTATTATTATTATTATTATTATTATTATGTCTGGTTATGGCTGCACCTGTCTGGAGAGATGTTTATTAACAAGGTCAATACAAACCTGTACAAGGCAGAGGTTACTAGAGGCTCGTTTTCTCTGCCAGTAACAGCATCTCTGTGATAAACAGGAGCAGGTCTGTGGAATACACACACTGGTGGCGCTATATTTCCACACACTTTGTCACTGTGAGAGTTTCCATTCATTTCTGATACTGAACACGAACGAGCAAAAGCTATTCAGAAGAAAAACACGATGGTATCAGTTCAAGACTGTTTCAATGTGTTTGAAATTACACCGGATCAATACGACCTGAAGATAACAGACGTGCCTAAACTCTGAACAGAATACGAGGGTTCAATACGACCTGAACATAACAGATAAGAAATTTAACGCAGTACAACACCCTGGTATCATTACCAGAGTGATTGGGATAGCTGTGGACCCCCCTGTCCTGCAGTATCCTACACCGACCGCAGTGCCGTTTTGCCAGGACTCACCGTGGCGTCCTCCCCGGCGTAGTGGCTGATGACGCGCACGCCGCCGGGGTGTCTCTTCGCCCAGTCGGAGATGTTGTACACCTTTCTCTCGATCACCAGCCACTTGTCTGTCTTCAGGGCGTGTTTGTGGACCTCCTCCCAGGTGTAGACTCCCAGTCTCTTACCGCCCCCGCCGCCGCTGCACTCCCCATTCTCCTCTGTTTTCTCGCCGCCTTTCCCCATCCCAAACACCGCTGCCGCTCCTTCTAGAACTGGGAGTAAAACCGGTTGTGGTGGCGATCCTTCTCCCTTCTCTCTCTGTCTGTCTGTCCTCGTCTCTCTCTGTCGGGTTGAAGACAGCGCGCACAATAAGATCTGTGTTCACAAAATACAAGCGCATGAATGCACTAATGCGCGCAGCAGACACCCGAGCAGACACAAGACGAGTTTCCAGTGAATAAGCAATAGAGTTGCGCTGTCCAGCACACTGGAACTGAATCTGACGTGTTCACTTTGTTTTTAAAACTGCTTAATTGATCCCGTGGACGGCGCTGCAATCCACAATTGAGCAAAGACGCGCTCCTCCGTTTTATTACCTGTTGTTTCTTCATTATTATTATTATTATTATTATTATTATTATTATTATTATTATTATTATTATTATTATTATTATTATTATTATTATTAGTAGTAGTAGTAGTAGTAGTAGTGGTATATTTTTGATAAATCATATTAACAGCTGGTTATAACAATAGCCATCTTAGTAGCAGTGTTCGCGTGTCTTTGTTTTCTGGCTATAAAGGAGAGAATACCGCCCACGACATTTCAAAAATAGAATTGCGCTTCTCTCACTCGCTACACTAAACACCCGATCATAAGCAACACACAAGCAAGAAGCTCGTTTATAAACTGGACCGACCCGAAGCTCGTTTATAGAACTGGACCGACCCGAAGCTCGTTTATAGAACTGGACCGACCCGAAGCTCGTTTATAGAACTGGACCGACCCGAAGCTCGTTTATAGAACTGGACCGACCCGAAGCTCGTTTATAAACGACCGACCCGAAGCTCGTTTATAGAACTGGACCGACCCGAAGCTCGTTTATAAACTGGTAATAGCGGTTAGACATGCCCGTCTCGGTCGCACAGGGAACCCGTGTTAGCAGCTACGGCACCAGAAACTGACTTTCTAAAACCATCTTTAATTCCATCAACCTGATCTGCCGGGTTGGGCGTGGCGAGCGTGCCGAGACACTGTAAGAGAGGCTTCAAGCATCGGATTTAAAAATGAACACACATCTTGTACTGTAAATCTGTTTTTATATAAATACAGCATGATTTTCAAAAGGGGTAAAATGAGGTCGCAAAGTGATTTGTGAAAGCTGATTTAGGTCACGAAGTATCTGGCTTTCAAAGTGGTTTAGATGAAACCAGTCGTTTCTTTACCTGTCAAGCGACGTGTTACATTAATCACGTTTTAAAAATCACTTTGCAACCTCGTTTTAAAATCATGTGTCGTGTTTCGAAGTTGGATTCGCGTTTGGAGGCCCTGGTTTCAGTCGGCTCTACAGAGAGAGCACGGGGCTGTGGTGTGGCTATTGAACTGCTGTCACGCACCTGTCACTGGCATTCCTAAATAATATCACCCCTAATTCGTTGTAGTCGTTTGCCACGACATCCGAAACCGATAAAATAGCCGACGGCTTCTAGCGCGCAGGCTCCCCTGAGAATAATCCTCTCGACCCAAGGATGTGCACCAATCCGAACCGATGCGAATCCGGCTCTTGAACACAGAACTAATAAAAACATTTTAAATTATTTAAATACCACGCCGGCGGAGCTCATTAAATTTAAAAAAAAAGAAGCCTACCTTTGTCTTTTTATCTGACTAAAATAAACAAGTCGAGCGTCGCTTTTTACAATTATACAAAATGATTTTGTAGTCGGGGCTTTTCGTCATCCCCCTGTGTTTTCCCTCCTCTCCTACATTCCCACCTTCGCGTACTCCTACCTCTCTCTCTCTCCAGCCCGACTGCCTTCCTTCTTTCTGTCTGCGGTCGGTAACACTGTTTAAACACCTCCTCTCTCTCTCTCTCTCTCTCTCTCTCTCGGCGCTCCGATTGTATAACACAATCAGCAGTTTCCCACAGTTGCAGGATCACCGCTATTCATCCACTCCTTCCCCTGGGTCCTCCTCCCCTCCCTCCCTCCCCCCTACGCGGTGGATGGCGTCTCCTCTGATCAGCAGAGCTGTCCTGCACCAATCCGGCGTCTCTGCTTCAGCGCTGCGGATCTTGCATTGGTGCAGAAACCCTCTTTCGAATCCGGCTGCAGGAGGGGGCGAGCGGGTTAGACTGAGGAATCGCGCGCGTGTGTGTGTGTGTGGATCTAGGTTAATGAACGGGGCACACGAGGGTAAAGAGAGTGGGGGAGAGTGAGTATCTACCACATGCATCACAGCTTATTTTATATATATATATATATATATATATATATATATATATATATATATATATATATATATATATATATATATATATATATATATATATATATTTAAATCGAGGTTTAGCCTAGATTCAGATAGTTAGCACGGCCTCGCTAACACAAGTGTGCGCTTTAAGACATCACTCTCTCGCCACATACTGTAAATAAACATTTTTTAGGTTGAAAACACCCATCCAGGAAAAACTGGTTTTGCAATGGAAATTGTTTAGTATTTAATAAAGACGCCCTTGTTGTGCCAGCTATATGAATGCAGTGTTCCTTTTCTGTGTCCAGTGCGTACTGTGAGAGCGATACTAACCGCCGGGCTAGTGCTGAAATCAGACCCTTTAAATCTACCACCTGTACGCCACGCAGCACCTCCACACGCCGTTCTGTTACTATCCATTTACCACACTTTACCACGATTACTGAACCACGCTTCACCACACTGTTAAAAAACAACAACGAAGTATAAGACTAAGCTATCGCGAACTGTAATAGATTCGGTAATGTGAGCTTCATTTACAACGCGCAGTCACATCACACAAAAGGCGAGCAGTCTGTACTGAGCGCACAAGAGGGCTGTGTAGCTGGTTTGAGACCCGTGTAAAGAATTAGCCACATCTGACTCAGACGAAAGGAAACAGGCAGGAACTTAGCAAACATATATATTAAAAAAAACAACGAAGCTTTTATAACGTTTTATGAAAAAGCTACCCCCGCCCCCCAGAATAGGTCGTTTTTAACCGTTTGTGTTCTTGAGCACAGCTCTCCAAACGGCATCCCAGTCTCCTGCACCAGCATGACCACTGCAAACCACAGCGCAATTCATTCTTACCAAAGTGAAACACTTGCTGTAAAATAAAATAGCGCATATATAAAACGGCGTTAAAATATGTATAGGGCAGAAGAAGACGTTGGAAAGTAAAATGAATGAAGAATGATGTTTTTTTTTTAATCAAAACAATATTACAAATATTAAAATAATAATAAATAAAGAAACGAAGAGGCCAACACGGTAGCCCCAAACTCCAAAAAGATACATAAGAAAATATATAAACTAAACTATAAACACATAAACCACCAGTTTACCATAACTGTTGTTATTAAAACTCAATTGAGATCGGCCTAAAGCAAAGGTGCCAATATACTGTAAAATAACCTTTAGCCCAGTTATAAAACCCTGGGCAATTCAACTTATACCTTCTACACGACATTAGCGTTTCTAACGTGGGTCGTTACCTCGGACCCGCAGTCAGGCGAGTGTGAATTGAAGCCCTGTCAGCTGCAGTTCCACAGTTTGAGTGCTCAGTCAGCTCGGTCATCACGCGAGGGTTATGAGAGAAACACTACCGTGCGCTCTCAGACTCGCAACAGTAAGTTATTAGCCTGTTGCATAATTCATATAGGAACATGCAAGGCAATCGAGACTTTCCTGAACTCGGGCCACATCACAATGTATCTACTATACACTGCAGATCCGGCGTTTTACAATTCAACTTTATAATCTCACGAAATAGATTAGAAACGTATTGTATTTTGCAATTTTAAATGTATTTTGCAATGCAATTTTTTTGGTGCATCTGTGTGTGTGTGTCCAGGGCATGTTTGAGGCTTTGAGGCTTGGAGACTGAACTGCTCCCTCCCTCACCCCCCCAAGAGAAAGGGTGCTCCCTCCCTCATCCCCTAAGAGAAAGGGTGCTCCCTCCAGACCAGGACAGGCTTGAGGCTTGGAGACTGAACTGCTCCCTCCCTCACCCCCCCTAAGAGAAAGGGTGCTCCCTCCCTCACCCCCTTAGAGAAAGGGTGCTCCCTCCAGTGCTTGGAGACTAAACCGCTCTCACTCTCCCTTCCCATGAGAGGTTTTTTTTTAATGCTGCAGGTTATCCTTGAATATTGCTTTGTTTTCTAGTTCTCAAATTCCGCAACATTACAATGCACAGTAAGACACAAAGCAATGTGATAAATAAAATATGACCTTTCCAATGTGAGCTGTGCTACTGAGTTACTATGAAACAATAAGGCGGCCAGAATCGTTGCGTGGGTACAGCGCACAGTGGCTGCTCTGCTTACAGTTGTGTCACGAATCGGCTCAGAGGGGTCTTTGCTTCCCAGAAAGAGAGAGAGAGAGAGAGAGAGAGAGAGAGAGAGAGAGAGAGAGAGAGAGAGAGAGAGAGAGAGAGACGCTTTCCCAGCAGAGCTGAGCAGCCAGAGCCGACCCTTTAAACAGCGGGGACAGGACTCTGCGCACAGGGCCGGCCAAGCACCCTCACCCGCACTGCAGGCAAAGAGCAGGCGTTCACCCTGCCGCGCGTCTCGCCACCGCAGAAACCTTCGCTTTGCTTCAGTAATAAAGACAAAAACAGCTTCCTGTTGAATGGAAGTAGTTTATTATTAATGTCTTGTATTAGTTTGATAAACCGAACCCACCACGGCACAGAAACGTTCTCCTCGTTTCATTCCTACAAAATACAACTCTTAAATGTTAAAGGGGAGTTCGTTTGATCCTCGTCAATATAATAATAATAATAATAATAATAATAATAATAATAATAATAATAATAATAATAATAATAATAATAATAATAATAATAATATCACCTTGTATACTCGCAAGGTTAGATGCATGCATATTTGAGTTATTTATTTATATATTATAGTGTAGATTCAAGCAAAAAAAGTATGTCGATTTCTTGAAAACAAAGTGTTTACAATGTTCGCTATAATCTAACAACCTGCTGTATCAAAGTCGGCCAACTATCTT
Organism: Acipenser oxyrinchus oxyrinchus; assembly: GCA_030684275.1. Lineage (NCBI taxonomy): Eukaryota > Metazoa > Chordata > Actinopteri > Acipenseriformes > Acipenseridae > Acipenser > Acipenser oxyrinchus. Next base: position 5,275,681 of record CM060267.1, read on the forward strand.
TCGATGCGCAATAACCGTCCGACAGTAACCCCGGGCTCAGTGCCCCTCCACGTCGACTCAAACCCTCGACCCCGTCCATCGGGAGCTTTGAACCGGCCAGGCGAGTGTGGTTCGTGTCGCCCTGCACTGTAGAGGCTCACACGTGTGCAGCGGCGAAGGGGTTAAAGTTTCAGCTTTTCTTACTGCAAAGATGCAAAGCAGCATCAGGCCATACGCGCGAGGCAGTGCAAAAGGCGAGCGATGGAACTCCCTCTTAAAGAGACAGCGCGCGGCTTACACACTCGCACGGCAGACGTCACATTAATTAATATGATAGAACACGACTTTTTGTGTTCGGCGTAGGTGAAACCAGCCCAACATGTTATGCCACAGATTTGAAACACACTTCTGCGTTTTTATTTGAATTGTTCTGGACTGTAGTTTATTTAGATGCACGAATTTAAACCCCGAATCGTCACCAAACACCGCGGTGTAAAGTATACACGCACAGAACACTGGATAGGATTGCAAGATTCATTATTAGTTTTCCAACCGTCAGGTGTTACAGGGCAGTACAGCGTTGCAGTGGAAGAGCAATATTTAACTAGATGGTCACTTTACAAGTAAAGTTGTGGGGCTTGCTTTTGGGAAAGTGGTCAAAATTTCAGTTTATAAAAAGTTAGAGGAAATTTAGTTGATGCGGTTACTAAAACAGCTGTACCTCTTGGTTGATAAAAGTTATTTCTGTTTTGATTTCAGATTTGAATAGCAGAGAAGTAGAGGAAGATTCCATATACTCTAAGTTTTTGTCTTACTTGTTGGGAAAGTGGTCAAAGTAGCTGATTTGTGTCAAAAGTTACATCGTTTGCAGTAAATAGAATGTTGGAAGTCTGGGAGTTTTTAAACAATGGGGAGCTTTAGAATGTTGAAAAAAGTCCCATTAAAGTGAATGAAGATGGACAAAAAAGGACAAAAAGCTTAATAGTTTAAAAAGTATAAAATATATCAAAAAGTTGTATACAAGCACACTATTCCAGACCGGTCTACACGTTTTAAAGTTTGAACGGCGTTTCTAGCTTAAACGGTGTAAGAGGAGTAGCGTGCTAAAGGATAATAATAATAATAATAATAATAATAATAATAATAATAATAATAATAATAATAATAATACGTATGTTGAAGATTTAAAGTGGGGACTCTTGCTTTGCAAGCCCCACTAAATACAGTGTCGTTTACAGTGAGTGCAAAAACTACTGAATACAATACGAGATGCCAAGTAACACGTTCGGATTAGAATGAATGTTCATCTTTTTAAATCCGCGGTGCAGTTTACTGTACGAGTCTTATTACGCAGCTCAGCCATTGTGTTTGCCCCCCATTATGAACTGCTATAAGAAACGTAACCGAAATTCAATGACAAACTTTTCAGAAAGACTTCTAGTCGAAACGTTTGTCGCTGAATTGATGAGGTTTATGTTTTTTGGTGTATTTCTCAATGAAGTCCTGCTCAGTCTTTAATGCTCGTGTTAATATCATTAGCGCCCTGTTGAACTGCGGTTAACACATGCTGCTCCTGGTTTTACACACGCATTTACTCCAGTTCCGTGTTTTCAAAAACCCTGTTTTCTTATTTCAGATCTGCACATTCAGAATTCACTGACTGTTCCTTTTAAATCTCACCTGATCTACAAGCGGGGAGGGGGGGTAGGGTAAGGGGCGGGTTCAGGCTCTGTGATGAGTATTTCAAAAAATATATAATAGTGTAACCAGCCAATCAACAACGCTGCTCCTGTTCTCGAGACCTGTGATTGCAGACTCGCCTGTTGCGCGTGTTGTGAGTGATGTGCAGGTTTGGCGGAGGGGCGGGGCCCCAGTGCAGTCTGCATGCCTTGATGCTGCAGCCCAGGGAACAGAAGCACCACACAGCGAGAGAAGAGAGAGAAGAGGAGCCGTTTGAGAGTCCACACGGACCATCAAAGACAACCAGCTCGCCCGGTTCGGTTCTGCTGGGAATCGCGATAGAGGGCAGCCCAGGCGACGGACCAGCAAAGCTTAATTAAGAAAAACAAAATAAATAAATAAATAAACACGGGTTCGGGCCCGGTTCCGGTCGTGTTTGAGCTGCTCTGAGCTGTGTGCTGAACTGAGCCGGGTGGCCTCTTTTCCGGTTTTGTTTTCGACGCTCTGTGCTGAGGTTCCGGTGGGTTTGGACCGCGGTTCTGGGTGAGATGGGAGCCGGTTCGGATGACAGCCGTGCGCTGGCCCGGTACACCTGGCCCGAGGTGCAGCTGCGCAGCGGGCGCGAGGAGAAGTGGCTGGTGATTGACAGGAAGGTGTACAACATCAGTGAGTTCTGCAAGAGGCACCCCGGCGGCGTGCGCGTCATCAGCCACTACGCAGGACAGGACGCCACGGTGAGCACGTCTAATAATAACAATGATAGTAATAATCTGAGTACAGTGCAAGACGTTTCAGGTTTCATACTTCGTGATTGGACTGCTGAGCTCTGCTCTGCTCTGGGACTCCCTTGCTGGAGGAGAGGGCAGGTACAGTAACAGTGTGCTGCTGAGCCCTGCTCTGCTCTGGGACTCCCTCGCTGGAGGAGAGGGCAGGTACAGTAACAGTGTGCTGCTGAGCCCTGCTCTGCTCTGGGACTCCCTCGCTGGAGGAGAGGGCAGGTACAGTAACAGTGTGCTGCTGAGCCCTGCTCTGCTCTGGGACTCCCTCGCTGGAGGAGAGGGCAGGTACAGTAACAGTGTGCTGCTGAGCTCTGCTCTGCTCTGGGACTCCCTTGCTGGAGGAGAGGGCAGGTACAGTAACAGTGTGCTGCTGAGCCCTGCTCTGCTCTGGGACTCCCTCGCTGGAGGAGAGGGCAGGTACAGTAACAGTGTGCTGCTGAGCCCTGCTCTGCTCTGGGACTCCCTTGCTGGAGGAGAGGGCAGGTACAGTAACAGTGTGCTGCTGAGCCCTGCTCTGCTCTGGGACTCCCTTGCTGGAGGAGAGGGCAGGTACAGTAACAGTGTGCTGCTGAGCTCTGCTCTGCTCTGGGACTCCCTCGCTGGAGGAGAGGGCAGGTACAGTAACAGTGTGCTGCTGAGCCCTGCTCTGCTCTGGGACTCCCTTGCTGGAGGAGAGGGCAGGTACAGTAACAGTGTGCTGCTGAGCCCTGCTCTGCTCTGGGACTCCCTGCTGGAGAGAGGGCAGGTACAGTAACAGTGTGCTGCTGAGCCCTGCTCTGCTCTGGGACTCCCTTGCTAGAGGAGAGGGCAGGTACAGCAACAGTGTGCTGCTGAGCCCTGCTCTGCTCTGGACTCCTTGCCTTGGGGAATACTCAACTTTCTCCTCTCCCCTACTCTCCTTGGGACCCTCCTTGGTTTCAGCTTCCGTTTGCATCAGATCTCTCCCTCTTCCATCTCCTTCTCTGCCAGCTGCTGCTTCTCTCCTCTCCTTCCTGTTGTGATTTACAAACATTCCCTAAACTTTACCTGCGGGTCACACTGTAATCTAGAGTTACATCTCAGCACGGGACAATCTGAACTGCAAATAAAAAGAAAGAGAATGAACTTTCTGAACAAGCTTTCTGTGTCAATGTCTCTCTGCCCTCTCCTCTCCCTCTCCCTCTCTCCTCCTCTCCTCCCCTCTCCCCTCTCTCTCCTCTCCTCTTCTCCTCTCTCCTCTCTCATCTCTCCTCCCCGCTCTCCCTCCTCGCTCTCTCCTCTCCCATCTCTCCTCTCTCCTCTTCTCTCTCCTCCCCTCTCCTTTCTCCCTTCCCTCTCTCCTCTCTTCATCTCCCCTCTTCTCTCTCTCCTCTTCCCTCTCTCCTCTCCCTCTCTCCTCTCCTTCTTCTCTCTCTCCTCTTCCCTCTCTCCTCTCCTCTTCTCTCTCCTCTTCTCTCTCTCCTCTCCCCTCTCTCCTCTCCCTTCTCCTCCCTCTCCTCTCTCCTCTCCTCTTCTCTCTCCTCTCTCTCTCTCCTCTCCCTCTCTCCCTCCCCTCCTCTCTCCTCTCCTCTCCCCTCTCTCCCTCTCCTCCTCTCTCCTCTCCTCTCTCCTCTCCCTCTCTCCTCTCTCCCCTCTTCTCTCCCCCTCTCTCCTCTCCCTCTCTCCTCTCTCTCCTCTTCCCTCTCTCCTCTCCCTCTCTCTCCATCTCCCTCTCTTCTCTCTCCCTCTCTCCTCTCTCTCTCTCTCTCTCCTCTCCCCTGTCCAGGATGCCTTCACTGCATTCCACATTGACAAGCAGCTGGTGGGACGCTACCTGAAGCCTCTGCTGATTGGGAGGCCCCTGGCCAAGTACTCCCAGGCCTGCTCGTGACTCACCCCTCCCAAATACCACCCTGCTCTCACTGTCACCCCCTCCCCAAATACCACCCCTCCCCCAAATACCACCCCTCCTCTCTCACTGTCACCCCTCCCCAAATACCACCCTACCCCTCCCCAAATACCACCCCTCCCCAAATCACCCTCACCCCTCCTCTCACCTGTCACCCCTCCCCAAATACCACCCCTCCCCAAATACCACCCCTCCTCTCACTGTCACCCCCCCCCCAAATACCACCCTCCCAAATACCACCCTCCTCTCACTGTCACCTCCTCCCCAAATACCACCCTCTCTCACCTGTCACCCCTCCCCAAATACCACCTCTCTCACTGTCACCCCTCCCCAAATACCACCCCCAAATACCACCCCTCCTCTCACTGTCACCCCCTCCCCAAATACCACCCCTCCCCAAATACCACCCCTCCTCTCACTGTCACCCCCTCCCCAAATACCACCCCTCCCCAAATACCACCCCTCCTCTCACTGTCACCCCTCACCAAATACCTCCCTCACCCAAATACCACCCTCCTCTCACTGTCACCCCTCCCAACTACCACCCTCCTCTCACTGTCACCCCTCCCCAAATACCACCCCTCCCTCACTATCACCCCTCCTCAATACCACCACCATCCCAAATACCACCCTACTCACCTCACTGTCACCCCTCCCCAAATACCACCTCTCCCCACTGTCACCCCTCCTCAAATACTCACCCACTCTCCCAAATACCACCCCTGCTCTCACTGTCACCCCTCCCCAACATACTACCCCTCCCCAAATACCACCCTCCTCACTGTCACCCCTCTCACCAAATACCACCCCTCCCCAATACCACCCCTCCCACTGTCACCCCTCCCAAATACCACCCCTCCTCTCACTGTCACCCCCCTCCCCAAATACCACCCCTCCTCTCACTGTCACCCCTCCTCACAATACCACACCCTCCCCAAATACCACCCTCCTCTCACTGTCACCCCTCCCAAATACCACCCCTCCTCACTGTCACCCCCCTCACCAAATACCACCCTCCTCACTGTCACCCCCCTCACAAATACCACCCCTCCCCAAATACCACCCCTCCTCTCACTGTCACCCCTCCTCAAATACCACCCCTCCCAAATACCACCCCTCCTCACATACCACCCTCCTCACATGTCACCCCTCCCCAAATACCACCCACCCTCACTGTCACCCTCCCCAATACCACCCCCTCTCACTGTCACCCCCTCCCAAATACCATCCCTCACTGTCACCCCCTCACAATGTCACCCACCCCATACCACTCCTCTCACTGTCACCCCCCTCACAATACCACCCCTCCCCAAATACCACACCTCCTCTCACTGTCACCCCCTCACCAAATCCCACCCCTCCCCAAATACCACCCTCCTCTCACTGTCACCCCTCCCCAAATCCCACTTCTCCCCAATACCACCCTCCTCACTGTCACCCCCTCACAATCCTCACTATCACCCTCCCAAATACCACCCCTCCTCTCACTGTCACCCTCTCACCAAATACCACCCCTCCCCATATCACCACTCCCTCACTCCTCACTGTCACCCCTCCCCAAATACCACCCTCCCTCACTGTCACCCTCCTCATATACCATCCCTCACTGTCACCCCCTCACAATACTCACCTGTCACCCCAAATACCACCACTCCTCTCACTGTCACCCCCATCCACAATCCCACCACTCCCATACCACCCAATCCTCTCACTGTCACCCCTCCCACAATACCCATCACCTCCCCAAATACCACCCCTCCTCACTGTCACCCCCCTCCCAAATACCACCCCTCTCTCACTGTCACCCTCTCCCCCAATACAATCCCTCCACTGTCACCTCCTCCCACTACCACCCCTCACTGTCACCCCTCCCACATACCACCCTCCTCACTGTCACCCCACTCCACTCACCTCACTGTCACCCCATCCCCAAATACCACCCCTCCTCTCACTGTCACCCCCTCACCAAATACCACCCCTCCCCCAAATACCACCCTCACTCTCACTGTCACCCCCTCCCCAAATACTCACTCCCTCCCCAAATACCACCCCTCCTCACTGTCACCCCTCCCCACTACACATCCTCACTGTCACCCTCCCAAATACCACCTCCTCACTGTCACCCCTCCTCCAAATACCACCCCTCCCAAATACCACCCCTCCTCTCACTGTCACCCCTCCCCAAATACCACACCCTCCCCAAATACCACCCCTCTCTCACTGTCACTCCCATCCACCAAATACTCACTGTCACCCCTCACAAATACCACCCTCCCCAACTACCATCCTCCTCACTGTCACCCCCTCCCAAATCCCACACCCTCCCCATACCACCCCTCCTCTCACTGTCACCCCTCCCCACAATACCACCTCCCCCATACCACCCTCCTCACTGTCACCATCCCATCACCAAATACCACCCCTCCCCATACCACCATCCTCACTGTCACCCCCCACTCCCCACATACCACCCCATCCTCACTGTCACCCCTCCCACCCACAATGTCACCCCCCTCACCAAATACCACCCCTCCTCTCACTGTCACCCCATCACCAATCCCTCACTGTCACCCCATATACCAATCCCTCACTGTCACCCCCTCATCACAATCCCCACTGTCACCCCATCACAATCCTCACTGTCACCCCATCCTACAATCCCACACTGTCACCCCATTACCACACCTCCTCTCACTGTCACCCCCCATCACCAATCCCACACCGCTCCCACTACCACCAATCCCTCACTGTCACCCCCCCACCACAATCCTCACTGTCACCCCATACTACCAATCCCTCACTGTCACCCCATTACAATCCCTCACTGTCACCCCATTACAATCCCACACTGTCACCCCATTACAATCCCACACTGTCACCCCATTACAATCCCACACTGTCACCCCATTACAATCCCTCACTGTCACCCCATTACAATCCCTCACTGTCACCCCATTACAATCCCTCACTGTCACCCCATTACAATCCCTCACTGTCACCCCATTACAATCCCACACTGTCACCCCATTACAATCCCACACTGTCACCCCATTACAATCCCTCACTGTCACCCCATTACAATCCCTCACTGTCACCCCATTACAATCCTCACTGTCACCCCATTACAATCCCTCACTGTCAC
>CM060267.1:5283627-5288627 GCA_030684275.1 Acipenser oxyrinchus oxyrinchus
TGTGTATTGACAGGGGAGCATGGCTCTGTGTATTGACAGGGGAGCATGGCTCTGTGTATTGAGACGGGAGCATGCCTCTGTGTATTGACAGGGGAGCATTGCTCTGTGTATTGGAGACAGGGGGCCCAGTAGTATGGTTCTGATGCTGTGTTCTGACTCAGCAGGCCCAGGCCAATAGGCTGGCATGCATGATTTTCGGGCACCTCTCTGTGTTCGGGACTTCTGCTGAACCACGTGGTGCACAAGTTTGTGATCGGACACCAAGGTGAGAGAAGAGGCCGTGTTCTCTCCGCAAGCAGAGCGCCTCTTTCATTGAAGGCTGAGGCGTTGGGCTTGCTCTGTAGTTTGCAGTTCGCAGTGCCAGCCCTCGCTCTCTCCATTCAGTCGAATGGGCTGCATGCCTGGTCCTGACAGTGCGTGTGTCTCTGTGTGTCCTGCAGGGGCCCCAGCTGAGCTGGTGGAATTATCTCCACTTCCAGCACCATGCCAGCCCAACTGCTTTCGCATGACCCTGACATCAACATGCACCCCTACTGTTCGCCTGGGAAGACCCTGGCCATCGAGGTGAGGACTGGGGCAACCAGGGTGAGATTTGATTGACAAAACCAGCTGCTGTAGTAAGAGCTTTAGGAAACATGCACAACACAGGAAGGACGGACGGATGGAAGGACTCAGTGAATGCATTGCTGTGTGTTTCGTGTGTGCTTGTACTCACTCCTGCCCCCTCTCTTTTGCAGCTGGGAGTGCAGAAGAAAAAGCACATGCCCTATCAGCACCAGCACAAGTACTTCTTCCTGAGTGAGTGTCAGCTCCCCACGCTTCAATGAGACTCAACCCTGTGCACACCCCCTCCCTAACCCTAACCCTAACCCTAACCCTAACCAGCCCTGTGCACACCCCTCCCTAACCCTAACCCTAACCCTAACCAGCCCTGTGCACACCCCTCCCTAACCCTAACCCCAACCCCAACCAACCCTGTGCACACCCTCCCCTAACCCTAACCCCAACCCCAACCCCAACCCTAACCCTAACGCTAACTCCTAACCAGCCCCTGTGCACACCCTCCCTAACCCTAACCCTAACCCTAACCCTAACCAGCCCTGTCCACACCCCTAACCCTAACCCTAACCCCTAACCAGCCCTGTGCACACCTCTCCTAACCCTAACCCTAACCCCAACCTAACTCCTGTGCACTCCTCCCTAACCCTAACCCTAACCCCAACCCCAACCCCAACCCTAACCCTAACCCTAACCCTGTGCACACCACCTCCTAACCCTAACCCTAACCCCAACCCTAACCCTAACCCTAACCCTGTGCACAACCCCCTCCTAACCCTAACCCAACCCCAACCCTAACCCTAACCCTAACCAACCCTGTGCACACCCCCCTCCTAACCCTAACCCTAACCCCAACCCCAATCAACCCTGTGCACACCCTAACTCCCTAACCCTAACCCTAACCCCAACCCCAATCAACCCTGTGCACACCCCAATCCCTAACCCTAACCCCAACCCTAACCCTAACCCTGTGCACACCCTCCCTAACCCTAACCCTAACCCTAACCCTAACCCCTAACACACCCTCCCTAACCCTAACCCCAACCCTAACCCCTAACCAACCCTGTGCACACCCCTCCTAACCCTAACCCTAACCCCAACCCTAACCCCTAACCCTAACCCTAACCCTAACCCTAACCCTAACCCTAACCCTAACCCTAACCCTAACCCTAACCCCTAACCCAACCCCTAACCCTAACCCTGCGCTACACCCCTCCTAACCCTAACCCCAACCCCAACCCTAACCAACCCTGTGCACAACCCTCCCTAACCCAACCCCAACCCTAACCCTAACCTAACCCTGTGCACACTCCTAACCCTAACCCCAACCCCAACCCCAACCCTAACCAACCCTGTGCAACCCTCCCTAACCCTAACCCTAACCAGCCCTGTGCACACTCCCTAACCCTAACCCCAACCCCAACCCTAACCAACCCTAACTCCCTAACCCTAACCCCCTGAACCCTAACCCAACCCTAACCCTAACCAACCCTGTGCACACCCTCCCTAACCCTAACCCCTAACCAGCCCTGTGCACACCCCTCCTAACCCAACCTAACCAACCCTACACCCTCCCTAACCCTAACCCCAACCCCTAACCCCAACCCTAACCCTGTACACCCCCCTAACCCTAACCCTAACCCTAACCCTAACCCTAACCAGCCCTGTGCACACCCTCCCTAACCCTAACCCAACCCCAACCCCAACCAACCCTGTGCACACCCTCCTAACCCTAACCCCAACCCCAACCCCAACTCTAACCCTAACCAACCCTGTGCACACCCCCTCCCTAACCCTAACCCCAACCCCAACCCTAACCCTAACCAACCCTGTGCACACCCCCTCCATAACCCTAACCCAACCCCAACCCCAACCAACCCTGTGCACACCCTCTCCCTAACCCTAACCCTAACCCTAACCAGCCCTGTGCACACCCCCTCCCTAACCCTAACCCCAACCCTAACCCTAACCAGCCCTGTGCACTCCCCCTCTCTCACGCTTCAATCAGACCTGCCAGGCTGTGCACTAACCCTCTCTCCCCTCTCCCAGTCGGCCCCCCGGCCCTCCTGCCTCTCTATTTCCAGTGGTACATCTTCTACTTCGCAGTGCAGCGTCGACAGTGGCTGGTGAGTGACCATCCGTCTGTCCTGTCTGGCTGTGTGTCCTGTCTCCTCTGTCCTATCTTCAATAACGGTTTGAGGATTTCTCACAGAGCGGGGCAGCGATTCATGGGGGGTGAGGCTGTCACGGGGGTGATGCTGTCACTGGTGGGTGGGGGCTGTCACTGAGAGCTGCAGGCTCTCACACACCAGCAGGCACGGACAGGCTGTCAGCAGCACCTGCTCACTCCAGCCTCCTCCAGATCAAATCCTTTGTTTTTCTTCTGTTTTACTCCTGATTGAGAGGATGCTGTTTAGCCCATCAGTGCTCGTCTGGATCTAGTGGCTGATTGATCTCAAAACGTCGTTGTTTAATTCCATCCCTTTCTCTCTACCTCTCTCCCTTCTGTCTTTAGCTCCCTCCCTCTTTCATCTGTCTTATCTCCCCCATCTCTAGCTCTCTCCCTTCTGTCTTTAGCTCCCTCTCTCTCTACCTCTCCCTTCTATCTCTTCTGTCTTTATCTCCCTCTCTACTGCTCTCCCTTCTCTTTATCAATCTCCCTCTCCCCTTTCTTCTTGGTGACAGCCCCACCTGCTGGTTTCTCCAGTGTATTACCCCCCCTCTGCTGAACAGAGTTCCTCACAATACTAACCCCTTGAGGTGACCTGACCTGAGCGCTATGTTTTTAATAAAGCAGCCCTGTGATTCAGTGCATGTGTGTGTGTGTGTGTGTGATTGCAGCCCTGTGACTCAGTGTGTGTGATTGCAGCAGCACTGTGACTCAGTGTGTGTGATTGCAGCAACACTGTGACTCAGTGTGTGTGATTGCAGCACTGTGACACAGTGTGTGTGATTGTAGCAGCACTGTGACTCAGTGTGTGTGATTGCAGCAGCACTGTGACTCAGTGTGTGTGATTGCAGCAGCACTGTGACTCAGTGTGTGTGATTGCAGCACTGTGACTCAGTGTGTGTGATTGCAGCAGCACTGTGACTCAGTGTGTGTGATTGCAGCAGCACTGTGACTCAGTGTGTGTGATTGTAGCAGCACTGTGACTCAGTGTGTGTGATTGCAGCACTGTGACTCAGTGTGTGTGATTGCAGCAGCACTGTGACTCAGTGTGTGTGATTGCAGCACTGTGACTCAGTGTGTGTGATTGTAGCAGCACTGTGACTCAGTGTGTGTGATTGCAGCAGCACTGTGACTCAGTGTGTGTGATTGCAGCACTGTGACTCAGTGTGTGTGATTGTAGCAGCACTGTGACTCAGTGTGTGTGATTGTAGCAGCACTGTGACTCAGTGTGTGTGATTGCAGCACTGTGACTCAGTGTGTGTGATTGTAGCAGCACTGTGACTCAGTGTGTGTGATTGCAGCAGCACTGTGACTCAGTGTGTGTGATTGCAGCACTGTGACTCAGTGTGTGTGATTGTAGCAGCACTGTGACTCAGTGTGTGTGATTGTAGCAGCACTGTGACTCAGTGTGTGTGATTGCAGCAGCACTGTGACTCAGTGTGTGTGATTGCAGCAGCACTGTGACTCAGTGTGTGTGATTGCAGCACTGTGACTCAGTGTGTGTGATTGTAGCAGCACTGTGACTCAGTGTGTGTGATTGTAGCAGCACTGTGACTCAGTGTGTGTGATTGCAGCAGCACTGTGACTCAGTGTGTGTGATTGCAGCAGCACTGTGACTCAGTGTGTGTGATTGCAGCACTGTGACTCAGTGTGTGTGATTGCAGCACTGTGACTCAGTGTGTGTGATTGCAGCAGCACTGTGACTCAGTGTGTGTGACTGCAGCACTGTGACTCAGTGTGTGTGATTGCAGCACTGTGACTCAGTGTGTGTGATTGCAGCAGCACTGTGACTCAGTGTGTGTGATTGCAGCAGCACTGTGACTCAGTGTGTGTGATTGCAGCAGCACTGTGACTCAGTGTGTGTGATTGCAGCACTGTGACTCAGTGTGTGTGATTGCAGCAGCACTGTGACTCAGTGTGTGTGATTGCAGCAGCACTGTGACTCAGTGTGTGTGATTGTAGCAGCACTGTGACTCAGTGTGTGTGATTGCAGCACTGTGACTCAGTGTGTGTGATTGCAGCACTGTGACACAGTGTGTGTGATTGCAGCAACACTGTGACTCAGTGTGTGTGATTGCAGCACTGTGACACAGTGTGTGTGATTGCAGCAGCACTGTGACTCAGTGTGTGTGATTGCAGCACTGTGACACAGTGTGTGTGATTGCAGCACTGTGACTCAGTGTGTGTGACTGCAGCAGCACTGTGACTCAGTGTGTGTGATTGCAGGACCTGGCCTGGATGCTGTCGTTCTACCTGCGCTTCTCCCTCTCAT
>CM060267.1:5293627-5322425 GCA_030684275.1 Acipenser oxyrinchus oxyrinchus
GAACTGTTTTTTTTTTGGGGGGGATCAAAGCTTGTGTGTTTGTTTTCTTGTTTGCCCTTGACTATTTTTCATTTATAGTGTTTTTTTTCTTTGTTTTAATGTTATCTTGTTTATCCATAGTAAAACTGGGAACAAGTTAAACTGCTAAATCCGGGGAGTCAAACTCCAGTCCTCGAGGGCCGCAGGGTCTTCTGGTTTTCATCCCAACTTAAGTTAACATAATTCAGCTAATTAATTGTTCAATTTGACATATTTAGGTCTTTTACAGTTGATGGTTTTAAAAATGCACTTGATTCAAGGGACACTACCTGTGAAACATTCTGAAGCCTGGAGAGAAGTTTTAAATGTGTCCAGTTAATCAGAGAGACCAATTAAGTAATTGAGAGCTCGGGTGAAACGGAAGCCAGAAGACCCTGAGTTTGACGCCCCTGTGCTAATTGCATCCCGGGTCTTGTTACTGCTATTCGAGAGGAGTGTAACGGGGCACAGGATGGGAGTGAACCGATGACCCCGAGCACCGCAAGCGAGAGTCTTAATCACAATGCGAAAGAGCCGGGCTGGTCTGCAGCCGTGGTTCTAGAGCTTTTAACCTCATCTCACGGAAACCTGTGGCACACGCCACTGCCCGTCACACCTGCAGTTACTGCCATCCCTGCAGTGCTGACTACAGATGCACAGCACAGAACCCCAAAACCCCCCAGTACCTCTCCCTCTCCATCCCCCTTTCCTTACCTCTGTCCTCTTCCTTCTCTCTTCACCCCTCTGTTCCTCTTCCTTCTCTATCTCTTCACCCCTCTATTCCTGTCTTCTTTCTCTCTCTTCACCCCTCTGTTCCTCTCTTTCTTCTCTATCTCTTAACCCCTCTATTCCTGTCTTCCTTCTCTCTTCACCCCTCTGTTCCTCTCTTCCTTCTCTATCTCTTCACCCCTGTTCCTTTCTTTCTTCTCTATCTCTTCACCCCTCTATTCCTGTCTTCCTTCTCTCTCTTCACCCCTCTGTTCCTCTTTCTTCTCTATCTCTTCACCCCTCTATTCCTGTCTTCCTTCTCTCTTCACCCCTCTGTTCCTCTCTTTCTTCTCTATCTCTTCACCCCTCTATTCCTGTCTTCCTTCTCTCTTCACCCCTCTGTTCCTCTCTTTCTTCTCTATCTCTTCACCCCTCTGTTCCTCTCTTCCTTCTCTCTCTTCACCCCTCTGTTCCTATCTTTCTTCTCTCTTCACCCCTCTGTTCCTGTCTTCCTTCTCTCTTCACCCCTCTGTTCCTCTTTCTTCTCTATCTCTTCACCCCTCTATTCCTGTCTTCCTTCTCTCTTCACCCCTCTGTTCCTCTTTCTTCTCTCTCTTCACCCCTCTGTTCCTCTCTTCCTTCTCTCTTCACCCCTCTGTTCCTATCTTTCTTCTCTATCTCTTCACCCCTCTATTCCTGTCTTCCTTCTCTCTCTTCACCCCTCTGTTCCTATCTTTCTTTATCTCTTCACCCCTCTATTCCTGTCTTCCTTCTCTCTCTTCACCCCTCTGTTCCTATCTTTCTTCTCTATCTCTTCACCCCTCTATTCCTGTCTTCCTTCTCTCTCTTCACCCCTGTTCCTCTTTCTTCTCTATCTCTTCACCCCTCTATTCCTGTCTTCCTTCTCTCTTCACCCTCTGTTCTTCTTTCTTCTCTATCTCTTCACCCCTCTATTCCTGTCTTCCTTCTCTTCACCCCTCTGTTCCTCTTTCTTCTCTATCTCTTCACCCCTCTGTTCCTCTTCCTTCTCTATCTTCACCCCTCTATTCCTGTCTTCCTTCTCTCTCTTCACCCCTCTGTTCCTCTCTTCCTTCTCTATCTCTTCACCCCTCTGTTCCTATCTTTCTTCTCTATCTCTTCACCCCGCTATTCCTCTCTTGTTGTTTTTCTAAGTAATGTTCCTCCTTTCTTTTAATGGGTCTGTTCTCTCTCCCTCTCTGTCCTTGTAAGGGAACGGATCCCTCTCTCCCCCCCCCCACACCAGCAGGTCCGCATGTAAACACAGCCCCTGCTGGTTTATTCTCAGCAGTGACAGATCAGATCACGCTGTTTCTCTTTGTTCCTCGCTCACACTGCATTGTGGAAGCAGGTCAACCCAGCGGAGAAAGGGTGTCTGTGAGATTCTGTTCAATCTCCTAAATGTTTACCACCTCCCTCCAAACCCTCCCCCAAACACAACCCCCCTGAAGAAACACAGACCCCCGACACAGACCCCCAAGAAACACAGACCCCTGAAACACAGACCCCCTGAAGAAACACAGACCCCCTGAAGAAACACAGACCCCCTGAAACACAACCCCCTAGAAGAAACACAGACCCCCGAAACACAGACCCCCTGAAGAAACACAGACCCCCTGAAGAAACACAGACCCCCTGAAGAAACACAGACCCCCTGAAGAAACACAGACCCCCTGAAGAAACACAGACCCCCTGAAGAAACACAGACCCCCTTGAAGAAACACAGACCCCTGAAACACAACCCCCTGAAGAACACAGACCCCCTGAAGAAACACAGACCCCTGAAGAAACACAGACCCCCTGAAGAAACACAGACCCCCTTGAAGAAACACAGACCCCCTGAAACACAACCCCCTGAAGAACACAGACCCCCTGAAGAAACACAAACCCCCTGAAACACAGACCCCCTGAAGAAACACAACCCCCTGAAGAAACACAGACCCCTGAAGAAACACAGACCCCCACTGAAGAAACACAGACCGCCCCTGAAGAAACACAGACCCCCTGAAGAAACACAGACCCCCTTGAAGAAACACAGACCCCCTGAAACACAGACCCCCTGAAGAACACAGACCCCCTGAAGAAACACAGACCCCCTGAAGAAACACAGACCCCCCTGAAGAAACACAGACCCCCATGAAGAAACACAGCCCCCCCTGAAGAAACACAGACCCCCAAACACAACCCCCTGAAGAACACAGACCCCCTGAAGAAACACAGACCCCTGAAGAAACACAGACCCCCTGAAGAAACACAGACCCCCTGAAGAAACACAGACCCCCTGAAGAAACACAGACCCCTGAAGAAACACAGACCCCCTTGAAGAAACACAGACCCCCCTGAAACACAACCCCCTGAAGAACACAGACCCCCTGAAGAAACACAGACCCCCTTGAAGAAACACAGACCCCCAAACACAACCCCCGAAGAACACAGACCCCCTGAAGAAACACAGACCCCCTTTGAAGAAACACAGACCCCTGAAGAAACACAGACCGCCCCCTGAAGAAACACAACCCCATGTGGACAGCAGAGTCATTTCTTCCTCCTTTTTATTTAAACACCCTCTCTTCGATATCCTAGGAATACAGAGCTGGGAATCGCTTCCTTATTCATTAAAAGTGTCCTTTTTAATTTGTATAATAATAATAATAATAATAATAATAATAATAATCACAATAACAACCGTATGTAAACACACACACACACACATATTGACGCACACGCTACCTTGAAAAGAAAGTCCTGATAAACAAGTCTTCATCCTGGAATGATGTGGTGCACACTTCCTCCCTCGAGTCTGAAATATTCTGCACACCGTGTCTGTCCACTGTCCCATTCGCTGAGGGACACACTCCTCCCTCTCTGTCTGTCTGTCCACTGTCCCATTTGCTGAGGGACACACTCCTCCCTCTCTGTCTGTCTGTCCACTGTCCCATTTGCTGAGGGACAACTCCCTCTGTCTGTTTGTCTGTCTGTCTGTCCTCAGTTTGCATGTCCCTTGGTCTCATTTCGGGCACGAGTCCCCCCCCCTCCAAACACACCTCACTCTCTCCTCTCACCTGCCGAGAAGACATAAGGGGGAGAAAGAGACACAGAGAGAGAGGATGGAGGGAGAGGAAATATTCTTAAGTGTCACATGACAGCACGGATTCCTTGCTTGTGCAACCTGGCTGCCCTTTGAGCAAGTTTCTGAAATAATTCTTCACAGCAGCAGCTCCTAATGACGGAGATGGATTCCTAAACATTTCTGTCTTGTAAACCCCCGGCCTTTTTAACATTGCCATTCATCGTGTTGACGTATCGTTTACAGAAAACGATCCAGAGCTACCAAACACTCAACAGCGCTGCATTTTAGAAACAAAAGAAAGTTAATAAAATAAATGAATTCAGCGATCAGAGGTCTGTCGTTTCATTGATTAAAAGGTATTTTTTTCCCCCCAGTGTTTCTAAATGACATGGAAAATGCGATGGAGTTTCAGGGTGTCTGAGAATAATTAGCCATCTGCATTAAAAATGAAACAAAAAAATTAGCATATTTTTTTTTTTTTTTAAATTTACTGAATTCAGGCCTTGGCAGTAAATTTGACCAGGCAGAGAGAGAGAGAGAGAGAGAGAGAGAGGATGAACAGATTGAGAGTGAATAGGGAGGGGAGTTTTACTGAACAAGAGAGTGATAGAGCATGCCAGGAGAGAGAGAGAGAGAGAGAGAGAGAGAGAGAGAGAGAGAGAACGTGAGCAGAAAGGAATGAAGGAAGATTTCTGGCCCTCAAGTCTCCTCTCCCTCCTCCTCCTCCTCCTCTTCCTCAAAATCAAACTCATCTCGAACTCTCCTCCTCCTCCTCCTCCTCCTCCCCCCCCCCCCTCGGATCCCTCCAGCTGCCCTGTGGACAAGCCTCCGTTCTTCAGGATGCTGTGGATGGCTGTCCCTCTCCCCCTGTACCCCCTGGCCCCCCTGGCCGCTGCCTCCAGTGCCTCAGCCTCCAGGGCCTCTTTCTCTGCCTTAGCCGCAGCGACAGCCTCTGCAGCCTCGGCCCTGGCCTGCCTCAGCTCCTCGGCCCCCTCCCCGACCAGCATCACCGAGTCCCGCGCCTTGGGCACGGCCTTGCTGGGGTTGTGGTCGTAGGAGAAGAGCTTCAGCCCGGCGAGGCGTGTGAGGTTGGGGAAGCTTGAGATCTTGTTCCGGTCCACGTCCAGGATCTCCAGCAGCTCCATGCGCAGCAGCACCTGAGGCAGCTCCTCGAAGCGGTTCCCGTAAAGCCACAGCCCCCGGAGGGAGGCCATGCGGGCCAGGCACCCCGGCAGGCTCCTGAGCCGGTTGTCTCCCAGCTGCAGGGACTTGAGGACGGGCAGGTCGAGCAGCTGCCGGGGGAAGCGGCGGAAGAAGTTGTTCTCCATCCAGAGGCAGCGCAGGTTGAGCAGGTTACTGAACTCGGGAGGCAGCGTGGTGAGCCGGTTGCTGCCCAGGTAGAGCCGGGTGATGTTCTCCAGCCGGCACACCGGAGGCGGCACGTCGAACATCTTGTTGAAGTCCAGGGCCAGGACCCGGAGGCGCTCCAGCTCGGAGAAGCCCTCGGGCAGCCCCCGCAGCCGGTTGTTGCTGGCGTAGAGCTTCTCCAGGTGGCGGCAGCCGCAGACGCGCCGGGGGAGCCTGCGCAGCTTCCGGAAGCAGAGGTCCAGGGTGTCGTCCCCGCTGGCCAGCTGCTCTTCCACATCGTAGGGCAGCTCCTCGTCCTCCCCCTCCTCCTGCTCCTCTCCCCCCTTCCCCTTCCCCCCAGAGTTTCCCATGCCTCCCTCCCTCAGCTCCGGCTGTGTCGAGACCACGCTGCTGACAGCCACGTGCAGCCGGCCACGCCGCCCCTGTGGCCCCCCGGGGAGAGAACGAGAGCCGGCAGTAGAAGAAGCTGGGGCTGCGGCAGGGCTGGAGACATCTTTATACAACGCTGGAGAGAATTGAAACGCTCTGCCTGTCCGTGGGTCTGTCCTCAGTGTAACTTTGATCAGACTCTTGTTGTGTTGCTGTACCCGCGGTTGTTTTGCTGTTGTTTCAGATCTCAGCACACACACACACACAATGTCAAGATCACCCCGATAATAATAGTATCCAAGTCTTTCTTCAGTGGCAAGGCTATCAGGATGATGGTGTGGAAGTTGGTGGGTTAATTAGATAGCATGTCTAGTATTAGTATTATTATTAGTAGTAGTTGTAATCATTTTAATAATAATATAATCAACAATGCGTGTGTGGTTCAGGCTCAGATATATATTTTTTTATTATTATTTAATTTATTTATTTTATTTCTTTGATTAAAATCCATAAAAAAATAAGTCAGGTCAGCGTTAGTAATCCCTGAGTTCTTGTTCTTATCAGCCAGCTGGAGAGATGCTATAATGCGGCTCCAGTGCAGAACAATCCGAGTGACCTTTCGCTTTACTCCTCGTTCTCCACAGCGCTATTTTCGGCGGAGACGCTTCTGTCGGTATCCGAGCGGGCTGCGTTCTGCAGCCTGGAAGGGCTTCGCTGTCGGCTGGCACACGGCCCCGGTACTGCTGGATCGGCGGCGCGACCCCGGTGCTTGTCGCCTGGAGACCCGCGGTGTCTCTGCTACGCAGCGCGTCAGCAGGACCAGCATTACCCCGGAGCTCCGGCTGCCGATCCGCGCTCTAGCCGGGCGGAGGAGAGGGCTTATCCGCGCTGTGCAGTACTGTGCTGGCACTGCCGACCCGGCCCGCTGGTTCCGAGGATTATATAAAAAAAAAAATGAAAGAGGCTACGTCGACTCTCCTTCAATCCTGCGTGCAGCACGCGGCGCAGTCTGTGTCTATGTGTTAAATCATTCGCGTGTTTATTTAATCATTCTTTTTTATTTTTTTCCCAAAGAGAAAGAAGTTACCAGTCAAAACCTCTCTGTTCTCTTGCAGTACGCCTCTCTTCTTTCCTCCTCTCTCTGTGTAGCTGTGTCCCTCTCCTCTCCTCTCTCTCTCTGCTCTATGGGGGACGGAGGGAGGGGGGACGTTGCGTAAAAGGTTGCCTTGGATGCATCGCTTCTCCGTGGCAACGAAACTAGAAAAAAAAATCTCATTCCGATCACATGGATCCGATAGGAAGACGGAAAATGATGGGATTGGGTTACCAGGCCGGAGGGGAGGTGAGGAAAACGTGAAATCCAGAAACGAGAGACGGAGAGAGAGAGAGAGAGAGAGAGAGAGAGAGAGAGAGAGAGAGAGAGAGAGAGAGAGAGAGAGAGAGAGAGAGAGAGAGAGAGAGAGAGAGAGAGAGAGAGAGAGAGAGGAAGGGAGAGAGAGAGAGAGAGAGAGAGAGAGAGAGAGAGAGAGAGAGAGAGAGAGAGAGAGAGAGAGAGAGAGAGAGAGAGAGAGAGAGAGAGAGAGAGAGAGAGAGAGAGAGAGAGAGGAGAGAGAGAGGAGAGAGAGAGAGAGAGAGAGAGAGAGAGAGAGAGAGAGAGAGAGAGAGAGAGAGAGAGAGAGAGAGAGAGAGAGAGAGAGAGAGAGAGAGAGAGAGAGAGAGAGAGAGAGAGAGAGAGAGAGAGAGAGAGAGAGAGAGGAGAGAGAGAGAGGGAGAGAGAGAGAGAGAGAGAGAGAGAGAGAGAGGGAGAGAGAGAGAGAGAGAGAGAGAGAGAGAGAGAGAGAGAGAGAGAGAGAGCAGTGTAATGCCTGCAGTGTTTGTACAGTCCTGCCATGGGGCCAGACACACAGCTGACGAGCTCGACTCACATAATATCGTAGTTTATTTCATGTCTTCTTTTGTGTTCTCTAATGCGTTGTATTCTGATTTTTTTTTGTTCTTTCATTTGTTTCCAAACTCCCCTTAATCCTCTAATTTATTTGTTTTACTGTATTTTAAAAATCAGTTATATGATGCAATGTATATATGCATGTGTGTATTGTATAATTGCTTTGGCAACACCCGCTATTGTTAAGTCATGCCAATAAAGCACCATTGAATTGAATTGAGAGAGAGAGGGAGCGAGAGAGAGAGAGGGAGCGAGAGAGAGAGAGAGGGAGAGACAGAGAGACTCGATTTGGACAGCGAGTGTCGAACTGAAATAAGCGTAATGAATTCAGATCTGTTGCTGTGTAACCAGGGGCAACATGACAGGGACAGCACTGTCAAAACCCACGCACTGTACTTTGAAAATAGTCTGTGTTAGTACAGCGTGACGGATTAGCTCATCAGTGTGCGTGAAATATTAAATAAGAACATATATATATATATGTGTGTATATGTTTTTACTGACTCCTGTGTACTGACATTGTGAGTGCGAGATCTGCACTCTCTGCGTTCTTGTAAGTGTAGGTGTTGCTAATAGGTTGCAATGGGGACGTGACTTCTTCTTCTGATATGAATAATGTATTGTTGTTCTAGTGATAAAGCTCCAGTGCAATGCTGCTGTGATGCAGAGCTGTGCTGACAGAGAGGCCGATGTCCCAGATCTCAACCTTGTGGATGAATCCATCTGGAATCAACTGGGGGAAAAAACTCAAGAACACAGGAACAGAGCCAGAGGCAGGAGGAGAGGGCAGACAGGAGGAGAGGGCAGACAGGAGGAGAGGGCAGACAGGCAGACAGGAGGAGAGGGCAGACAGGAGGAGAGGGCAGACAGGCAGACAGGAGGAGAGGGCAGACAGGAGAGGGCAGACAGGCAGACAGGAGGAGAGGGCAGACAGGAGGAGAGGGCAGACAGGCAGACAGGAGGAGAGGACAGACAGGCAGGCAGGAGGAGAGGGCAGACAGGTGCTCTCTTTCTCTCTCTCTCTCGCTCTGACTCTCCTCTCTCCCTCCCCCTCTCCCTCACTGATGGCTCTGTCAGCTGTCTGTTTTATCGTCATGGTAACAGGCCCTCACTATGGTAACCTCTCATGCATTCCTGATTGGTTGGGGATGCTATCTAAGCCATAGAAAACTTGTGAGACACACACTGAGACACACACACTGAGAGACACACACACTGAGAGACACACACTGAGAGAAACACACACAGTGAAACACACACTGAGAGACACACTGAGAGACACACACACTGAGAGACACACACAGTGAAACACACACTGAGAGACACACTGAGAGACACACACACTGACAGACACACACTGAGAGACACACACAGTGACACGCACACTGAGACACACACACTGAGACACACACTGAGAGACACACACACAGTGACACACACTGAGAGACACACTGAGAGACACACACACACAGTGACACACACACTGAGAGACACACACACAGTGACACACACACTGAGAGACACACACTGAGAGACACACACACAGTGACACACACTGAGAGACCCACACACAGTGACACACACATTGAGAGACACACACTGAGAGACACACACACTGAGAGACACACACAGTGACACACACACTGAGAGACACACAGTGACACACACTGAGAGACACACACACTGAGAGACACTCTGAGACACACACACTGAGAGACACACACACACTGAGAGACACACACACACTGAGAGACACACACTGAGAGAGACACACACTGAGACACACACACTGAGAGAAACACACACTGAGAGACACACACTGAGAGAATCACACACAGAGACACACACTCACAACCAAGACACGCACGGACACGACACACACATCTACTAATATGGACACAGGCGAATGCAAACACAGACACAGAGTCTCCTGCAATGAGAAATGAGATTCCTTTCCAGCCAAGTAAAACTGGAATGGTTCCCTCCCCCTCTCCCTCCCTCGCTCCTTCCTCTTCTCTCCTCCTGCTTCAGCCCCAGTCTTTAAACCCCAGTCCCTGTGATGACAGTACCCAGCCTGGGGCTCCTACCCTCCCTCTCTCTTTCTCTCCCGTTCGGAAGCAGTGTTGTAAGTCAATGGTGGGTTGAAGCGACACTGACCCACGCGCCAGCACTGATCTTACCACGGACAGCCAGGGGCCTCAAGGCACCACACTGCCCCTGACACGTCTCAGTGTGTGTTTGTGTGTGTGTGTGTGTGTGTGTGTGCGTCAGCGTGTGTGTCTGTCTGTTTGTGTCTGATAAAAACACTGTACATCAATGTGCTTTACAATGCTTCCCTATGCTTTACCAGACCGCTCTGTGCTTTACAATGCTTCCCTATGCTTTACCAGACCGCTCTGTGCTTTACAATGCTTCCCTATGCTTTACCAGACCGCTCTGTGCTTTACAATGCTTCCCTATGCTTTACCAGACCGCTCTGTGCTTTACAATGCTTCCCTATGCTTTACCAGACCGCTCTGTGCTTTACAATGCTTCCCTATGCTTTACCAGACCGCTCTGTGCTTTACAATGCTTCCCTATGCTTTACCAGACCGCTCTGTGCTTTACAATGCTTCCCTATGCTTTACCAGACCTCTCTGTGCTTTACAATGCTTCCCTATGCTTTACCAGACCGCTCTGTGCTTTACAATGCTTCCCTATGCTTTACCAGACCGCTCTGTGCTTTACAATGCTTCCCTATGCTTTACCAGACCTCTCTTTGCTTTACAATGCTTCCCTATGCTTTACCACACCTCTCTGTGCTTTACAATGCTTCCCTATACTTTACCAGACCTCTCTGTGCTTTACAATGCTTCCCTATGCTTTACCAGACCTCTCTGTGCTTTACAATGCTTCCCTGTGCTTTACCATACCTCTCTGTGCTTTACAATGCTTCCCTATGCTTTACCAGACCTCTCTGTGCTTTACAATGCTTCCCTGTGCTTTACCATACCTCTCTGTGCTTTACAATGCTTCCCTATGCTTTACCAGACCCCTGTGCTTTACAGTGCTTCCCTGTGCTTTACAGTGCTTCCCTATGCTTTACCATACCTCGCTGTGCTTTACAATGCTTCCCTATGCTTTACCATGCTTCCACTGTGCTTTATTACACTGTACTGTGGTGATGTTTTCTGAGGACCCTCTACACAGTCTGGCCCTGCCCGGTGTGGGGGGGTGCGGGGGGGCTGTCTCTATGACAGGATCAAGATTCTTCTCCGGTCCCCTGGATACAGGAAACAGCTGCCTGTGCTCTGAATAATTTATGTGGAAACTCTCAGGTGAGCGAGCAGGTGAGTGCTGAGGATCAATTTCAGGAACGTGACACCGCTGAACAGAACAGCATTTGTTTACTTATTTATTTACTTTGAGTCTTTAAAATATTTTATTTATTTTGTAAATTCTCTTAAAAACAATTCAATTCTGAGTGACGACCAGAAAGCTCTTTAGGCCAGTGTCAGCCCAAAGGTCAGAGAGGGGTCCTAAAAGAGATAGAAGCATTTAATATTATTATTATTATTATTATTATTATTATTATTATTATTATTATTAGTCTGCCTGCCTGCCTGTGATTGGCTGCATTCCTTGCCTGCCTCTCTCCGATTGGCTCACCTCAGGGGGCGGATCCCCTACCGGTGGGTGTGGTCATCAAATACGGGGCTCCTTTGGAATTATCCTGAAAGAAAGAACAAGAGAGGGGGTGAGACTGAAGGAAAGAGTCGGGAGAGAGAGAAGGGGGACTGTGTGGAGGAAAGGGAAGGGAGGGAGTGGATGGGAGAGAAGGAGTGGTAGGGAGAGGAGAGGGTGACTCTACCTGGCTTGGAGAGGTGCAGGGTGCAGGCTCTCCTGCACAGTCTCTGTCGCTGGGTGTTGAGGGGTAGCTGTTCGGATTCTGCCTCTTGATCCCTCCTCGAGTCCAGCCCTCCCTGTCAGCACCGACCAGGGTCTTATTACAGAACCTGCGGGTCGGAGCAGAACCGTTACAGAATCGCACAGGCCCCATGCAGAGCCACACGGGGTCCAATACAAAACCACACAAGTCCAATACAGGACCGCACGGGTCATTACAGAACCAGCGGGTCCACTACAGAATCCCATCAGCTCAGAGCAGTCGAACTGTTGAATGTTTGTCATTGAAAAGCACAGAGAGGTATGGTAAAGCATAGGGAAGCATTGTAAAACACAGAGAGGTGTGGTAAAGCATAGGGAAGCATTGTAAAGCACAGGGAGGTGTGGTAAAGCATAGGGAAGCACTGTAAAGCACAGAGAGGTATGGTAAAGCATAGGGAAGCATTGTAAAGCACAGAGGTATGGTAAAGCATAGGGAAGCATTGTAAAGCACAGAGAGGTATGGTAAAGCATAGGGAAGCACTGTAAAGCACAGAGAGGTATGGTAAAGCATAGGGAAACATTGTACAGCACAGAGAGGTATGGTAAAGCATAGGGATGCATTGTAAAGCACAGGGAGGTCTGGTATAGCATAGGGAAGCATTGTAAAGCACAGAGAGGTCTGGTAAAGCATAGGGAAGCATTGTAAAGCACAGAGCGGTATGGTAAAGCATAGGGAAGCATTGCAAAGCTCACCCCTCTCCTCTCTCCCCTCTCCTCTCTCTCCTCTCCACCTCTCCCCTCTCCACCTCTCTCCTCTCCACCTCTCCCCTCTCCACCTCTCCCCTCTCCACCTCTCTCCTCTCCACGCACGTCTGTTATGTTCGGGTCATATTGAACCCTCGTATTCTGTTCAGAGTTTAGGCACGTCTGTTATCTTCAGGTCGTATTGACCCGGTGTAATTTCAAACACATTGAAACAATCTTGAACTGATACCATCGTGTTTTTCTCCTGCATAGCTTTTGCTCGTTCGTGTTCAGTATCAGAAATGAATGGAAACTCTCACAGTGACAAAGTGTGTGGAAATATAGCGCCACCAGTGTGTGTATTCCATAGACCTGCTCCTGTTTATCACAGAGATGCTGTTACTGGCAGAGAAAACGAGCCTCTAGTAACCTCTGCCTTGTACAGGTTTGTATTGACCTTGTTAATAAACATCTCTCCAGACAGGTGCAGCCATAACCAGACATAATAATAATAATAATAATAATAATAATAATAATAATAATAATAATAGTAATAATAATAAAGACTAAGTGAAAGCATTGTATTGTCCTCATGCATACAAAGCTACACAGATGAATACCTTGAGTCGCATTGACTCGAGTCGTTCTGTTTGTAGACGAGATCAGCTCTAAAAATAATAAGCGTCTCAAAGCTCTTATTTTCTGTTTATGAGTTCGTGACCCCAGCCTAGGAGAAGTCATTCAATATTATCGGAGCTTGATACCCGCACATCAGGGCGAGGCACAGTCATTTGATATTATTGCTGATCCCGATTCTTTTGGATACAGAGCCCCTTGCTGTTTTTCAATTCATTACACATACATGATTATATTTGAGCAACCCCCCTGCCTTGTTTCCACGGGACTGCCTAAAAAAACGTTCTGGTTTCAAACGATCCGGTACCAAATCGTCCGGTTCGGTTAAGTCACTAAACCAGCGTTTCCAGCTTCAATTTGAAATCTATACCTGCGCATGACGTCATCGTTGTGAATTTTTTAACAGTGGAAGGCTCCTTATCTCAGTATCGGATAATCACAGCGGTAACTGTAGCCATCGATGATTAGGGATTATGAGCACGGTTTTTTTTTCAGCTTTTGGTTTTTGTTTCGTACACAGTTGTCAAGCTGTGACTGTATACATCAGGGGTGCCCAATCCTGGTCCTGGAGGCCGGTGTCCCTCCTGGTTTTTGTTCCAACTGCCCCCTAAATTACTTAATTGGACCAATCAAGCACTTATTAGAAGCTTAATTGGTCCAATTAAGCAATTTAGTGTGCAGTTGGAACAAAAACCAGGAGGGACACCGGCCTCCAGGACCAGGATTGGGCACCCCTGTTATACATTGTTCTGCCCATATATTTAGCAAAGCAACTGTTCGCAGTGGGTCTTATCTCTTCCTGACATTTTAAAGATAAGATAAACTTCCGGGTTTTAAATATAGAGCTATAGAGTTGACATAACCGCAAGGCTGGTGTCAGTTTCTTTATAATGCCGTAACTACTTCAGAAACGCCCCCTTGAAACGGTCGATTTCGTTCTGGATCCAAATAGTACGAGATCTGGACCCAAATAAACCAGTTTCAAATCATACGGGTTCGGGAATGTGGAAACCAAACTGGACGTTTTGAGACGCGGCTTTTTTTGACCATAAGTTTCTTTTCCTCCAACGTGGTAACTTTCTGTCCCAGAAGTCTTTGTTGTCCACTTGTTGTCTCACGGACCCCCTACATCAACCCCCGCACCTCGCACCCCGTGTCCCGTCCACCCCAGCGTGTCTTACCTGTCTCAGGTAAAATGCCGGGGCGCTGCGCTGTACCCACATCGAATCCGAATCCCAATTTCTCAAACGCAAACGAATCCACAACAGTGCACCGTCCTTTACAACAGTCGCCCCGGTAACAGCAGGCCACCGGGGCAAAGCAAACACGTTAATCGCCGCTGTTATGATTTGTACAAAAAGGCGGGTGTTACTCTGACATTAAAGCGGCCTGTCATTGTGATCGATATGCTGACGAAAGCCGGTCTCTGAGTTTCATCAGGTCAAACTGCGTGTCCGGTGGGCTTTGGGTTCCTGTGCTGTGCTTAAAATATCTCTTTATAAAAGTGTACCCCGGTCATTTTTCAATTTCCCATTCCCATGCTTACACTGTCTTTGCCAGAGTTTACCCTCATGTGCCGTGTTTATTATTAATATGCTTTAACTTGCCTCTGTGCTTTATTAAATAACTCTTATACTTTACCATGGCTTTACTGTGTTTTATTACACTTTGCTGTGCTTTTACTTTGTGGAACTTTTATAAGGGCTGGTTCGGGTTAACTTTGTCGACTCGATTTAAGATTTTAAAAACTTCAATCAAGTCCTCTACTTAATTATTCTCAGTTGCAGGCTAAATAGATGCAGTTTCTTCGACCTCCGCAGCTCGGTGGTCCTTCAAGCCCGAGGTGATCAATAGCCTGACCGCATCGCCACCTGGTGGACATTCAGTGCAATGACACTTACAGAGTAGAGCTACTCTCATACCCCTTCTCCACTGCCGTTGTAAGCACCAGCTGGCTGGGGTTCTAAGACACTGATTGCCAATTTATACTGTCCTGTCACCCTGGAGCCGTATACGTAACCCTACATTTGCATCAACCTCACAATTCAACACGCCCCAGCACAGTTTGGATCACTTCATTCCTTTTTTTTAATTGCGTGTTCTTCGAGGGCTGCTGCGTGACGTCACTCAACTCCACCCACAGAAATCTGTGCAGATTCTGCAGAGCCCAGCGCCGCTTTGAAAAGTTACTGCAGGAGGCTAGCTGAGGTTGTGAACCACCGAGACGATGCAGAGTTCACGAGTGACCTGCTAATCGTGATGCACGTAACCACAAAAACTACTGCTGCCCCCTTGTTAGTGGAGGCGAACGACATCTTATCATACGAACATAAGAAAGGTTACAAACGAGAGGAGGCCATTCGGACCATCTTGTTTGGTTGTTAGTAGTTTATTGATCCTAAAATCCGTAAGCTGTTTCATGAAGGATCCCAGGGTGTCGCTTCCCACAATTCTCTGTGTAGAAAAGTGCCTCCGATTTTCTGTTCTCGATAACCCTTTATCTAATCTCCACACCCACACACATAATTTAATGAGATGTATAATAATAATAATCCCTAGACAGCTGTGTTGATTTATTATCTTAAAATAAGTACTACATAAATAAATAAATGAGTGTGTTGTCATGACAATTGGTGATCAAAGAAATAATAAAGCAAAATAAAACGAAAGAAAATCAAGAAAAATCTACACTAAAGAGGGGAACCCTGAAAGCCGGGGAGCTGTCCCTAACGTTGTTCCCCATCTGTCTTCGTTTAAATTGGTACTGAGTTAATAAGTTAGTACGCAGCTCCGTACAAAATCTGCAAATTCGATGCAATTGTCCCAACGAGACCAAACAAGACAAAACAAACATACACACATTTCTTTAGGGTTGTAGCCAGCCTTTTCTTCTTCTTCTAAATACATGTAAATGCAAATATCATTGGAAATGCGTGGGCTGGGTAAGTCCATTCAATCACAGTTTAATTATATATTTTTCTGCTGTGCATTTGTAACTAAACAGTAGACTTTACTATATAAACCAAACTGCACCCTTATCGAACTAACCATTTTCTTAGATATTTTGCCATCGACGAGGGGGTGGTGTCACATTTAAATCAGTCCCCGGCCCCCACCCCTACCATCAGCGTCGTGCTGTCCTTACAAAGGTACCCCAAATGTCAGGACACTGCACTCAAATTGGTTATATCATATTATTGTTAATAAAACAATGAACAATCCTAAGGTCAGTGTCCTATACTGCAGCCATTACACATCTAAAGTGGTTCATGCTTTTCAGTGAATAAGCGTTTCGGTTACTTTAAATAAAAAAAGTGAACCGGAGGTGCCTGACTTCCTCAGTTGTCCCGACAGGAACATTTCGTCGTACCTTTGCAGGCATTGCTCAGTGTCGCCAGCCCCGGCCCGAATTTCCCTGGTCTGTTTCTTCTCGTCGGAGCAACTTAGCGGTTACTCGACACACCGCGCACCGAGAGAGGAAGTTCCGGTGTCGGAGCGGATCTTGCAGAGCCTCGCGGGGGAATCGATTAGGAGGAAGCAGATCGGTACAGCGCGAGTCCAATTGGGACTGGAAATCGGAACCGAAATCGTGTCGCGAAAGAGCTCGCACAGAGCAGATTAACACTAGCAGGGGAAGGAGGGAGTGGGCGCATTATAATACACACTGACACACAAACACTCTCGCATTAAGAGCAGCACACCGGACTGCAAGAGGCCGGGCAGAGAGACAGACCCAGAGCGGCGGGCTGAGTGGAATCGAGTCCCAGGAATGGCTGCAGCTGCGGCGCCGGGAGAGGGGCCCGATCTTATCGATATCTACGCCGAGGAAGAGTTCAACCAAGGCGGCGCGGAGGTGAGCAAAGGACTGGGGTTGGGGGTTGGGGGTTGGGGGTTGGGGGTTGGAGGCTGCAGGAGCGGGGGATAGATTGAGCAAAGCCGGGGAGGGGAGTGTTGTATAACGGTGTAATAACAACACTACTACTACTACTACTACTACTAATAACAGTATATGCAGCTGGAGAGCAGATCTTGCATGCTGCACTAATTTCTGTTTATTTGGATCAATTCCGTTTCCCTCCACGCTGATGCGCATCCCAGTGCACAGCCGTTCACTGCCAGCTCGACTAGCCCCAGTGTGCGGGTAACAAGCAAGCGCAGGCGTGTCTGATTAACACGACTGTTATGTTTTGGGACTTCAACTAGGCTGGGGTCACGAACTCATAAACAGAAAATAAGAGCTTTGAGACGTTTATTATTTTTAGAGCTGATCTCGTCTACAAACAGAACGACTCGGGTCAATGCGACTCAAGGTATCCATCTGTATAGCTTTGTATGCATGAGGACAATACAATGCTTTCACTTAGTCTTGTAGTATTATTATTATTATTATTATTATTATTATTATTATTATTATTATTATCATTATTATTATGTCTGGTTATGGCTGCACCTGTCTGGAGAGATGTTTATTAACAAGGTCAATACAAACCTGTACAAGGCAGAGGTTACTAGAGGCTCGTTTTCTCTGCCAGTAACAGCATCTCTCTCAGGAGTGTCTCATTAGACTGGTAGTAAAACCAGGAATGGATCAAACTGCTGTGGAACGGGAGTCTTCTTTGCATCCCTGTTGCTGCTCTTACAGTAAACGCAGCCTGGCTGTATTGAGAGAGAGCTGCAGTTCACATTACAGTAGCGCAGTTTGAAATGCGCGCTGCTCTTACTGCGTGGTGTTCTCGTAGCTGAGGCTGTAATGACACGATAGGTGTGTGCGTGTCAGTGGATCGGGATGCCTTCTTTACCTGACGTATCTCATCGCAGTAGAGAGACGTGTCTCGAGTCTATCAGTGGTGCAAGACCACAGCGCAAAGCACACTACAGTTCCAGTTCCAAAGTGCCGATTTTCTTTTCTGCTTTATTTTATTTTTTAATCCCACATAAAAGATGTTCTGCTGTCTGTTTGTAAGATATATATAATGTCAAATACTAAAAAACAAACCTGTGCATTTTCCTAAACTCTCCTCTCCCCTCACAGGAGGCGGGGTTTTGGTAGGCGAGCATGTGGATCTCTATGACGACGTGCTGACGGGCCCGGTGGGGTGTCGCGAGGGGGGGCCCCCCTCCTCGGAGAAGGACGAGCCCCCCAGGTCTGAGAGCAAGCCAGCCATCCTGTACACCTACAGCGGGCAGCGGCACAAGAGACTGGCGGTGTACATAGGAAACTTCTCCTGGGTAAGTACAGACGAGGAAGCACATGCCAACCGAGAGCCTGCACCGCTGCACCCAGCCCTGCGTCTCGCAGCTCCCCTCAGTGAAGTCTAGTATTATTGATACTGAAATGATCAGGAGCCAGGAGTTTGAGCAGGGATAGAGACTCACACTAGCCCTGCTGCTGCTGCTGCACCCAGTCCTGGGGGTCAGAACTCCCCTCAATGAAGTATATTATCATTAATATTGAAATGATAAGGAGCCAGGAGTTTGAGCAGGGATAGAGACTCGCACTAGCCCTGCTGCTGCTGCTGCACACAGTCCTGGGGTCATAACTCCCCTCAATGAAGTATATTATCATTAATATTGAAATGATAAGGAGCCAGGAGTTTGAGCAGGGATAGAGACTCGCACTAGCCCTGCTGCTGCTGCTGCACACAGTCCTGGGGTTCAGAACTCCCCTCAGTGAAGTCTAGTATTGTTATTTATTTTGAAATGATCAGGAGTTTTAGCAGGGATATAGACTCACACTAGCCCTGTGTGTGTGCCCCTTGTGTAACACAGCTCCCTGATCTGATCTCTCTCTCCTCTCCTCTCTTCTCCTCTCTGCTCTCAGTGGACGACGGATGTGGATTTGGTTAACGCTGCCAAGTCCATCGGAGTGAAGGACATCCAGGAGATCAAGTTTGCAGAGAACAGAGCCAACGGGCAGTCAAAGGGGTAAGTGAGCCTCTAACCCTCCCCCAGACCACACTGCCTCCCCAGACCACACTGCCTCCCTCCCTCAGCTCTAACCCTACCGCAGACCACACTGCCTCCCTCTCTCAGCTCTAACCCTCCCCCAGATGACGCTGCCTCCCTCCCTCAGCTCTAACCCTCCCCCAGACTACACTGCCTCCCTCCCTCAGCTCTAACCCTCCCCCAGACCACACTGCTTCGAACACCAGCTAGCCTCCTGATGTGACCCCCGTTTCTTGTGCTTTGCTCTCCCCTCTCCCCCCAGCTATGCGGAGGTGGTGGTGGGCTCGGAGCCCTCTCTCCACACTCTACTGGAGGTTCTGCCACAGCGCAAGGTGAACGGAGACCGGGTCGAGGTGCGATTCGCCACGCGCCAGAACCTCGGCATGTTCGAGACACAGGCCAAGAAACGTGAGTGAAACCTTCACACCAGGCTAGAGGTCTGATTCCATTGAAGATTTGTATCATTGAATTCATTGCTCTCCTCTCCTCTCTCTCTCTCTCTCTCTCTCTCGCAGTTGGCGTGTCCCAGAGGAATCCCTCGAAGGATGATTTCGGGACAAGCCGTCCTGCTCTCTGGAGAGACCCCCATCCCAGCCTCATGCTGACAAGCCCCTCGCTGCACCCCTTCTACAGCAGACCCCTTTTCCAGGGAGCCCTCCTCCTTCCCCCCTCCCCATGCACCCCCACCCCCATGCATCCCCTCCAGGGGTGCCCAGGTTCGGGCTCTGCCCCCGCCTCCCTCCACATGCCCCACTGTGCCCCTCCCTCCACCTCTCCATCCCTCCTCCCGGCTCCCTCCCGCCTACTCTGCACCTAAACCCCGCCTTCTTTCCCCAGCCCCACCCCACCCACTCTAGCATGGCCCGCCCCAGCCACTGCAGAGCACTTCAACCGTGCCCCCTGGACACCCCTACACCCGACACAGGTGAGAGGGAGGGGAGAGAGAGCGAGCTTGTTGAAGACATTGTGCTTGTTTGTTTGTCTGTATGTCTTCATGCAATAACCCTTCCCCAGGGACAGCGACCCCCCGCCCTCCCTCGGCGGCGGAGTTTGAGGAGATCATGCACGGAACCGCGCCATCTCCAGCAGCGCATCTCGAGGCTGTGTCCTGGGCGAGCGGGGGGGACCTCGCCGGAGCCATCGAGACGCTGCTCACCGCCATCGCCGTCATCAAGCAGTCCAGGGTCTCGAGCGACGAGCGCTGCAGAGTGCTGCTGTCCGCGCTGAAGGACTGTCTGCACAGCATCGAGGCCAAGTCATACGGGTCCAGGTGAGGAGAGGGGAGAGGGTCTGCACTACAGATCATACGGGTCCAGGGGAGGGGAGAGGGTCTGCACTACAGATCATATGGGTCCAGGGGAGGGAGAGGGAGAGGGTCTGCACTACAGATCATACACGGGTCCAGGGGAGGGAGGGAGAGGGTCTGCACTACAGATCATACTGGGTCCAGGGGAGGGAGGGAGAGGGTCTGCACTACAGATCATACTGGGTCCAGGGGAGGGGAAGGGAGAGGGTCTGCACTACAGATCATACGGGTCCAGGGGAGGGGAGAGGGTCTGCACTACAGATCATACGGGTCCAGGGGAGGGGAGGGGAGAGGGTCTGCACTACAGATCATAATGGGTCCAGGGGAGGAGAGGGAGAGGGTCTGCACTACAGATCATACTGGGTCCAGGGGAGGGAGGGGAGAGGGTCTGCACTACAGATCATACGGGTCCAGGGGAGGGGAGGGGAGAGGGTCTGCACTACAGATCATACGGGTCCAGGGGAGGGGAGAGGGTCTGCACTACAGATCATACGGGTCCAGGGGAGGGAGGGAGAGGGTCTGCACTACAGATCATACGGGTCCAGGGAGGGAGGGAGAGGGTCTGCACTACAGATCATACTGGGTCCAGGTGAGGGAGGGAGAGGGTCTGCACTACAGATCATACGGGTCCAGGGAGGGAGGGAGAGGGTCTGCACTACAGATCATACGGGTCCAGGGGGAGGGGGAGAGGGTCTGCACTACAGATCATACAGGTCCAGGGGAGGGAGAGGGAGAGGGTCTGCACTACAGATCATACGGGTCCAGGGGAGGGAGAGGGTCTGCACTACAGATCATACGGGTCCAGGGGAGGGAGGGGAGAGGGTCTGCACTACAGATCATACATGGGTCCAGGGGAGGGAGGGAGAGGGTCTGCACTACAGATCATACGGGTCCAGGGGAGGGAGGGAGGAGAGGGTCTGCACTACAGATCATACGGGTCCAGGGGAGGAGGAGGAGAGGTCTGCACTACAGATCATACGGGTCCAGGAGGAGGGAGGGAGAGGGTCTGCACTACAGATCATACGGGTCCAGGGAGGGAGGGAGAGGGTCTGCACTACAGATCATACTGGGTCCAGGGGAGGGGAGAGGGTCTGCACTACAGATCATACAGGTCCAGGGGAGGAGAGGAGAGGGTCTGCACTACAGATCATACTGGGTCCAGGGGAGGGAGAGAGGGGTCTGCACTACAGATCATACAGGGTCCAGGAGGAGAGGGGAGAGGGTCTGCACTACAGATCATACGGGTCCAGGGGAGGGGAGAGGGTCTGCACTACAGATCATACAGGGTCCAGGGAGGGAGGGAGAGGGTCTGCACTACAGATCATACTGGGTCCAGGGGAGGGAGGGAGAGGGTCTGCACTACAGATCATACAGGGTCCAGGGAGGAGGAGGGGAGAGGGTCTGCACTACAGATCATACGGGTCCAGGGGAGGAGAGGGGAGAGGGTCTGCACTACAGATCATACGGGTCCAGGGGAGGAGAGGGGAGAGGGTCTGCACTACAGATCATACGGGTCCAGGGGAGGGGAGGTGCTGTGCTGTGTTGTATTGACTCTGTGCTGTGTTGTTGTATTGACTCTGTGCTGTGCTGTTGTATTGACTCTGTGCTGTGTTGTTGTATTGACTCTGTGCTGTGTTGTTGTATTGACTCTGTGCTGTGCTGTTGTATTGACTCTGTGCTGTGTTGTTGTATTGACTCTGTGCTGTGCTGTTGTATTGACTCTGTGCTGTGTTGTTGTATTGACTCTGTGCTGTGTTGTTGTATTGACTCTGTGCTGTGTTGTTGTATTGACTCTGTGCTGTTGTATTGACTCTGTGCTGTTGTATTGACTCTGTGCTGTGCTGTGTTGTTGTATTGACTCTGTGCTGTGTTGTTGTATTGACTCTGTGCTGTGTTGTTGTATTGACTCTGTGCTGTGTTGTTGTATTGACTCTGTGCTGTGCTGTGTTGTTGTATTGACTCTGTGCTGTGTTGTTGTATTGACTCTGTGCTGTGCTGTTGTATTGACTCTGTGCTGTGCTGTTGTATTGACTCTGTGCTGTGCTGTTGTATTGACTCTGTGCTGTGCTGTGTTGTTGTATTGACTCTGTGCTGTGCTGTTGTATTGACTCTGTGCTGTGTTGTTGTATTGACTCTGTGCTGTGTTGTTGTATTGATGCTGTGCTGTTGTATTGACTGTGCTGTGTTGTTGTATTGACTCTGTGCTGTGCTGTGTTGTTGTATTGACTCTGCTGTGCTGTTGTATTGACTCTGTGCTGTGCTGTTGTATTGACTCTGCTGTGCTGTGTTGTTGTATTGACTCTGTGCTGTGTTGTTGTATTGACTCTGTGCTGTGCTGTTGTATTGACTCTGTGCTGTGCTGTGTTGTTGTATTGACTCTGTGCTGTGTTGTTGTATTGACTCTGTGCTGTGCTGTTGTATTGACTCTGCTGTGCTGTGTTGTTGTATTGACTCTGTGCTGTGTTGTTGTGACGCTGTGTTGTATTGACTCTGTGCTGTGCTGTTGTATTGACTCTGCTGTGCTGTGTTGTTGTATTGATGCTGTGCTGTTGTATTGACTCTGTGCTGTGTTGTTGTATTGACTCTGTGCTGTGTTGTTGTATTGACTCTGTGCTGTGCTGTGTTGTTGTATTGACTCTGTGCTGTGTTGTTGTATTGATGCTGTGCTGTTGTATTGACTCTGTGCTGTGCTGTTGTATTGACTCTGTGCTGTGTTGTTGTATTGACTCTGTGCTGTGCTGTTGTATTGACTCTGTGCTGTGCTGTGTTGTTGTATTGACTCTGTGCTGTGTTGTTGTATTGACGCTGTGTTGTATTGACTCTGTGCTGTGCTGTTGTATTGACTCTGTGCTGTGCTGTGTTGTTGTATTGACTCTGTGCTGTGCTGTTGTATTGACTCTGTGCTGTGCTGTTGTATTGACTCTGCTGTGCTGTGTTGTTGTATTGACTCTGTGCTGTGTTGTTGTATTGACTCTGTGCTGTGCTGTTGTATTGACTCTGTGCTGTGCTGTGTTGTTGTATTGACTCTGTGCTGTGTTGTTGTATTGACTCTGTGCTGTGCTGTTGTATTGACTCTGCTGTGCTGTGTTGTTGTATTGACTGTGCTGTGTTGTTGTATTGACTCTGTGCTGTGCTGTTGTATTGACTCTGTGCTGTGCTGTGTTGTTGTATTGACTCTGTGCTGTGCTGTTGTATTGACTCTGTGCTGTGCTGTTGTATTGACTCTGCTGTGCTGTGTTCTTGTATTGACTCTGTGCTGTGTTGTGTGTGCTGTTGTATTGACTCTGTGCTGTGCTGTTGTATTGACTCTGTGCTGTGCTGTGTGTTGTATTGACTCTGTGCTGTGCTGTTGTATTGACTCTGTGCTATGCTGTTGTATTGACTCTGTGCTGTGTTGTTGTATTGACTCTGTGCTGTGCTGTGTTGTTGTATTGACTCTGTGCTGTGTTGTTGTATTGACTCTGTGCTGTGCTGTTGTATTGACTCTGTGCTGTGCTGTTGTATTGACTCTGTGCTGTGCTGTTGTATTGACTCTGTGCTGTGCTGTTGTATTGACTCTGTGCTGTGTTGTTGTATTGACTCTGTGCTGTGTTGTTGTATTGACTCTGTGCTGTGTTGTTGTATTGACTCTGCTGTGCTGTTGTATTGACTCTGTGCTGTGTTGTTGTATTGACTCTGTGCTGTGCTGTGTTGTTGTATTGACTCTGCTGTGCTGTTGTATTGACTCTGCTGTGCTGTTGTATTGACTCTGCTGTGCTGTGTTCTTGTATTGACTCTGTGCTGTGTTGTTGTATTGACTCTGTGCTGTGCTGTTGTATTGACTCTGTGCTGTGCTGTGTTGTTGTATTGACTCTGTGCTGTGTTGTTGTATTGACTCTGTGCTGTGCTGTTGTATTGACTCTGCTGTGCTGTGTTGTTGTATTGACTGTGCTGTGTTGTTGTATTGATGCTGTGTTGTATTGACTCTGTGCTGTGTTGTTGTATTGACTCTGTGCTGTGTTGTTGTATTGACTCTGTGCTGTGTTGTTGTATTGACTCTGTGCTGTGTTGTTGTATTGACTCTGTGCTGTGTTGTTGTATTGACGCTGTGTTGTTGTATTGACTCTGTGCTGTGTTGTTGTATTGATGCTGTGCTGTTGTATTGACTCTGTGCTGTTGTATTGACTCTGTGCTGTGCTGTTGTATTGACTCTGTGCTGTGCTGTGTTGTATTGACTCTGTGCTGTGCTGTGTTGTTGTATTGACTCTGTGCTGTGTTGTTGTATTGACTCTGTGCTGTGTTGTTGTATTGATGCTGTGCTGTTGTATTGACTCTGTGCTGTGCTGTTGTTGTATTGACTCTTTGCTGTGCTGTGTTGTTGTATTGACTGTGCTGTGCTGTTGTATTGACTCTGTGCTGTGCTGTGTTGTTGTATTGACTCTGTGCTGTGCTGTGTTGTTGTATTGACTCTGCTGTGTTGTTGTATTGACTGTGCTGTGCTGTGTTGTTGTATTGACTCTGTGCTGTGTTGTTGTATTGACTCTGTGCTGTGCTGTGTTGTTGTATTGACTCTGTGCTGTGTTGTTGTATTGACTCTGTGCTGTGCTGTGTTGTTGTATTGACTCTGCTGTGCTGTTGTATTGACTCTGTGCTGTGCTGTTGTATTGACTCTGTGCTGTGCTGTGTTGTTGTATTGACTCTGTGCTGTGTTGTTGTATTGACTCTGTGCTGTGCTGTTGTATTGACTCTGTGCTGTGTTGTTGTATTGACTCTGTGCTGTGTTGTTGTATTGACTCTGTGCTGTGCTGTTGTATTGACTCTGCTGTGCTGTGTTGTTGTATTGACTCTGTGCTGTGTTGTTGTATTGACTCTGTGCTGTGTTGTTGTATTGACTCTGTGCTGTGCTGTGTTGTTGTATTGACTCTGTGCTGTGTTGTTGTATTGATGCTGTGCTGTTGTATTGACTCTGTGCTGTGCTGTTGTATTGACTCTGTGCTGTGCTGTTGTATTGACTCTGTGCTGGGCTGTTGTATTGACTCTGGGCTGTGTTGTATTGACGCTGTGCTGTGTTGTTGTATTGGCTCTGTGCTGTGTTGTTGTATTGATGCTGTGCTGTTGTATTGACTGTGCTGTGCTGTTGTATTGACTCTGTGCTGTGCTGTGTTGTTGTATTGACTCTGTGCTGTGCTGTTGTATTGACTCTGTGCTGTGCTGTGTTGTTGTATTGACTCTGTGCTGTGCTGTTGTATTGACTCTGTGCTGTGTTGTTGTATTGACTCTGTGCTGTGCTGTGTTGTTGTATTGACTCTGTGCTGTGCTGTGTTGTTGTATTGACTCTGTGCTGTGCTGTTGTATTGACTCTGTGCTGTGTTGTTGTATTGACTCTGTGCTGTGTTGTTGTATTGACTCTGTGTTGTGTTGTTGTATTGACTCTGTGCTGTGTTCTTGTATCTTCTCCTCTCTGCAGGAAGCGGCCCGCTCCGCTCCCCTCTCGCACTCACTCCTGGGACTCAGCCCGGCTGGCACCGCCGAGCTCTCACAGTGGGGAGCGCGCACGACGAGCATCACCGCGAGAGAGAGAGAGAGCGGAGCCGCGAGGGAGAGAGGGACCGGCACCACCAGCACCGGGACCGGGACCGACACCGCTAGGTACTGCAAATACAACCAGAGCACCGCTAGGTACCGCAAATACAACCAGAGCACTGCTAGGTACCGCAAATACAACCAGAGCACCGCTAGGTACCGCAAATACAACCAGAGCACTGCTAGGTACCGCAAATACAACCAGAGCACTGCTAGGTACCGCAAATACAACCAGAGCACCGCTAGGTACCGCAAATACAACCAGAGCACTGCTAGGTACCGCAAATACAACCAGAGCACTGCTAGGTACAGCAAATACAACCAGAGCACTGCTAGGTACAGCAACCAGAGCACCGCTAGGTACAGCAACAAGAGAAATACAACCAGAGCACCAGGGTTACCTAGCCGTGGCGATGAGGCAGAATCGCTGGGATCCTTTAAGACCCGACTTGCAGTTCTGAGATCAATCAGCTGCTAGGAACCAGGACGAGCTCTGATTGGCCGAACGGCCTCCTCCGGACGAGCTCTGATTGGCCGAACGGCCTCCTCCGGACGAGCTCTGATTGGCCGAACGGCCTCCTCCGGACTAGCTCTGATTGGCCGAATGGCCTCCTCTGGACGACCTCTGATTGGCTGAACGGCCTCCTCTCGATCGGGAACTCTCGCTTGTTCTTCCTGTTACAGTGAGAGCAGTGAGTCAGGGTCTTGTTCACGTGCATGTGCTACAGTGCATACCTGTCTGTCTGTCTATCTGTCTGCTAGTGATCTAACTTTTCCATTTCTTTTCTAGGTTTCCATCCAACACTCACCCCTGACCCCCACCCCCATCCCCAATGTGAGAGAGGAGAGAAGAGAGATGATTGCTTTACCTCCGAGAGAGAGAGAGATGGATGGATGGATGGATGACTGGTATACCTCAGAAAGAGAGAGAGCACAGACGCTGTTGGGGAGAAGAATGTGGTTTGACATCATCAACCAGAACGACAGACAGACAGACCGCGCATGCAACGCAAGCAAAATCAAATGTGAATAAACACCAAGAGAGGCAGCACAGAGAGAGTGAGGGAGGGAGCTGGTGCCACATCGCCCCTGACAGGCTGAGCCCTGAACTGTGCCCTCTACTGGAAATCCACGGGACTGCTTCCGCTGCGAAAGACCTCCAGTCGCAAATGTTGCTCGATGATCAAGATTTCTCTGTAGTGGTTTTGAAAGTCCACGCTGCCGAGTGCTTTAATAATTCGGGATGAGACCCTCCCTCCCAAAATGCCAGTGCTTTAAGAGGAGTCCCTCGGAACAGCAAAGCTTCTGCCCATTCGTTTAGTGTGGGGTTGAGGAGAGGGGAGCTCATTCGTTTAGTGTGGGGTTGAGGAGAGGGGAGCTCATTCCTTTAGTGTGGGGTTGAGGAGAGGGAGCTCATTCCTTTAGTGTGGGGTTGAGGAGAGGGAGCTCATTCATTTAGTGTGGGGTTGAGGAGAGGGAGCTCATTCGTTTAGTGTGGGGTTGAGAGAGGGAGCTCATTCCGTTTAGTGTGGGGTTGAGGAGAGGGAGCTCATTCCTTTAGTGTGGGGTTGAGGAGAGGGAGCTCATTCCTTTAGTGTGGGGTTGAGGAGGGGAGCTCATTCGTTTAGTGTGGGGTTGAGGAGAGGGAGCTCATTCCTTTAGTGTGGGGTTGAGGAGAGGGAGCTCATTCGTTTAGTGTGGGGTTGAGGAGAGGGAGCTCATTCCTTTAGTGTGGGGTTGAGGAGAGGGAGCTCATTCCTTTAGTGTGGGGTTGAGGAGAGGGAGCTCATTCCTTTAGTGTGGGGTTGAGGAGAGGAGCTCATTCGTTTAGTGTGGGGTTGAGGAGAGGGAGCTCATTCGTTTAGTGTGGGGTTGAGAGGGAGCTCATTCGTTT
This sequence comes from Acipenser oxyrinchus oxyrinchus, assembly GCA_030684275.1. Taxonomy (NCBI): domain Eukaryota; kingdom Metazoa; phylum Chordata; class Actinopteri; order Acipenseriformes; family Acipenseridae; genus Acipenser; species Acipenser oxyrinchus. The sequence goes on from CM060267.1 coordinate 5,321,079, forward strand.
AGTGTGGGGTTGAGGAGAGGGAGCTCATTCGTTTAGTGTGGGGTTGAGGAGAGGGAGCTCATTCGTTTAGTGTGGGGTTGAGGAGGGGAGCTCATTCGTTTAGTGTGGGGTTGAGGAGAGGGAGCTCATTCAGTTTAGTGTGGGGTTGAGGAGAGGGAGCTCATTCGTTTAGTGTGGGGTTGAGGAGAGGGAGCTCATTCCTTTAGTGTGGGGTTGAGGAGAGGAGCTCATTCTTTAGTGTGGGGTTGAGGAGAGGGAGCTCATTCGTTTAGTGTGGGGTTGAGGAGAGGGAGCTCATTCGCTTAGTGTGGGGTTGAGGAGAGGGAGCTCATTCGTTTAGTGTGGGGTTGAGGAGAGGGAGCTCATTCGTTTAGTGTGGGGTTGAGGAGAGGAGCTCATTCGTTTAGTGTGGGGTTGAGGAGAGGGAGCTCATTAGTTTAGTGTGGGGTTGAGGAGAGGGGAGCTCATTCGTTTAGTGTGGGGTTGAGGAGAGGGGAGCTCATTCGTTTAGTGTGGGGTTGAGGAGAGGGGAGCTCATTCCTTTAGTGTGGGGTTGAGGAGAGGGGAGCTCATTCCTTTAGTGTGGGGTTGAGGAGAGGGGAGCTCATTCCTTTAGTGTGGGGTTGAGGAGAGGGAGCTCATTCCTTTAGTGTGGGGTTGAGAGGGGAGCTCATTCGTTTAGTGTGGGGTTGAGGAGAGGGGAGCTCATTCCTTTAGTGTGGGGTTGAGGAGAGGGGAGCTCATTCGTTTAGTGTGGGGTTGAGGAGAGGGGAGCTCATTCGTTTAGTGTGGGGTTGAGGAGAGGGGAGCTCATTCTGTTTAGTGTGGGGTTGAGGAGAGGGAGCTCATTCGTTTAGTGTGGGGTTGAGGAGAGGAGCTCATTCGTTTAGTGTGGGGTTGAGGAGAGGAGCTCATTCGTTTAGTGTGGGGTTGAGGAGAGGAGCTCATTCGTTTAGTGTGGGGTTGAGGAGAGGGGAGCTCATTCGTTTAGTGTGGGGTTGAGGAGAAGGGAGCAAATTCATGTAGAAAATGACATTTTAGAACATTTAATAAAAAAAAAACTTTAAAAATAATAATAATAATAATAATTCCACCCTCCGTTCTCCAGACATTGTCAAATACTTGACATTATTAATGTCTTTTTGTTGCAGAGGCTAGTTGACCTGTCAGCCTACCTTCACTTTAACTCTGTCAGACTCACAGTGTTTCTGCCCCTCTGTGACACCACCTCGCTTCCTCCTGTCTGTTATCACAGCCCAGTCCCAACTGCTCTGCATCCCAGAGTGAATGTAAAGCCTGGCCTGGCTCTGTCACGGCTCTGGCGGTGGAGCTGGAATCTCCATGTTG
>CM060267.1:5322925-5330425 GCA_030684275.1 Acipenser oxyrinchus oxyrinchus
CTCTCCCTCTCCTCCCTCTCCCTCTCCTCTCTCTCCTCCTCTCTCCTCTCCCCTCCCCTCTCCCCTCTCCTCTCTCTCTCTCTCCCTCCTCCCCTCTTCCTCCCTCTCCTCCCTCCCTCCCTCTCTCCCCTCCTCCTCTCTCCTCCCCTCCCTCCCTCTCCCTCTCCCCCCTCCCTCCCCTCCCTCCTCTCCCCCTCTCCTCTCCCTCCCTCCCTCCTCCTCCTCTCCCTCTTCCTCCTCTCCTCTCCTCCTCCCTCTCTCCTCTCCTCTCCCCCTCCCTCCTCTCCTCTCCTCCCTCCCTCTCCTCTCTCCCCTCTCCTCTCTCCTCCTCCTCTCCCTCTCCTCCTCCCTCTCTCCCCTCCTCCTCCTCCTCTCTCCCTCCTCTCTCCCTCCTCCTCCTCTCTCCTCTCTCCTCCCTCCTCTCTCTCCTCTACCCTCCTTTCTCCTCCTCCTCCCTCCTCTCTCCCCCCTCCTCTCTCCTGCTTGTATTCACCCCTCATCAGGTTGTGTTTCAGAGAAGAGGCACTCTTGGATCTGGCTGGGACACTGCTGTCTAGTGATCTAGCCCGGCTGGTTTCGAGGTAGTCAAGAGGGCTGTACTCCTGCCAGCTGCTAGCATGCTTCCTACATAGTGGGACATGGAGGGGAAGTACCTGTCGGGCCGTGAGAACGCGGAATGACGCTCAAAACAGAGCAGCGGTCGGGATCTGAGATGTTCACCCTGGAGCCGAGTCGGGTCAGCTCTCCATCCGCCAGCATGGGCAAGTAGGCAGTTCATCTGCTGCAGGTCAGGTCAGCACCAAGCTCACCTGAGCACTAAACACACCTGAGCACTCACCTGAACACTAAAAACACCTGAGCACTCACCTGAACACTAAACACACCTGAGCACTCATCTGAACACTAAAAACACCTGAGCACTCACCTGAACACTAAACACACCTGAGCACTCACCTGAACACTAAACACACCTGAGCACTCATCTGAACACTAAAAACACCTGAGCACTCACCTGAACACTAAACACACCTGAGTACTCACCTGAACACTAAACACACCTGAGCACTCACCTGAACACTAAACACACCTGAGCACTCACCTGAACACTAAAAACACCTGAGCACTCACCTGAACACTAAACACACCTGAGCACTCATCTGAACACTAAACACACCTGAGCACTCACCTGAACACTAAACACACCTGAGCATTCACCTGAACACTAAACACACCTGAGCACTCACCTGAACACTAAACACACCTGAGCACTCACCTGAACACTAAACACACCTGAGCACTCACCTGAACACTAAACACACCTGAGCACTCACCTGAACACTAAACACACCTGAGCACTCACCTGAACACTAAACACACCTGAGCATTCACCTGAACACTAAACACACCTGAGCACTCACCTGAACACTAAACACACCTGAGCACTCACCTGAACACTAAACACACCTGAGCACTCACCTGAACACTAAACACACCTGAGCACTCACCTGAACACTAAAAACACCTGAGCACTCACCTGAACACTAAAAACACCTGAGTACTCACCTGAACACTAAAAACACCTGAGTACTCACCTGAACACTAAAAACACCTGGTTCTCTCTGCTGGTGTCTGATGTCTGGTGTTTTTCAGGGGCGGATATCTATGCTAACCAGGCTGAAGCCGGGAGAACTGAGACTTTCCAGATCATGCGCACTGAGGCCAAGAAGACTTGCTTCAGAGCCGCATCCAACAACTACCTCTGTGTGGTGAGACACTGCCTCCCAACCCTAACCCCAACCCCTAACCCTAACCTCCAAACTCCAACTCCTAACCTTCACCTCAACCCCAACCCCAACCCCTAACCCTAACCTAACCTTCATACCCAACTCCAACCCCAACCCTAACCCTAACTCCAAACTTAACCCTAACCTTTCATACCCAACCCTAACCCTAACCCCTAACCCTAACCTCCAACCTAACCCTAACCTTCATACTCCAACCCCAACCCCTAACCCTAACCTTCATACCCAACCCCAACCCTCAACCCCTAACCCCTAACCTCCAAACCTAACCCTAACCTTCATACCTAACCAACCCCAACCCCTAACCCTAACCCTAACTCTTCATACCCAACCCCAACCTCAACCCCTAACTCCTAACTCTTCATACCTAACCCCAACCCCTAACCCAACCCCTAACCCTAACTCTTCATACTCCAACCCCAACCCCAATCCTAACCTCCAAACCCAACCCCTAACCCTAACCTTCATACTCCAACCCCAACCCCTAACCTAACCCCTAACCCTAACCTTCATACCCAACCCTAACCCCAACCCTAACCCCTAACCTCCAAACCTAACCCTAACTCTATACCCAACCCCAACCCCTAACCTCCAAACCCAACCCCTAACCCTAACCTTCATACCCAACCCCAACCCCAACCACTAACCCAACCCCTCACCCTAACCTTCATACCCAACCCCAACCCCAACCCCTAACCCTAACCTCCAAACCTAACCCTAACCTTCATACCCAACCCCAACCCCTAACCTCCAAACCCAACCCCTAACACTAACCTTCATACCCAACCCCAACCCCTAACCCTAACCTTCATACCCAACCCCAACCCCTAACCCTAACCTTCATACCCAACCCCAACCCCTAACCCCTAACCTCCAAACCTAACCCTAACCTTCATACCCAACCCCAAACCTCCAAACCCAACCCCTAACCTTCATAACCAACCCCAACCCCTAACCCCTAACCTCCAAACCTAACCCTAACCTTCACACCCAACCCCAACCCCTAACCTCCAAACCCAACCCCAACCCCTAACCTTCATACCCAACCCCAACCCCTAACCTCCAAACCTAACCCTAACCTTTACACCCAACCCCAACCCCTAACCTCCAAACCCCAACCCCTAACCTCCAACCTTCATACCCAACCTCTAACCCCAACCACTAACCCTAACCTCCAAACCTAACCCTAACCTTCACACCCAACCCCAACCCCTAACCTCCAACCTTCATACCCAACCACTAACCCTAACCTCCAACCCCAATCCCAAACCCCAAAAACCCCGACCGCAACCCTCTCACACTCTGTCCCTCTCACACACTGCCTCCCTCTCTACCCCCTTCCCCCGCTCTCCGCAGGGTAGCAATGATATGATAGTGGCCTCCCCCAGTGTGAACGACCGGATCTGGTTTGATTTGCTCTATCAAGGGGAGAAGGTTTCCTTCAAGGCAGACGACAAGTTCATGTCAGTGAAGCCTAACGGCCAGGTGGTAATGACAGCGACTCCCCCTGGTGAGTCCCCTCCACAGCCACAGAGTGTACTGGGACTGTACTGTGCCAGTGCTGTGATTATGAGTATCCTCCCTCTGTCCTCCCTGTCCTCTCTCTGCTCCCAGGGAGGTCGGGAGTTTGTGCTATGCTGATGAACCGCTCCCTGCTCATTCTGCAGAGTGATTTCGGGTTCGTGGGTCTGGCTCCGGGGACTCAGCGCCTCGATGGGAATCTGGCCCAGTACGAGGCCTGCAAGCTGGCAGCCAACGACAGCGGCTTCTGCCAGTTCAAAGTGGGTGAGTCCCAGACTGCTAGAGTGCCACACTGAGCAGACAGGACCTCTAGACACAACTCACTAGAACAGGGACCCTACTCTAGAACCTGGGCACTAATTCCTACACTCTAGAACCTGTGCACTAATTCCTACACTCTAGAACCTGGAGACTAATTCCTACACACTAGAACCTGTGCACTAATTCCTACAGTCTAGAACCTAGACTCTACACTCTAGATCCCTTTATGCGTGCTGCTCTGTCTCAGTGATTCAGTTGCTGTTTATAAATTGTTTTTAATCCTGCGGTAGTAAATCTTGAGACCTGTTAATCCTGTCTTTCTGCCTCTCTGTTTCTCTGTCTGTCTGTCTCTCTGCCTCTTTGCCCCCCTGTCTCTCTGCACAGGTGAGAAGTTCTGGGAGCTGGATAAGTTTGGGGTGATAACAGCCACCGGAGACTCTGCTCAGAACTTCTCCCTCGAGGTTCCACCCCCCCGCCGCGCTCACGCTCAGGGGCCCCAATGGGAAGTACGTGGTGGCATGAGCAGAGCGGGGGTTCAAGGCAGTGGGGAGGACGCTGCTCAGCAACACACTTCCACTACTGAGCCACGCACTCCCAGACAGACAGAGTATACCAGAGGCAAAGCTCCCAAGTAATCGGCTGCAGTGTAATATTAAAAGATGTGTTCCCGACCCCTTGGACAGCGTGCTTGTACTGTATCTTCCACAACTAGTATTAAACACTCTGAATTAATACATGCAGGCACAAACGTTTACACTAGAAGTCTTTTTCAATGTCTTCAATGGTTTGAGACTCAGTGGTATTGTACTGGACTCCAGCCCTGATCGATAGTGTGGAGGGTCACTTACTGGTCACATTGTGTTATGGGGTGTTACTGCAGGAGTTTATACTGTGAGCTTTGTGTTAGCAAGCTGAGAACTGAAGTAGATGATTCCCTCAGTGAATTGAGATGCAGCTGCATGGCCCTCGAGCAGGGGCTCCATTACCCAATAAATCTCAGAACCTGGCTGTGTGGTCCAGTGGTTAAAGAAAAGGGCTTGTAACCAGGAGGTCCTCGGTTCAAATCCCACCTCAGCCACTGACTCATTGTGTGACCCTGAGCAAGTCACTTAACCTCCTTGTGCTCCGTCTTCGGGTGAGACGAGTTGTAAGTGACTCTGCAGCTGATGCATAGTTCACACACCCTACTCTCTGTAAGTCGCCTTGGATAAAGGCGTCTGCTAAATAAACAAATAAAAATAACAGGAGAGAGAGAGAAAGTAAGAAATATCCCAAAACCTGGAGAACAGGCAGAGAGAGAACATGGTCTATCTGGAAATCACCTGAGGGAGAGGGGCATGCTGGGATACAAGCAGACCATGTCACTGCAGACAACGTGAGTGACGTTGAAGTCAAACAGCTGAAACCTGTCTGCATAACTCTGTCTCTCCTAATCTCTGCTCAAATCAAAACTAAAAAAAAAGTACTTTTATTAAAAAAATATTAAAGTGTGACTGATACAAAGAAAACACACACTTTTAAAAGTGATCAAAATGCAATAAATACAAAATATATAAAACTGTACAAAAGCTTTTAGAAGTAGATCTCGTAAGCTGTGTATAAAGCAGAGCTGGCGCTGTGTCCAGACGCAGTCCCTCGGTCCTGCTAGAAGACATCCGCCTGCAAGGACACAGAGGGGAACATTCACCTCACCCAGTTTACATGCCAGGGCCTTTTCAACAGGCTCGCTTACAGAGTCTCTTCAGATGAGAAGCAGGAATCGAAGAACATTCCAGAAACAACATCAATGAGAAATACACTGATAACACTTGTGGTCAGTGTATCGTGGGTGTGTGTGTGTGTGTGTGTGTGGTCAGTGTATAGGGTCTGTGTGTGTGTGGTCAGTGTATAGGGTCTGTATGTGTGTGGCCAGTGTGCAGTGTATAGTGCGTGTCCAGTGCTTACCTGGCGAATGCAGCCAGAGCCACGATGCCCAGGAGCAGCTCCAGTAGGTAGAAGAGCAGCAGGATGGCGTTGAGAATCACCTCGACCCGCAGCACGAAGCTCTGCAGCAGCAGGAAGTACACGGACATCACAGAGCAGGGCAGGGAGAGGAACAGGGAGACAGCCAGGGGAGAGTGCGCTGAGACAGGTTACCCTTCAACCTGAGACACAGAGAGAGAGACACACATAGTCACACAGCCATTAATCTCCACGCTAACAACACCGCACAGAAGCTGCAACACAACACAGCAATGCAAACGACCGCAGCTCCGTGTACGAGAGAGAGAGAGAGAGAGAGTTACCAAAGAAGAGGCGAGAATCTCCACCCCCAGGTACAGGAACAGCAGGACCAGGTCCAGAGTGAGGGTAGCAGGGGTAGGGCAGCAGCAGACCTGGGAGAGGGACCAGGTTTACAACCTTAATATCAGCTTTTTTTTTTTTTTTTGGATTGAATGACTTGTAATGTGTTTGTAAGTGCTGGATGGATGCCTCTAATCAAGTTGAGAGTTTACTTTCTCTTTACACTCTCTGGATGAGAGACCCAACCTCGACTTGATTAAAGGCAGCCACCAACACTTAGAATCATGCATTGCAGAGGACTGCACTGCAAACACACTTAGAATCATGCGCACAGAGGACTGCACTGCAAACACACTTAGAATCATGTGCACAGAGGACTGCACTGCAAACACACTTGGAATCATGCGCACAGAGGACTGCACTGCAAACACACTTGGAATCATGCGCACAGAGGACTGCACTGCAAACACACTTAGAATCATGCGTACGGAGGACTGCACTGCAAACACACTTAAAAACATGCGTACTGAGGACTGCACTGCAAACATGATGCAACACTGAGAATCTCTCTGAGAGAACAGAGTGCCCGGACTCCTACCTTTGTAGATGAACATGAGTATCTCAGCAATGAAGTAGACAGGATAATACCAGCCATTGAGGAAGAGGAGGACCTCTAGTGGCGTGGAGGAGAGCTGCGCCAGGAGTCAAGGACCAAAGAGCAGCTCTTTCAGACTTGTGCTTTTGTGTCTGTTTCAAACGCTGCACTAATCGAAGAGGATTACAGACATTTTTGGTGCAAATTGGAAAAGCGAATGCAAAGATCAATGGATTCTTGAAAGCAAAAAGAGAGGGAGAGGAAGATGGAGGAGACACACACACACACACACACACACACACACACGTCTTTCACAGATGTTTTTTCTGCAGCTCGCTGAATTTGCGGAGCAGTAATGGAAGGATACAATCGGGGAGCTTTTACCTGCAGGAGAGGCAGAGAGAGGGAGGGAGGGAGAGGGAGGGGGAGGGGGAGGGGAGGGGAGGGGAGGGGAGGGGAGGGGAGGGGAGGGGGGAGGAGGGGGAGGGGAAGAACAGTAATTTAATTTCATTAACGACTGAAATAAAATAAGTAAAAACTATTTACTATAAGCCAGTACTTACAGTTCAACCTGGTTTTACACCTAGACTGGACAGCATGGTTAACAGAGAGAGGCCTGGGAAAGCATACTGAAAAACTAACCAGGGTAAACTAGCCCACAGTAAAAACACCGCACAGTGTAATAAAGCATGGTAAAGCAGGGGCATGACAAAGACACCTCAACCTTACCCAGAACGGTTCTGTCTCAATACAACAACACTGCCTGCCCGTCAAACAATACGTTCAGACAACCAAAAAACACCGCTAATATTAAACTACTGTACTCACTTACTTAAAACAAACACGGACCGCCTCTCGTGTGTGTGTGTACATTTAAAAGCAAATCAAATACAAGTTTCAAACGAAATATTACTGAGACTGCTACAAACTCACCGGCTCTAGACGCCATCTTCTCTCACCATAGAAACCAGTGTTGCCAAGTCTCTTTCAGAGGGCGGGGAGTGGGGCTGTTTATATCAATTCCAGAGGGTTTATACA
>CM060267.1:5335425-5360425 GCA_030684275.1 Acipenser oxyrinchus oxyrinchus
GTGTGAAATCACTGCACTGTGAGTTGAGGAGTCGGGAGGGGGAGGTGGCAGAGAGAGAGTGAGAGAGAGAGACCAGCAGCTCCTCCCGTCCCAGCTCTCCCAGTACAGCAGGGTCAGGGAAGGCCCATGGCGGCAGGACTAGGGGTTCAGCGCACCCCACAGGACTGTCCGTTAGCACTATCAGCACCCAGGCGGTAAACACAACGCACCCTACAGGACAGCACCCTCTCCCCTCAGTGAGGAGGACACCTCCTCTGGGACAGACAATCACCAATACGAGACAGTCACACATCTGGGAACTTCAGTAAATACCCCCTTCCCCCCCGACACCGCAGGGGAGCCCGTGGAAGCAGGGAGAGCATCCTCACCCCCTCCCCCGCCTCCCTCACTACGTCCAAGCATCCCGAATCAGCAGGTGCGAGGGTGCAGGAGAGCGTCCAGAAACTCAGGAATCTTCACTACTGTAAATGCTGAAACCTGAGGGCTAAACATTGCACCCCTCTCTCCCACAAGACACACGAGAGTTTGAAATAAAAGAAAAACAGCTTATTGTATCGGTACTGTGATATATTAAGCAGGTTTCAATAACTGCTTCTTTAAACTGCTCTAAACTGCTTCTTTTAGTCTACTAAGTATATACTATTTACCACCTAGAATCTATACATGTTATATATATATATATATATATATATATATATATATATATATATATATATATATATATATATATATATATATATATAGCTTATACAAAGTTGGCAACAAAATAAAAGTACACATCACAACTGTGTTAAATAAACACTCCTGTTGAGAGACAGCCCTGGGAGAGACAAGGAGGCGGGAGCAAGACCCTCGGACCATTCAGTCAAGCAAAGGTTCTGGAGGTTCAAATGTGCTTATAATAAGCGGAATCGGGCTTGTTTTATTGAGAGTCGCTTTAACTTCTTGTCGCGGTTTTTTCTTTTTCTTTTTGTAATAGGTGACGTGACTTCAACAGTTTAAAATCGTTGTAGGAGTGGTTTTGGTGATTTACTGGTGTCGCTGTATAGGCACGTCATTCGAACAAAATTTGAAAAACACCCCCACTCCCTTCGCCCTGAAATGGGTTGGGTTTGTTTTGGGCTTGTTTTGAAAGTCAGTGCCGCTTTCTTTTCTCGTGAGACTTGGCCACACTGGAGCGGGCGGTGCTGAATAAAGGGGCATCTGAGGAATGATAATGGGGTTCCAGCGACTCTGCTACAGTATAGAGGGTACAGATTCAATGCTGGGGTTCAGGTCAGCTGATACGAGTGGTGTGTGATGTTGGGGTCTCCATGGGGGTACAGGCGAGGGCTCGTTTGTCTTTGTCTCGTCCCAGACTGTGCGTCACCAACAAAAATACCTCAAGCTGCTTTCACAGCCCTTATTCAAGAAGGGCAGTCCGCAGTTATTACTGTTAAAGTCACACATGGAAAAAGTCTTCAGTGCACAACAAATATTGAAACAACCTGTACAGGAATTCTTTAAAACTCACAACTCCATTTTTTGTCCTCTTCTCGTGTAAGAAAAAAAACAAAACAAAAAAACACCAAGCACACAAACACACGAACCGACAGTAAAATGATTATTAAGATCTTCATTAATATTATTACTGGTATTGATATTATTCAGAATAATGCGTTCGTGAGCCCTGATCAGGAGGGGCTCGCGCACCTGTGCTTTACAGGTGCTTTAAAACAATTTAAGGGACTTGGTTGGTTCTCTGGGAGTGGACAGAGGAGATGTTCCCTCCGAACTGGACCGGGCCAAACAAACACGCTTGCCATAGATCGCATGTAATTCAGCAGAGTCCCCACATGGGGGCACTGTGAGCTAACTAATGCGCTGACGAGGACCGTGGTTACAGCTGAGCTCAGCTCAGCGCTCAGTTACTTAATGACACCCTTAATTGAGCTGATCATTTACTTAATTAGACCTTTAAAAAAACAAAACAGATCTTAAACAGTTGCAGATCACATTTTATAAGTCGTTTAAATTCTGCAACTGTTTAAGAGCTGAAACCAATTAAAAAGATCTAGTTAAGCAAACGATCAGTCCAATGAAGGGTCTAGTTAAGTAACTGGGGTTGGGAAGCTCTGAGTTATTTGTGATTTTCGATTTCAACCGATAAAAAACGACAACAACAAAAAAAAAATACAGTTTTTTTTCCTAGAGATGGTTGCTACCTGGTTCCAAACAACATGTCGCTTTCGTCAATGTTTTCAGCGCTCACTTAATTTTAAAGGGAAGAACAACTAACTAAAAGAGAGAAAACCCTCTCAAATGAAGCGAATTTCATTCATCCTTATATGACGGTACACTTGGTGTCTTGAAAGCCAAAGTTACGATACTGACGTACGTTTCCCGCTAAATGACTCTCCGACTTTATCGTTTGATATGAATTATTTTCAAAAAAATATTGTTATACACTAATAATAATAATAATAATAGATAATATTAATGAAAACGACGTGGAATAGCTGACGCCGATGAATTATTCTGCTCCACATAGTTTCACTTCGCAGTTCTCCGTATGGACACATTACCTCAGAATATTGTAAATGTATAAACACAGTGGTTAGATTTCAGCTCATGTTGAAAACAGTCCTGGGATACCGGGCTAGGTCCGGTTGCTCCCAGTGAAAGTAATATTAACGTGTTTTGAGTCGAACCCTTTAGTTAAACTGATATTCGTGTTATCGCGAAGCAGGGTGACAAGTCTACTGCGAAGAAGAGCCCTAAATAATCGATACGTTAATTTGTAACACGCTTAATTGAGTGTGAACGATTAAGATCACCATAAAATCTGGAAATGGCTCAAACAGCTTCTCATTTCCATCCTTGAATTGTTATTTTATTATTTTTACAGATATGGCTGATACATGACACGGGGTGTTCAGAGTACATTTTTCACTTTTCTCTTTCTGCATGGTGTTGCAGTCTGCCGCAAAACACTGCACCGTGGTGTTTACTAGCTATAGTTTGATTTAGATTAACAATTACAAACAATTTTACAGATGTTTTAAACCACCTAGCAACAATCACCGCGGATCTGACGTCAGTGGCAGCACGTTGGAGACTCCGCTTGCGAGATTTAAAACGAGATTACAATCGGGAATGGAGGATTTAAAACTGTATCACAGTTAAGATACGGAGGATTTAAAAACAGAATTGCAAATTGTGGCGAAATATAAAAAAAAAAAATGCCATCACACAAATAAGCCCCGTGACCGTAATGTCGAGTTACTACACGATCCACGCGTGTCATCTGACACCACAGAGCCAGGGGTCGCTGTCCTTGTGCAGTTGGAGGATCTCATTAACATTGATGGCAGGTTTCGAAGCATTCCCAGCTAAGCGTGCAGTACGACTCTGACACGAAGGACCTTCGTGGAGGTCAAACGATGCTCTCTGATCACGGCAGAGCTCCGTGTGCTGGCGCTGTGTCAGGGAGCTGCCGCGCCAGACGTTGTGCAAGAGAATCAATCTGGGTTTTTTTTTGAGTTGTTTCGCTACGAAAACCTGCTCATACACGAAATGTAATCCTAATACGAATGCAATGAACGGGTGAAGAGAAGGTGTGTGTGTGTGTGTTTCGTTCAGGTTTCAATGCACTGTCTTTGCTAACCCTCGCTGTGCTTTTTATTTTCTCTGCCCTTCTCGTTTTTCACACGACACTGACCCCTTCCCTGCTGTGTATTAAGAGTGTTTATGGGCAGTTGAAACGATGTCAATGTAACCAGAAACCTAAAGTCAGTTTGAACTAGGGCTGCCCGATACTCGTAATTACCTTTAAGAAGCTGCGAGGTATTAATTAATGAACGGAAATGGCCTTCATGTCTCAACACAAGAGAGTGCGGCCCCTCGGTTATTGAGTATCAATCAATAACAGTCTGACTGTGTTATCATTACAGAACCGTCTGTGATTAAACTACAGGAACAAAACCCTATTTATATTGTGAAGCCGTCATTTGTCTTCCCTTTCTCTATACTTCTGATATGACAGCATTTTGATTTGACTTTGCTTAGCAATGCGTCCTGTAGTCTTGGGCAAGATGTAATCTGTGATGAAACATGAGGGAAGCTGTATCCCGACGCACAAGTGAAGCTGTATCCCGACGCACGAGGGAAGCTGTATCCCGACGCGACGAGGAAGCTGTATCCCGACGCGACGAGTGAAGCTGTATCCCGACGCGACGAGGGAAGCTGTATCCCGACGCGACGGGGAAGCTGTATCCCGACGCACGGGGAAGCTGTATCCCGACGCGGGAAGCTGTATCCCGACGCGACGGGAAGCTGTATCCCGACGCGACGGGGAAGCTGTATCCCGACGCGACGGGAAGCTGTATCCCGACGCACGGGAAGCTGTATCCCGACGCGACGGGAAGCTGTATCCCGACGCACGGGAAGCTGTATCCCGACGCACGGGAAGCTGTATCCCGACGCACGAGGAAGCTGTATCCCGACGCGACGAGGAAGCTGTATCCCGACGCGACGGGGAAGCTGTATCCCGACGCACGGGAAGCTGTATCCCGACGCGAGGGAAGCTGTATCCCGACGCACGGGAAGCTGTATCCCGACGCGACGGGAAGCTGTATCCCGACGCACGACGGGAAGCTGTATCCCGACGCACGGGAAGCTGTATCCCGACGACGGGAAGCTGTATCCCGACGCACGGGAAGCTGTATCCCGACGCGCGGGAAGCTGTATCCCGACGCGACGGGAAGCTGTATCCCGCACGGGGAAGCTGTATCCCGGCACGGGGAAGCTGTATCCCGACGCGACGGGAAGCTGTATCCCGACGCGACGGGGAAGCTGTATCCCGGCGCACGAGGAAGCTGTATCCCGACGACGGGGAAGCTGTATCCCGACGCACGGGGAAGCTGTATCCCGACGCACGGGAAGCTGTATCCCGACGCACGGGGAAGCTGTATCCCGACGCACGGGAAGCTGTATCCCGACGCGACGGGGAAGCTGTATCCCGACGCACGGGGAAGCTGTATCCCGGCGCACGGGAAGCTGTATCCCGACGACGGGGAAGCTGTATCCCGACGCACGGGAAGCTGTATCCCGACGCACGGGAAGCTGTATCCCGACGCACGGGGAAGCTGTATCCCGACGCGACGAGGAAGCTGTATCCCGACGCACGGGGGAAGCTGTATCCCGACGCACGAGGGAAGCTGTATCCCGACGCACGAGGGAAGCTGTATCCCGACGCACGAGGGAAGCTGTATCCCGACGCACGCGGGAAGCTGTATCCCGACGCACGAGGGAAGCTGTATCCCGACGCACGGGGGAAGCTGTATCCCGACGCACGAGGGAAGCTGTATCCCGACGCACGAGGGAAGCTGTATCCCGACGCACGGGGGAAGCTGTATCCCCGCGAAGCTGTATCCACGCACGGGAAGCTGTATCCCACGCACGGGAAACTGTATCCCGACGCACGGGGAAGCTGTACCCTGACGCACGGGGGAAGCTGTATCCCGACGCACAAGGGAAGCTGTATCCTGACAGAATGCCCGTCACAGACAAAAGCCGACATCGAGGAAAGACTTCAAGTCGAAACAATGGTTATAAAGACGAAGGCAGCCAAAGCAATGGCCAGAGAACAGGCTGAATTTATACTGGTGCCTACCCTGAGAGAACTCCCACTCTGTATGCTCAGAGAACAGACCAAGCCTTAATCAACACCCCTCCCTTTAACAGTTATTATTATTGTTATTATTATTATTATTATTATTATTATTATTATTATTAATAAACATTTGCATCTTGTCTTTTAAAAGTGCAGATAAACCTCATCAAGCCACACAGACAGCAGCCATGGCGAGAGAGAGCGAGAGAGACAGAGAGAGAGAGAGAGCCCCAATGGGGCACTGGCTTCTACCCTTACACTTGGAACAAACACACGCACAGTAAAGAAGCCCACTCCTCAGCACACTTCCTGTTATCTTGGCTGAGGAATAGGTGGAGACCCCTTTTATGAGCGGTGTCCATAACAATCTTACTAGTATTAGCGTTATGACGGTTGCTGTTGTCGTTGTCAGCGTTCTTGAAGCTGCAGGAACCACAAGCCTCTCTGTCCTGCCAGGGAGAGAGTGGGTTTACAGACAGCGCCCCTCAGGCTGGAAGAACGCGTTGCAGTTTCGTTAATACATTGTCTGTGTAAGAAGGGATGCGCCAGCTATGTCCTTATGTGTAATTGTTCTCTAAAACGTGAGCTACAGCACTTCACACACACTTGAGAAACAGACGGTGATGTTTATTACACAATCAATTGATGCTTTTGTGCCAGTGCTGGACAGCCACTCAGTTCAGTTCAATTCAGTTTGAAAGGATCGGCAGAGGCAGAGAGTCCTGGGCCCACGGTGTCTCTCCCCCGGGACTCTCTCATCTATGGATTGATTGATTGATTGATTTATTGACCGACTTACTGACGGATGGCTGAAGTTGTACCCGTTTAGAGAGTTGCCATGACAACGAGCCCCGGCGCTCTTTTTTGTGTGCATAAAATGTTTTTCTGATTGCGTAGAGAGTGTCCGGTGTCCTTCGTCCTTGTGGTGGGGACGGGATGGGAGGTGGGGTGGGTGGGGTGGGAGGGGTGGGGTGGGGACGGGGCAGTCTCAGGCTTTCAGCTGGTGCCACTGAGCCACGGCCTGGCGAGGCCGCCTATCATGTCCTTCCAGTGCTTTACTTCCCTGGGCCACTCTTCCACGACAGGTAGATCTGAAACACACAGAGCAGAGACTGGATTTGTTACACTGCATAATCTATCTATCTATCTATCTATCTATCTATCTATCTATCTATCTATCTGTCTATCTATATCTCTATCTATCTATATCTCTATCTCTGTATATCTATCTGTCTGACTGACTGACTGACTGACTGACTGACTATCTCCCTGTCTATCTATCTCTATCTCTGTATATATCTGTCTCTCTCTATCTGTCTATCTCTAGTTCTGTCTATCTCTCTATATATCTGTCTATCTCTCTATCTATCTGTCTATCTGTCTATTTCTCTGTCTATCTCTCTATCTGTCTATATCTCTATCTGTCTATCACTGTCTATTTATCTCCCTGACCATCTCTCTATCTGTCTATCTCTGTCTATCTCTCTATCTCTCTGTCTATCTATCTCTCGATCTCTCTATATCGCTCTCTCTGTTTCTCTCTCTGTCTATCTCTCTATCTCTCGATCTCTCTATCTCTCTATCTCTCGATCTCTCGATCTCTCTGTCTATCTCTCGATCTCTCTATCTCTCGATCTCTCTGTCTATCTCTCGATCTCTCTATCTCGATCTCTGTCTATCTCTCGATCTCTCTGTCTATCTCTCGATCTCTCTATCTCTCGATCTCGCTATCTCTCTATCTCTGTCTATCTCTATCTCTCGATCTCTGTCTATCTCTCGATCTCTCTATCTCTCGATCTCTGTCTATCTCTCGATCTCTCTGTCTATCTCTCGATCTCTCTATCTCTCGATCTCTCTCGATCTCTCTGTCTATCTCTCGATCTCTCTATCTCTCTATCTGTCTATATCTCTCGTTCTCTCTGTCTATATCTCTATCTGTCGATCTCTATCTCTCTATATCTCTCGTTCTCTCTCTCTATATCTCTATCTCTCTGTCTATCTCTATATCTCTTGATCTCTCTATCTCTATCTCTATATCTCTCGATCTCTCTGTCTATCTCTATCTCTATATCTCTCGATCTCTCTGTCTATCTCTATCTCTATATCTCTCGATCTCTCTGTCTATCTCTATCTCTCTCTATCTCTCGATCTCTGTCTATCTCTCTCTATCTCTCTGTCTATCTCTATATCTCTCGATCTCTGTCTATCTCTCTATCTATCTCTCTCGCTCTCTCTGTCTACCTCTCTCTCTATCTGTCTATCACTCGATCTCTGTCTATCTCTCTCTATCTCTCTGTCTATCTCTTGATCTCTATCTCTCTGTCTATCTATCTATTTCTCTATCTCTGTCTATCTCTCTCTATCTCTCGATCTCTCTCTCTCTATATCGCTCTACCTCTCTGTGTTTCTCTGTCTCTGTCTCTCTATCTGTTATTTACACCTCTGCTGCTGCCCTCTCTGCCCCATGCTGATTCTTTGTAAATCCCTCCCGCCAGGGCCTATACACATATAACTAATCACAGGGCTAATGGATGTATGGCTCTGCTCAGATCAATGCACAGCATTAGCATGAACAGCTGAATGCCTGGATGTTATCAGTGCCAGCCCAGCTCACTGAAGCCCCTCAGGGCTCAGTTCATTCTCTGCAATGAAGGCGTGTCAGTGACAGGGAGAGCCTGTTCTACGAGCGCTGTTGGGTTAAGGTTTGTAAATCCTTGTAGTCTCTGTGTGTAGTCTTGTCAGTGTCTGTGTGTGTGTCTCAGTGTCTCTGTGTGTGTGTCTCTGTTGGTGTGTGTGTGTGTGTGTCTGTTGGTGTGTGTGTGCCTCTGTCTGTGTGTCTCTGTGTGTCTGTGTGTGTCTGTGTGTGTGTGTGTGTCGGTGTGTGTGTGTTTGTCGGTGTGTCTCTGTGTGTCTGTGTGTACGTGTGTGTATGTGTCTCAGTGTCTGTGTGTGTGTGTCAGTGTCTGTGTGTGTGTCTCTGTGTGTGCGTGTGTGTGTGTGTGTGTGTCTGTGTCTGTGTGTGTGTGTGTCTCTCGGTGTGTGTGTGTGTGTGTCTGTGTGTGTGTCTCGGTGTGTCTGTGTGTGTCTCGGTGTGTCTGTGTGTGTCTGTGTGTGTGTGTGTCTCGGTGTGTCTGTGTGTGTGTTGGTGTGTCTGTGTGTGTGTGTGTGTCTCGGTGTGTCTGTTGGTGTGTCTGTGTGTGTGTGTGTGTGTCTCGGTGTGTCTGTGTGTGTGTGTGTGTGTGTGTGTGTGTGTGGGGGTGTGTGTGTGTGTGTCTGTGTGTGTGTTGGTGTGTCTCTGTGTGTGTGTGTGTCTCGGTGTGTCTGTGTGTGTGTGTGTGTCTCGGTGTGTCTGTGTGTGTGTTGGTGTGTCTGTGTGTGTGTTGGTGTGTCTCTGTGTGTGTTGGTGTGTCTCTGTGTGTGTGTGTGTCTGTGTGTGTGTGTGTGTGTTTGTGTGTGTCTGTGTGTGTGTGTGTGTCTCGGTGTGTCTGTGTCTGTGTGTGTGTCTCTGTGTGTGTGTGTGTGTGTGTGTGTGTCTCTCTGTGTGTCTGTGTCTGTGTGTGTGTCTCTGTGTGTGTGTGTGTGTGTGTCTGTCTCTGTGTGTCTGTGTCTGTGTGTGTGTCTCTGTGTGTGTGTGTGTGTGTGTGTGTCGCCCCTCTCACCTTGCCGATGACATCGTTGCGGCTCAGTCTGTCCTTGTCCATCACGGTGATGATGATGGTTGTCTCTCGGAGCCGCTCGGTGGGGATTTCGAAGGGGAAGGACTCGTTGAAGACGGGGTTCAGGCAGCACTTCATCACCACCGTCTTCTTCTTCTCAACACGCTTGTCCTTGTGCATCAGCCACAACTTCACATAGGGGTCTGAGACAGGGACACACACAGGGACACGTTAGAACAGCTCTAACCGGGGCTCCTGAGCGGCGCATCCAGTAAGGGCGCTCCTCGTGGAGTGCAGGATGCGCCCTACAGTCAGGACGTCGCTGGTTCGAGTCCAGGCTATTCCTTTGTTGGCCGAGGACGGGAGCTTCCAGGGAGCGGCGAACAATTGGCCGAGTGCCGCCCGGGGGGGAGGGTTAGGTCGGCCAGGGTGTCCTCGGCTCACCGTGCACCAGCGACTCCTGTGGTCTGGCGGGCGCTACGGGCTTGCCTGTAAGCTGCCCAGGGCTGCGCTGTAGCTCTGGGTGGCTGCATGGTGAGTCCGCGCAGTGTAAAAAGCAGGTGGCTACTGGCACACGCTCGGAGGACAGCGTGTTGCGTCTTTGCCCTCCCGAGTCAGCGCAGGGTGGTAGTGGTGAGCTGAGCTAAACAAAAATAATTGGACACTACTAAATTTAAAAAAAAAAAAACAGCTCTAACCACTGGACCACACTGCTGCCCTCCTCCGAGTCTGTCAGCTCTGACCCCAAGATTTCCCAGTCCTTCCCAGTCCCTCAGCTTTAACCCCTAGATTTCCCAGTCCCTCAGCTCTGACCCCTAGATTTCCCAGTCCCTCAGTTTTAACCCCTAGATTTCCCAGTCCCTCAGCTCTGACCCCTAGATTTCCCAGTCCCTCAGCTCTGACCCCTAGATTTCCCAGTCCCTCAGCTTTAACCCCTAGATTTCCCAGTCCCTCAGCTCTGACGCCTAGATTTCCCAGTCCCTCAGCTCTGACCCCTAGATTTCCCAGTCCCTCAGCTCTGACCCTAGATTTCCCAGTCCCTCCCAGTCTCTCAGCTCTGACCCCTATATTTCCCAGTCCCTCCCAGTCTCTCAGCTCTAACTCCTACATTTCCAACTCCCTCCCAGTCCCTCAGCTTTGACCCCTACATTTCCCAGTCTCTCGGCTCTGACCCCTAGATTTCCCAGTCCCTCAGCTTTAACCCCTAGATTTCCCAGTCCCTCAGCTCTAACCCCTAGATTTCCCAGTCCCTCAGCTCTGACCCCTAGATTTCCCAGTCCCTCAGCTTTAACCCCTAGATTTCCCAGTCCCTCAGCTCTGACCCTAGATTTCCCAGTCCCTCAGCTTTAACCCTAGATTTCCCAGTCCCTCAGCTCTGGCGCCTAGATTTCCCAGTGCCTCGGCTCTAACCCCTAGATTTCCCAGTCCCTCAGCTCTGACCCCTAGATTTCCCAGTCCCTCAGCTCTAACCCCTAGATTTCCCAGTCCCTCCCAGTCCCTCAGCTCTGACCCCTAGATTTCCCAGTCCCTCCCAGTTTCTCAGCTCTAACCCTAGATTTCCCAGTCCCTCAGCTCTGACCCTAGATTTCCCAGTCCCTCCCAGTCCCTGGGCTCCTCCTACCTGAGGTGCCCCGATGTCCATGGCTTTGAGGTTGCGGGCTTTGATGATATTCACAGTGATGGTGTTGGCTGTGGGGTTGTAGCAGAGACAGCAGCAGCTCCCTCGACTCCCCTGCAACACACACACACACACACCTTTGATTTACAGGGCATCTGCACAGTCACTCTGCAGTCCTTCCCATGGTCAGACTCTGTTCACCACAGTGCACCCTGGCTTGCCATGCTGAAGGTTTAATGTTTGATATAAGGGTTATGAAGGTTCATGAAGCCACTGATCTGGCTAAAACTGGTCTTATCAAGGCTGGAGGGATGACTGGGCATACTATCCATTAGCTGTAGCATATAAATACTCAGAAGTGGAGGATTCACTGGCTATTCGGGACAGTCATGCTGTCGCCCAGTCCAGGTCGTTTGATCAGATATTTTGTGTAACTGTAAGCTAGATTGGCCATTATATTGCGTCTAGAGGAATATATGCAATACCTGTGTGTTTCTGTATTACTGCTAATCTTTGCATGCTAATCTTTGTGTGCTGTAATAAACATGTCTCATTGAATGAACTGATGTCAAGGGTCATTAATAGCACAGATTAAGATCAAAGCAAAACGATTCTAGCTGCTTCCACAACCCTGTTAATATGCTTTACCGTGCGTCCGAAACATATTGACTTCCACTTAGAGAGTGCCAGGAAGAAGTCTCGCACACACACACTGTTAGAGACTTGGCTTTTCACAAAGTCCTTCTTTCAAATAATTCAACAGCGGTGAAATTCAGGTCCAAACATGGCGTTTCACTTACTTTTCCAAGACAAACATTTTCTAAAGAGACTCACACTGCGCTTTTCAGAAAGAACCCCCTGCCCACCAGCCCTGTATTCTGGATGATTCTCTAAATAAAAAGCTGTGTTTAACCCTAAATGAAACAACAGAACTGAGAGAATCCCTCTGGAACAGCGAGGCCACCCTATTGTTGGGTTTGAATGAAGGACTGGATGCGAGATGGACTCCAGTCTCGTCCGGTCACTCTGTCATGGGTTTGAATGAATGATTGGATGCGAGATGGACTCCAGTCTCGTCCGGTCACTCTGTCATGGGTTTGAATGAAGGATTGGATGTGAGATGGACTCCAGTCTCGTCCGGTCACTCTGTCATGGGTTTGAATGAAGGATTGGATGCGAGATGGACTCCAGTCTCGTCCGTCACTCTGTCATGGGTTTGAATGAATGATTGGATGCGAGATGGACTCCAGTCTCGTCCGGTCACTCTGTCATGGGTTTGAATGAATGATTGGATGCGAGATGGACTCCAGTCTCGTCCGGTCACTCTGTCATGGGTTTGAATGAAGGATTGGATGCGAGATGGACTCCAGTCTTGTCCGGTCACCCTTTCATGGGTTTGAATGAATGATTGGATGTGACATGGTCTCCAGTCTCGTCCGGTCACTCTGTCATGGGTTTGAATGAATGATTGGATGCGAGATGGACTCCAGTCTCGTCCGGTCACTCTGTCATGGGTTTGAATGAATGATTGGATGCGAGATGGACTCCAGTCTCGTCCGGTCACTCTGTCATGGGTTTGAATGAATGATTGGATGCGAGATGCACTCCTGTCTCGTCCGGTCACTCTGTCATGGGTTTGAATAAATGATTGGATGCGAGATGGACTCCAGCCTCGTCCGGTCACTCTGTCATGGGTTTGAATGAAGGATTGGATGCGAGATGGACTCCAGTCTCGTCCAGTCACCCTGTCATGGGTTTGAATGAATGATTGGATGCGAGATGGACTCCAGTCTCGTCCGGTCACTCTGTCATGGGTTTGAATGAATGATTGGATGCGAGATGGACTCCAGTCTCGTCCGGTCACTCTGTCATGGGTTTGAATGAATGATTGGATGCGAGATGGACTCCAGTCTCGTCCGGTCACTCTGTCATGGGTTTGAATGAAGGATTGGATGCGAGATGGACTCCAGCCTCGTCGGTCCTCTGTCATGGGTTTGAATGAATGATTGGATCGAGATGGACTCCAGCCTCGTCCGGTCACTCTGTCATGGGTTTGAATGAAGGATTGGATGCGAGATGGACTCCAGTCTCGTCCGGTCCCTCTGTCATGGGTTTGAATGAATGATTGGATGTGACATGGACTCCAGTCTCGTCCGGTCACTCTGTCATGGGTTTGAATGAATGATTGGATGCGAGATGGACTCCCAGTCTCGTCCGGTCACTCTGTCATGGGTTTGAATGAATGATTGGATCGAGATGGACTCCAGTCTCGTCCGGTCACTCTGTCATGGGTTTGAATGAAGGATTGGATGCGAGATGGACTCCAGTCTCGTCCGGTCACTCTGTCATGGGTTTGAATGAATGATTGGATGTGACATGGACTCCAGTCTCGTCCGGTCACTCTGTCATGGGTTTGAATGAATGATTGGATGCGAGATGGACTCCAGTCTCGTCCGGTCACTCTGTCATGGGTTTGAATGAAGGATTGGATGCGAGATGGACTCCAGTCTCGTCCGGTCACTCTGTCATGGGTTTGAATGAATGATTGGATGCGAGATGGACTCCAGTCTCGTCCGGTCACTCTGTCATGGGTTTGAATGAAGGATTGGATGCGAGATGGACTCCAGCCTCGTCCGGTCACTCTGTCATGGGTTTGAATGAATGATTGGATGCGAGATGGACTCCAGCCTCGTCCGGTCACTCTGTCATGGGTTTGAATGAAGGATTGGATGCGAGATGGACTCCAGTCTCGTCCGGTCACTCTGTCATGGGTTTGAATGAATGATTGGATGCGAGATGGACTCCAGTCTCGTCCGGTCACTCTGTCATGGGTTTGAATGAATGATCGGATGCGAGATGGACTCCAGTCTCGTCCGGTCACTCTGTCATGGGTTTGAATGAAGGATTGGATGCGAGATGGACTCCAGTCTCGTCCGGTCACTCTGTCATGGGTTTGAATGAATGATTGGATGTGACATGGACTCCAGTCTCGTCCGGTCACTCTGTCATGGGTTTGAATGAATGATTGGATCGAGATGGACTCCAGTCTCGTCCGGTCACTCTGTCATGGGTTTGAATGAATGATTGGATGCGAGATGGACTCCAGTCTCGTCGGTCACTCTGTCATGGGTTTGAATGAATGATTGGATGCGAGATGGACTCCAGTCTCGTCCGGTCACTCTGTCATGGGTTTGAATGAAGGATTGGATGCGATATGGACTCTAGTCTCTTACACTGCCGTCAATGCAGGGCTTCAGCTCCTTCCAGAAGGTCTGCATGTGCGCCAGGTCCACCTTGTTGAGCCAGGATGGACACCTCCCGATCGGTCGTTCCGACTGAACCGGTCATAATCCAGAACCTGCAGGTACAGGGTCCGCTGGACCACCTTCTCATAGGGGAACCCTGAAGAGAGGAGACAAGAGAGGACAGAGGCCATGAAAGACAGAATTTCAAAGATTGAAACCAGATTGTAAGTACTCAAGTCACAATATTTCCCTCGCTCTGCGTGGGTTCATTCTCTTGAACAGGAAGGTCTCTCCAGCTCCCCTCTCCCCTCTCCCCTCTCCCCTCTACCTCACCCCTCCTCTCTCCCCTCACCCTCTTCCTCTCCAATTTCCCTCACCCCTCACCCCTCACCCTCTCCCCTCTCCCCTCTCCTCTCCTCTCTCCCCTCTTACCCTCGAACAGGAAGGTCTCGTTCCAGTGTGGGTTGAGGTTCTTCCTCTTCACCTTGGTCTCCAGCTTGTTCTTCTTGTCTGGCAGCAGGTAGATCTTGACGAAGGGGTCGCTGGTGCCGCTGAAGTCCTTGGCGGCAGCTCCTGCCCCTTCAGGATCTTCACCGTGACGTCGAATCCTGGAAGTTGTAGCCGACGCTGAACTGAATCGACCCAGCTTCTCCCTGCCGGGACCTTCGTGCCCATCATCATCCTCCGAGCCTGGGGACAGCTGGGGGAGGGAGGGGTAGTGAGGAGCGGAGAGAAGATGAGAAGCATCAGTCTCTGCGGGAGCGGTCGCGTGTGCCAGCCTAACTCACATTCAGGTGAGTGTTTGATTTGCAGCTGGGAGGACCAGCTGGAGTTTGTTAGGACCAGCGGTCCCTGCGTCTCCATTGTGATAACAGCCCCTCCAGTAGGACCAGTGCTGCAGAGACCAGCACTCCCATTTAGCCGAGCGCGTTTCAACAGCATTGCCCGTGTTTTGGAAGTGATGTGTACATGTAGTCAGTGACTGTGAGAAATCAATTGTTTATTCAATGAAGTGTGAGCTCTCTGATTGAAGCACTGAGGCCTCAGGGTCTGCGCTCATCGCACGAGACCCGAGCAGCACTGAAAATGATTCCCGTTAGGAATTAATGAGCCAGACAATTAGAGGATTTCAACAGCCTGTTTGTGCTACAGTCTGACAGCCAGTGGGGGAGCAGAGCGGGTTTGTATTGTGGGAGCCCTGCACTCCATTCAGGGGAGCCTGCTGTTTGAGAGCCGGGGTGGGGGGAGCAGAGCGGGTTTGTATTGTGGGAGCCCTGCACTCCCATTCAGGGAGCCTGCTGTCTGAGAGCCGGGGAGCAGGCGGGTTTGTATTGTGGGAGCCCTGCACTCCATTCAGGGGAGCCTGCTGTCTGAGAGCCAGGGAGCAGAGTGGGTTTGTATTGTGGGAGCCCTGCACTCCATTCAGGGGAGCCTGCTGTCTGAGAGCCGGGGGGGGGAGCAGAGCAGGTTTGTATTGTGGGAGCCCTGCACTCCATTCAGGGGAGCCTGCTGTCTGAGAGCCAGGGAGCAGAGTGGATTTGTATTGTGAGAGCCCTGCACTCCATTCAGGGGAGCCTGCTGTCTGAGAGCCGGGGAGCAGAGCGGGTTTGTATTGTGGGAGCCCTGCTAGCGGTTTTTGAAAAGAACTGCTTTTGTACGAGCAGAAATCCTTAATTCCATGCAAATATCCAGATCCTGTTAATATGTAATGCAGCTTCCCAGTTTCGGGTCAATATTCCCATTTATATAGACTGTATAAATGTAAAAACATTATTTAATGAAGAACAGTCATTGATAAACTCGCTGTTTTAATAATTAGCTACAATGTCTTCTTCAGACAGCATGGCAGAAACAGCCAGGCAGACTGAAACACAGAAACTTTCACTTTTAAATAACAGCACCAGCTTCCCGGATATTACTACCCTGCTGCTATCTGAAGAAGGCAGGCGGCTGGAGCAGCTGCAGCTAATTATAAAACAGTGAGTTTATAAACTTATCAATTGCTGCTCTTCTTCGTGAAGTGTTTCTAGTGATCGGTGCGTATCCTGTTGGATCCTGATTCTCCTTGGATAGAGAGCTGTGTTTGAGTTCTCTCTCCCTCCCTCCCTATACATATGTATATGAAACGAGTTGTCACACTCCTGTGTGCAGAGGGAGTCTGTGTTTTGTTTTGTAACACGCTTCCAGGGGAAATGGAAGACGTCACACTGTGGTATTTTCACTGATGCGTTTCCATTGCTTGAAGCTGCTGTGTGTTTTCATTGCTGTCACAGTAGACAGGGCTGCTGCTTACTGTGGTCCACAGCTCTACATTCACAGCCTCACATTCTTCAGAGATTCTTGCCAATGCATTTCAGAATTTCTCTTGCCCTCTTCGTACGACTCTCAGTTCGCTCACACGTCTGACAAATGAAATGCACTCTCCACTTGATTAGAGGTGGCCGCCCAGCACTCTAGCTGTTCCAGGTAATGAAGGAACTGCTGAGTCAGGGTTCGGAGACCTCCGCATGCTGGCAGCTTGTACAGATTTGTAGAAATGTGGTGTGGTTCGTGTAGTCCTGGGTTCGCAGCACGAGTGGTTCCAGCTGCTCTCGTTAATAAAGGGTCTGTGCTTGCGATCTCTGTCGCCAGTCGTTAGGCTTGTTTGGTTTTGCATGGTGCCGTGGTTACAGCCCAGCTGTTTTGCCGGCTCCTAATTGCTCTGTTGTTGAGTGTTTTCACCACTCAGCGGTCATGGTGCTGCTAGAGAACAGAGGCTGAATGCAAGTCAAGTGGCTGCTGCTGTTTCTCAGAGTGAAAGGAATGGGAGGCGTGAATGGAAGAGGATCAGCAGCTTACTGTCCTGATTCCACTGACACTGAACACAGTCTGGCGTGGATCACGGAGACACAGGGACACGGGGACACAGGATCACTGAAACACAGGGACATGGGGACACAGGATCACTGAAACACAGGGACATGGGGACACAGGATCACTGAAACACAGGGACATGGGGACACAGGATCACTGAAACACAGGGACATGGGGACACAGGATCACTGAAACACAGGGACATGGGGACACAGGATCACTGAAACACAGGGACATGGGGACACAGGATCACTGAAACACAGGGACATGGGGACACAGGATCACTGGAACACAGGGACATGGGGACACAGGACCACTGAAACACAGGGACATGGGGACACAGGATCACTGGAACACAGGGACATGGGGACACAGGATCACTGAAACACAGGGACATGGGGACACAGGATCACTGAAACACAGGGACATGGGGACACAGGATCACTGAAACACAGGGACATGGGGACACAGGATCACTGAAACACAGGGACATGGGGACACAGGATCACTGAAACACAGGGACATGGGGACACAGGATCACTGAAACACAGGGACATGGGGACACAGGATCACTGAAACACAGGGACATGGGGACACAGGATCACTGGAACACAGGGACATGGGGACACAGGATCACTGAAACACAGGGACATGGGGACACAGGATCACTGAAACACAGGGACATGGGGACACAGGATCACTGAAACACAGGGACATGGGGACACAGGATCACTGAAACACAGGGACATGGGGACACAGGATCACTGAAACACAGGGACATGGGGACACAGGATCACTGAAACACAGGGACATGGGGACACAGGATCACTGGAACACAGGGACATGGGGACACAGGATCACTGAAACACAGGGACATGGGGACACAGGATCACTGAAACACAGGGACATGGGGACACAGGATCACTGAAACACAGGGACATGGGGACACAGGATCACTGAAACACAGGGACATGGGGACACAGGATCACTGAAACACAGGGACATGGGGACACAGGATCACTGAAACACAGGGACATGGGGACACAGGATCACTGAAACACAGGGACATGGGGACACAGGATCACTGAAACACAGGGACATGGGGACACAGGATCACTGAAACACAGGGACATGGGGACACAGGATCACTGAAACACAGGGACATGGGGACACAGGATCACTGAAACACAGGGACATGGGGACACAGGATCACTGAAACACAGGGACATGGGGACACAGGATCACTGAAACACAGGGACATGGGGACACAGGATCACTGAAACACAGGGACATGGGGACACAGGATCACTGAAACACAGGGACATGGGGACACAGGATCACTGAAACACAGGGACATGGGGACACAGGATCACTGAAACACAGGGACATGGGGACACAGGATCACTGAAACACAGGGACATGGGGACACAGGATCACTGAAACACAGGGACATGGGGACACAGGATCACTGAAACACAGGGACATGGGGACACAGGATCACTGAAACACAGGGACATGGGGACACAGGATCACTGAAACACAGGGACATGGGGACACAGGATCACTGAAACACAGGGACACAGGGACGTAGCCCCTTTCCAACCAGCATCGATGAACCTTCAAAGTTCCCTTAGAATCTTGTTGGTTTAAAAGGAAAGTCTGACATTATCGATTGATTTTTGTCTGATTTAATCTTCGGGTAATATGATAAGAGAATGGTGGTTGTTTTGTTTTTTTTTTTTTAAACTAATTTAATTTACAAATTTCTACTGTACAATTACCTGTAATGGAAATCTGAAAACCATCAGCAAAATGAGTTTGACAAAGCAGAGTCTGCGCAATGCAGGTTAGCTGTACTCAATAAATATTACTCATGCATGGCACACACCCACTCCCTTGGACACCTAGACACTTGGAAGGCTGGTATAATTGCATTCTCAGCAATGTGTTTTCATTGCCTGAAGCCATTGTGTGTTTCCATTGTCACCAGGATCCCAGCTCTCTGTGCTGTCAGGCTGAACACAGTGACATCATCAGGGAATTAAGGGCTCCTCCCTCCTCCCTCCTCCCTCTTCCTCTCCCTCCCGTTCTCCCTCTCTCTCTCTCTCTCTCTCCCCCACAGCTTCACATTTTACACAGATTAGGGGAGTGCGGTAATGCCCTCTGAAAGGGAAGGAGATGCTGATTGGGTTGGGGAGTGCGGTAATGCCCTCTGAAAGGGAAAGGAGATGCTGATTGGGTTAGGGGAGTGCGGTAATGCCCTCTGAAAGGGAAAGGAGATGCTGATTGGGTTAGGGAGTGCGGTAATGCCCTCTGAAAGGAAAGGAGATGCTGATTGGGTTAGGGAGTGCGGTAATGCCCTCTGAAAGGGAAAGGAGATGCTGATTGGGTTAGGGGAGTGCGGTAATGCCCTCTGAAAGGGAAAGGAGATGCTGATTGGGTTAGGGGAGTGCGGTAATGCCCTCTGAAAGGGAAAGGAGATGCTGATTGGGTTAGGGGAGTGCAGTAATGCCCTCTGAAAGGGAAAGGAGATGCTGATTGGGTTAGTGGAGTGCAATGTATTGTTTTATCTGTCTGTGTGTAAGTCTAGAGGTGTGTGAGCCTGCTCCCTCCCATCTCTCTGTGTGTAAGTCTAGAGGTGTGTGAGCCTGCTCTCTCCCATCTCTCTGTGTGTAAGCCTGCTCTCTCCCATCTCTCTGTGTGTAAGTCTAGAGGTGTGTGAGCCTGCTCTCTCCCATCTCTCTGTGTGTAAGTCTAGAGGTGTGTGAGCCTGCTCTCTCCCATCTCTCTGTGTGTAAGCCTGCTCTCTCCCATCTCTCTGTGTGTAAGTCTAGAGGTGTGTGAGCCTGCTCTCTCCCATCTCTCTGTGTGTAAGTCTAGAGGTGTGTGAGCCTGCTCTCTCCCATCTCTCTGTGTGTAAGTCTAGAGGTGTGTGAGCCTGCTCTCTCCCATCTCTCTGTGTGTAAGTCTAGAGGTGTGTGAGCCTGCTCTCTCCCATCTCTCTGTGTGTAAGTCTAGAGGTGTGTAAGCCTGCTCTCTCCCATCTCTCTGTGTGTAAGCCTGCTCTCTCCCATCTCTCTGTGTGTAAGTCTAGAGGTGTGTGAGCCTGCTCTCTCCCATCTCTCTGTGTGTAAGTCTAGAGGTGTGTAAGCCTGCTCTCTCCCATCTCTCTGTGTGTAAGTCTAGAGGTGTGTGAGCCTGCTCTCTCCCATCTCTCTGTGTGTAAGTCTACAGGTGTGTGAGCCTGCTCTCTCCCATCTCTCTGTGTGTAAGTCTAGAGGTGTGTGAGCCTGCTCTCTCCCATCTCTCTGTGTGTAAGTCTACAGGTGTGTGAGCCTGCTCTCTCCCATCTCTCTGTGTGTAAGTCTACAGGTGTGTGAGCCTGCTCTCTCCCATCTCTCTGTGTGTAAGTCTACAGGTGTGTGAGCCTGCTCTCTCCCATCTCTCTGTGTGTAAGTCTACAGGTGTGTGAGCCTGCTCTCTCCCATGTTCTATTTGGAAACATGCTCCTCATTAAATGATAAAATCAATGGCAGACAGGCAAGCTTCCAGAATGTTGATAAATTCATGAGAAATAAAAATACAGTTGTGGCATGCATAGCTAGCTTTCACTGCTTTCAGTGGGTTTATGACTGGAATATCAAAGCCATGCTCTCTCTCTCTCTCTCTCTCTCCCTCCCATGCTTCCCTTCTTTCACACTCATTGTTGTTTCTTTCATTCTTTCTCTCCCTTCTTTTCTTACAGCCCTCCTTCTTTCTCTCCCTATCAGACTCCTCTCTCTCCATCTCTTTCTTTTGCTTCCTTTCTCTTTCCCTTTATCCTCCCTCTTTCTCAATCATCTCCATCCCTCGCTCTTTCTTTCCTCAGTGACTCTCATGTGATTCCCCCCTCTCTCTCCATCAATTCTCTCTCTCCTCCTCCCTCTCTCTCTCAGTGGGTATAGTACAGATTGTGTAAGATAATAATAAATGAATAAATCACTGCACTGGGGAGCAGCGAGAGAGCTTCTCCCTGCATCCCGTCCCATTGAATTAGCACAGAGGCTGGATGAAAGGCGCCGGCTCTCTCTGTGTGCTGAGCCTGCTCTGTGCTGTGCTATGGACTCCACTCCAGAGAAGCAGAGCTCTTTAAATCTGTCACTCATCAAAACAATTTCATCTGACAGACAGGCTGGATCCCAAACAGGACCTCACAGAGAATATGGTAAAGTCGTCAACATATGATATATAATATAATAAAGTGTTTTCAATATGCTTTAGCATGCAATGCTTCCCTGTGCTTTACTAGACCTCTCTGTGCTTTACAATGCTTCCCTATGCTTTACCATACCTCTCCATGCTTTACAATGCTTTCCTATGCTTTACCAGACCTCTCTGTGCTTTACAATGCTTCCCTATGCTTTACCATACCTCTCTGTGCTTTACAATGCTTCCCTATGCTTTACCATACCTCTCCATGCTTTACAATGCTTTCCTATGCTTTACCAGACCTCTCTGTGCTTTACAATGCTTCCCTATGCTTTACCACACCTCTCTGTGCTTTACAATGCTTCCCTATGCTTTACCAGACCTCTCTGTGCTTTACAATGCTTCCCTATGCTTTACCAGACCTCTCTGTGCTTTACAATGCTTCCCTATGCTTTACCAGACCTCTCTGTGCTTTACAATGCTTCCCTATGCTTTACCAGACCTCTCTGTGCTTTACAATGCTTCCCTATGCTTTACCAGACCTCTCTGTGCTTTACAATGCTTCCTATGCTTTACCAGACCTCTCTGTGCTTTACAATGCTTCCCTATGCTTTACCAGACCTCTCTGTGCTTTACAATGCTTCCCTATGCTTTACCAGACCTCTCTGTGCTTTACAATGCTTCCCTATGCTTTACCAGACCTCTCTGTGCTTTACAATGCTTCCCTATGCTTTACCAGACCTCTCTGTGCTTTACAATGCTTCCTATGCTTTACCAGACCTCTCTGTGCTTTACAATGCTTCCCTATGCTTTACCAGACCTCTCTGTGCTTTACAATGCTTCCCTATGCTTTACCAGACCTCTCTGTGCTTTACAATGCTTCCCTATGCTTTACCAGACCTCTCTGTGCTTTACAATGCTTCC
The DNA here is from genome assembly GCA_030684275.1 of Acipenser oxyrinchus oxyrinchus. Taxonomy (NCBI): domain Eukaryota; kingdom Metazoa; phylum Chordata; class Actinopteri; order Acipenseriformes; family Acipenseridae; genus Acipenser; species Acipenser oxyrinchus. The sequence goes on from CM060267.1 coordinate 5,357,563, forward strand.
CTATGCTTTACCAGACCTCTCTGTGCTTTACAATGCTTCCCTATGCTTTACCAGACCTCTCTGTGCTTTACAATGCTTCCCTATGCTTTACCAGACCTCTCTGTGCTTTACAATGCTTCCCTATGCTTTACCAGACCTCTCTGTGCTTTACAATGCTTCCCTATGCTTTACCAGACCTCTCTGTGCTTTACAATGCTTCCTATGCTTTACCAGACCTCTCTGTGCTTTACAATGCTTCCCTATGCTTTACCAGACCTCTCTGTGCTTTACAATGCTTCCCTATGCTTTACCAGACCTCTCTGTGCTTTACAATGCTTCCCTATGCTTTACCAGACCTCTCTGTGCTTTACAATGCTTCCCTATGCTTTACCAGACCTCTCTGTGCTTTACAATGCTTCCCTATGCTTTACCAGACCTCTCTGTGCTTTACAATGCTTCCCTATGCTTTACCAGACCTCTCTGTGCTTTACAATGCTTCCCTATGCTTTACCAGACCTCTCTGTGCTTTACAATGCTTCCCTATGCTTTACCAGACCTCTCTGTGCTTTACAATGCTTCCCTATGCTTTACCAGACCTCTCTGTGCTTTACAATGCTTCCCTATGCTTTACCAGACCTCTCTGTGCTTTACAATGCTTCCCTATGCTTTACCAGACCTCTCTGTGCTTTACAATGCTTCCCTATGCTTTACCAGACCTCTCTGTGCTTTACAATGCTTCCCTATGCTTTACCAGACCTCTCTGTGCTTTACAATGCTTCCCTATGCTTTACCAGACCTCTCTGTGCTTTACAATGCTTCCCTATGCTTTACCAGACCTCTCTGTGCTTTACAATGCTTCCCTATGCTTTACCAGACCTCTCTGTGCTTTACAATGCTTCCCTATGCTTTACCAGACCTCTCTGTGCTTTACAATGCTTCCCTATGCTTTACCAGACCTCTCTGTGCTTTACAATGCTTCCCTATGCTTTACCAGACCTCTCTGTGCTTTACAATGCTTCCCTATGCTTTACCAGACCTCTCTGTGCTTTACAATGCTTCCCTATGCTTTACCAGACCTCTCTGTGCTTTACAATGCTTCCCTATGCTTTACCACACTCTCTGTGCTTTACAATGCTTCCCTATGCTTTACCACACTCTCTGTGCTTTACAATGCTTCCCTATGCAGCGCCGGGACGGGAGGGAGGAATGTTTGTGTCTTAGTATTTATTATTTTTATTTTTTTTCTTGTTCGATCCTTGAGCACCGTGTCCCCCAGACACGAATACACTGAAACGCTTTGAAATGTAGATCCCGTTTTGCAATTTACACATGAAAGCAGAAGGAAGGAACGAGCGACTGGGCTTCTCCTCCAGTATTTCTTCCTGTCAGATTGCAACATCAAAGCACAGAGCTCACTGGATGGAGCAGGTCCTGTTCTCTCCACACAGAGCTCACTGGAGCAGGTCCTGTTCTCTCCACACAGAGCTCACTGGAGCAGGTCCTGTTCTCTCCACACAGAGCTCACTGGATGGAGCAGGTCCTGTTCTCTCCACACAGAGCTCACTGGAGCAGGTTCTGTTCTCTCCACACAGAGCTCACTGGAGCAGGTCCTGTTCTCTCCACACAGAGCTCACTGGAGCAGGTCCTGTTCTCTCCACACAGAGCTCACTGGAGCAGGTCCTGTTCTCTCCACACAGAGCTCACTGGAGCAGGTCCTGTTCTCTCCACACAGAGCTCACTGGAGCAGGTCCTGTTCTCTCCACACAGAGCTCACTGGAGCAGGTCCTGTTCTCTCCACACAGAGCTCACTGGAGCAGGTCCTGTTCTCTCCACACAGAGCTCACTGGAGCAGGTCCTGTTCTCTCCACACAGAGCTCACTGGAGCAGGTCCTGTTCTCTCCACACAGAGCTCACTGGAGCAGGTCCTGTTCTCTCCACACAGAGCTCACTGGAGCAGGTCCTGTTCTCTCCACACAGAGCTCACTGGAGCAGGTCCTGTTCTCTCCACACAGAGCTCACTGGAGCAGGTCCTGTTCTCTCCACACAGAGCTCACTGGAGCAGGTCCTGTTCTCTCCACACAGAGCTCACTGGAGCAGGTCCTGTTCTCTCCACACAGAGCTCACTGGAGCAGGTCCTGTTCTCTCCACACAGAGCTCACTGGAGCAGGTCCTGTTCTCTCCACACAGAGCTCACTGGAGCAGGTCCTGTTCTCTCCACACAGAGCTCACTGGAGCAGGTCCTGTTCTCTCCACACAGAGCTCACTGGAGCAGGTCCTGTTCTCTCCACACAGAGCTCACTGGAGCAGGTCCTGTTCTCTCCACACAGAGCTCACTGGAGCAGGTCCTGTTCTCTCCACACAGAGCTCACTGGAGCAGGTCCTGTTCTCTCCACACAGAGCTCACTGGAGCAGGTCCTGTTCTCTCCACACAGAGCTCACTGGAGCAGGTCCTGTTCTCTCCACACAGAGCTCACTGGAGCAGGTCCTGTTAGGGTCAGTGTGTGCGTCAGTGTGGGGTTGGGTTAGGGTCAGTGTGTGCGTCAGTGTGGGGTTGGGTTAGGGTCAGTGTGTGCGTCAGTGTGGGGTTGGGTTAGGGTCAGTGTGTGCGTCAGTGTGGGGTTGGGTTAGGGTCAGTGTGTGAGTCAGTGTGGGGTTGGGTTAGGGTCAGTGTGTGTGTCAGTGTGGGGTTGGGTTAGGGTCAGTGTGTGTGTCAGTGTGGGGTTGGGTTAGGGTCAGTGTGTGCGTCAGTGTGGGGTTGGGTTAGGGTCAGTGTGTGTGTCAGTGTGGGGTTGGGTTAGGGTCAGTGTGTGTGTCAGTGTGGGGTTGGGTTAGGGTCAGTGTGTGCGTCAGTGTGGGGTTGGGTTAGGGTCAGTGTGTGTGTCAG
>CM060267.1:5365425-5382581 GCA_030684275.1 Acipenser oxyrinchus oxyrinchus
TACCAAGCTTCCCTGAGCTTCATGAGACTCTACCAAGCTTCCCTGAGCTTCATGAGACTCTACCAAGCTTCCCCTGAGCTTCATGAGACTCTACCAAGCTTCCCTGAGCTTCATGAGACTCTACCAAGCTTCCCCTGAGCTTCATTACACTTTACCAAGCTTCCCTGAGCTTCATGAGACTCTACCAAGCTTCCCTGAGCTTCATGAGACTCTACCAAGCTTCCCTGAGCTTCATGAGACTCTACCAAGCTTCCCTGAGCTTCATGAGACTCTACCAAGCTTCCCTGAGCTTCATGAGACTCTACCAAGCTTCCCCTGAGCTTCATGAGACTCTACCAAGCTTCCCCTGAGCTTCATGAGACTCTACCAAGCTTCCCCTGAGCTTCATGAGACTCTACCAAGCTTCCCCTGAGCTTCATGAGACTCTACCAAGCTTCCCCTGAGCTTCATTACACTTTACCAAGCTTCCCCTGAGCTTCATGAGACTCTACCAAGCTTCCCCTGAGCTTCATGAGACTCTACCAAGCTTCCCCTGAGCTTCATTAGACTTTGCCAAGCTTCCCTGAGCTTCATTAGACTTTGCCAAGCTTCCACTGAGCTTCATTAGACTTTGCCAAGCTTCCCTGAGCTTCATTAGACTTTGCCAAGCTTCCCCTGAGCTTCATGAGACTCTACCAAGCTTCCCCTGAGCTTCATGAGACTCTACCAAGCTTCCCCTGAGCTTCATTAGACTTTGCCTTGCTGATACAATGGCACACTTGGCATGATGGGCATCATGGAGCTGGGCGCATTGAGAAAGAGAGGTTCCTACCATGAGCATCTCGCTGGTCAGGGAGTTGGCGAGGTCGGAGACGGAGGAGTGTGGCTCGGTGCGGCGGTCTGCCTCGTCATGGGGGAGCTGCCCCTGCACCGCGGTGCTGTTCAGCGCCTTGCTCCCCCCGGGTAACCTGCGGGAGAGAGGAGGCAGAGCGGAGAGCATCTTGTTATTATGGTGTTATAAGGAGCGCCTTTTAATCACACACCCGGGATTAACAATGCCCATAGCTGAGATTGCACACAGCTCTCAGGGGGTCCTGGGTAAAAGGCTAGTTTTCTAGCCACCTCCCCCCTCCCCCTCCAGTACAGTACACCCCCACCATCTCACACTGCCGCTGCTGTGCTTGTGGCGTCTCTAGCAGCCCCCAGCAGGGGGCACTACAGGTGACTGCGGTGATGGAGATGGAAACAGCTGCCAGTCATGGAAAGGGCTGGAAACACTTAGTGGCCTCTAATGGTGTGTGTGTCTGCAAGTGTGGAGCGCTGGACTGGGCTGGACCGGGCTGGACTGTGGACATTGCTTAGAGCTCACACTTACCTTCACAGCCCCACATTCTGTGTGCAGCCCTGTACCTTCCCGATCACTACACATTGCCACTATTTATCTAGATTTCCCCTTCTTTAAATCTAGATATAAATATATGTGTCATTGTTTGCAGTCCCAGGACCCTGTAGGTCAATAAAAGCCCACTGGGGAAAGGGAGGGGGCCTTAAACAAGGGTAGGGAAGGCTGGAGATGAGAGGGTCTTTCTGACGGATGTACAGACGGACGGACTGCAAAGCTGGTGAGAGACATTAGCGAGAAGATTCTGCTACAGAGAAACAGAGAGTGAGAGTGGAAAGGCACATTGCAAGGTAAGACAGGATGGTGAGCTTTGAGGCACTGAACATAACGCTGTCTCCTCCACAAAACAGAGAGAGAAGAGAGGGGAGAGGAGCTAATGAACGAGTCACATGAAGCGTTTGAGAGGGACACTTCTTTTGGAAAGAACGAGAGAGAGAGAGAGAGAGAGAGAGAGAGAGAGAGAGAGAGAGATCAACATTAGTTCACTGAGCTGCTAAAGGCTGCTGGAAGTGACAGCAAAAGTAACTGGAGCCTAGAAAAGCAAGAAGAGGCTTCGTCTGTCAGTTAAACCAAAAAATATAATGAAGCAAAGAGGAAGAGATTAGTTATTAAAAAAACTACAAAACTATAATCACAGAGAGAAGAGGGAGAGGGAGAGAGAGGGGGAGAGATATTAGTCAATTAAAAAGCAAAGCGAGAGAGGAGAGAGCCCCCAGAAAGTGAACAGACACCGATACATAGACACTGAGAGCGAGGGAGAGAACAGGGTTGAAGGGAGGGAGGGGGACGCTGGAAACAAAAGGAGACAAACAGATTTAGTGAGACAACACAAGAGCACTTCCTAAAGCGTGCCCCCCCCCGCCCGCCCCGCCCCTTCCCTTTCTCCCCAGGAAGTAAAACAGCAGCAGAGAGGTGTTGGGTGAAGTGGAGGAGAGCCTCCAGCACTCTGAGACATGGCAGGGAGCCGGCTGATAAAGCACAGGACTCTGTACACTTTACTTCATGCGTCTTTATTCATTTATCCATCCAGTAATTGATTCAAAAAAACTAAAACATCTTTGGAGAGGATCCCACACAGCAAAATAAAAAAATCAAAAAATCAATGACAAACTGCAATCAATCTGTTCCGATACAGTGATTCAGCTGCGTGCTGCTAACCCACAGTGCCCAGTAAGAGCGAGGAAACGGGGCTGTCGTCATGGTAACTGCGCTCTGAGAACAAGCCCCTGGTCTCAGAGAGCCCAGTGCTGGGGGGGGGGGAGGGGGGGGGCAAACAGATGCTTTAACGACAACCACACAGATAGGCAGACAGACAGGCAGGCAGGATATATTACAGGTAGAGAAATCACACATACACACGCACACACACACACGCACAGACACACGCATTGACACACACAAGCACGCACGCATGCACACACGCACTGACACACACACGCTCATGCACACACAGGCACACGCACGCACACACACACATGCGCGCACATGCACGCAGACACAAACACGCACACACACACTGACATGCATACGTGTGCAGGCACACACACACATACGCATGCACACACAGACACACACAGTGACACACATGCACGCACGCACACACACACGCATGCATACACACGCACACCGGAGCTGGATTTCACATTGACCTGTGATACTATCCTCGTTTCCTTACCTAGGGAGCAGAGCCACGCCAGGATGGGTCAGGAATATCAGCTGCAGGGCTGGAGAGAAACCTGACAGAGATGTCCCCCACATTCCTGAACACACTGTCTTACTAACACTCACTCAGCTTAGCTTACATCATCTCTACAAGTTACAAGTTACATGTGTTGGCAAAACAGCCAGTGCCAGGGCTTGCAATAAACTCACAAGCTATTACAGGTTTCACAGTGAGCTTCATAATATCATTGGATAAGAAAAAGACTCCCCTTGAAGAGCCAGTCCAGGCTGTACCTTCATTCTGTGAGCTCATAATTATATTAATAAGACTCCCCTTGAAGAGCTAGTCAAAACCGAGCTCCTCAAACCTGTTGCCTTCCACACTGCAGCCCAGCGCTTTCTTTATCTAACCACTGAGCTCCTCAAACCTGTTGCCTTCCACACCGCAGCCCAGCGCTTCCTTTATCTAACCACTGAGCTCCTCAAACCTGTTGCCTTCCACACCGCAGCCCAACTCTCTAACCACTGAGCTCCTCAAACCTGTTGCCTTCCACACTGCAGCCCAGCGCTTTCTTTATCTAACCACTGAGCTCCTCAAACCTGTTGCCTTCCACACTGCAGCCCAGCGCTTTCTTTATCTAACCACTGAGCTCCTCAAACCTGTTGCCTTCCACACCGCAGCCAAGCTCTCTAACCACTGAGCTACTCAAACCCAGTCTTCCACACCGCAGCCCAACTCTCTAACCACTGAGCTCCTCAAACCTGTTGCCTTCCACACTGCAGCCCAGCGCTTTCTTTATCTAACCACTGAGCTCCTCAAACCTGTTGCCTTCCACACCGCAGCCCAGCTCTCTAACCACTGAGCTACTCAAACCCAGTCTTCCACACTGCAGCCCAGCTCTGTAACCACTGAGCTCCTCAAACACGCTGCCTTCCACACTGCAGCCCAGCGCTTTCTTTATCTAACCACTGAGCTCCTCAAACCTGTTGCCTTCCACACCGCAGCCCAGCTCTCTAACCACTGAGCTACTCAAACCCACTGCCTTCCACACTGCAGCCCAGCTCTCTAACCACTGAGCTGCTCCATCCCACTTCCCTCCAGTCACTCGTAATACAGGTTCTTCTATTTAAAGACTCATGAAATCAATAGTTCCTGCTGCCACTAGACCCAGCTGTAAACCCCAACCAGTTCAATAGCTATTAGGAAATATCAATCTGTTTGGATGCTGCGGTTCAGCTACGTGCTGCAGAAGCATCAGAAACCGCTCCTCCACACACACTCACTCTGAGAGTGCAGCTCTACGGGAGGCTGTAAATCCAGGCCAATCATTCAATTACAGCTCTGCTGAAAGCCTTGTGATTCTGCCAGCACTCCAGCTTGCTGGGAGGTGATTTCAGATCATCTTACAGGACGTCCCAAAAGAGTGGCGTCTCTGAAACCCAAGAGCAGCCCGGCGCATCGTCATGATCACCTCGGAGAAGAATCAATCCATCTCGTCACCATTGACAGATCTGTACCAGTGGCGTAGCCAGGATTTTGTTTCGGGGGTGGAGATTTTTGCAGATGGGTAAAAAACTTGCAATGAAGTCAAAATCGCCCTATGAAGAGCAGTTACTGGTACGCCTGGTGGTCCCTGCTGGAAACACTGGTACTTGAGTGGAAAAGGTTGAAAACCACCGGTTTAAAGGCGGTAGGACCAATGAAAAAATCACAGATTTTTTTAGTTGTTTTCTTTCTTTCCCCGTAATTAGCTGAGGCCATCATTTCTATATTACTCTTCGACGTCTCATAGCACTCCGGTTTGGTTTGAACAGTACGTGCACACGCGTTGTCCAATCAAAGGAGACGAAGGCTGAATCTGGTGTAGAAATGACAACACTCTGCCCAATCATAACTAGATATGTGTATTTTTTTGTGTAAGTGTGGTTAGGAGGGCAGCGAAGTAAACAGCTCACGGGTCACAGCGCACATTGGTTGGGACCGGGGTTTACAGTGTCGCAGGTGGCTGACATTTTTTGATAATATAATACATTTACTAACACTTGTAATAAGAAAGATATTGCTTTCAAAAAATGTACACTGCATTTATTTTTAAAATATTGATATACAATGTTTTAAACCGTAGAGTCAATCTCGCCAGCAATTACTACGTTTATCACAGCTTTTAAAAATAGGTTTACCGCTTTACCTGACATCTGGCATACCAGAGAGACGCAAACAAAAAGTGTGGGACTGATTCACTCTCCCGCGGGGGAGGTAAAAATAGCAAACATGTTGTAACAAACAAAAGAAACGTCTAAAACGCCTCATTATTTTCCGAAATGCACTGGGTGTATAATATATATATATATAAAACTAAAATGCTTAAAAATATATGTGGTAAACATATTTAAAACTGCCTTTTAAGCACCCCCTTAGTCTTATCGTGACAGTCTGCCCTCCCACGGAACTTTCCCAGGATTTAAACTGAAGGTTCTATAACGACACCGAAGTAGTCGTCACAATTGCCAAGTCCGCTTATAATACGCAGAATTGGGCGTGTTTTTATTGAGAGTCGCTTTAATTTTTTGTGTCGCGGTTTTTTGTTTTTTTTTTGTAATATAGGTGACGTTTCTAACAGTTATAACTGGTTGTAGGACTGGTTTTGGCGATTGACGTGTCAATGTATATGCACTTTAGAAACAAATATAGACTTTGTATACCCCTCCCATCCCTGTGAAATGGATTGGGTTTATATTGGGCGTGTTTTGAAAGGCGGTGCCGCTTTATTTTCTCGCGAGACTTGGCAACTGGTAGTGAATTTGAGGAGATTTTGCAATCTGTACCGAACCGGGTATTTCGATTCCGATTCCGGTTCCCAAACTATTTAGACAAACAGCTTTTGCGATGCTTAGACAATATTGTGCAATCTATGAAATGTATAATTAAAGTTAACACATTAATAAATATTCTCCAGTTTGCACAGTAACAGTTTTGAAAGCCATTGTGTGCTTTTTATACGAACCGTGTTAATTACACATTTCACAAAGCTTACAATAATAAAAAATAAATCAATAAAAACCTGGTATGTTATCCCAAGACGAAATACGACACCCTCGGTTTGGGATTACATTTTTAGGTATCCGAAATCTTGTCGTGTTCGGCGAATTATCCTATCGAGGTGCAGAAAACTCACTTTACTGGTACCCGAAGCCAAACGGAAGAAGATCCGATCATCCCTTCATGTCCAAAAGTGAGCCGAGTTTGAATTACCCATCTGAATTTGCATCCGTTCATATAAAAGTGAGACTGAATTATTCTCCAGGGAAATTAATTCAATAATAATAAATCTGGATGCTGTAATAAATACACTAAAGACTTTTTTTTTCTTCTTCTCTAAGAACGTGTCAATTATACTGTAGTTATCAAATGTATTTTTGACAGAAATTCATGTTTTTCATAATCAGTTTTATTAAAAACATAATAGCACTGACGGGAACCGAATCCGGTTCGTCGGTTCCAAAGCAGGAACCGGGGACCCGGTTTCAAAGGAACCGGGGACCCGGTTTCAAAGGAACCGATTCGCACATCTGTGACTGAGCAGTGCTGAAGAGACGAAAGACTGACAGCTAATATTACACATCGCTCCTCTCGTTTGAATTTCTCTCAGGAGCTCCAACACTGAAACACAGGCTAACAGCACTTAACTGAAACTAAAAATAGAGCCACGATTTGAGGGGGGGGCAGTAATCCTCAGCAATCGGATCCCGCTAAGCGGTTAATGGCAAAATAACTCCCAATACATTTCAGTGTAGTTCTCGAATCTAACAGTATGATAGTATTAAAAAAAAACACCTTTGCCCAGTGCAGCGTTGAAAGGACTGGCTCAGCGAGAACGGAAATACCCAAACAGTGGTCCGGTCAGTGGTTCTGAATGAACACTGTTCAAACTCCCTTAAAACTGGTGAGACACCCTAACCCCGGTTTGTCTTTGAACCGTAGGGTTAGCGCCGGTTAGCCTTGGCATCCAATTCAATTCAGTTCAATTCAATGGGCTGAGTCGATGCCAGTTCATTACGGCCTCCTACGTCTTCATTTTTATATGAAAATGTGTTGCAGTTTAGATTTTGAATAAGATCTGTAGGTTACAGTAAGCTGAAGATCAATGCAGTCTAAAATCCGTCTGGGAAAAACATTGTTCAAAAGTTGTAATTGGTTTCTGTATAATTGCTTGTATTTAATAATTCACTCACCCTCTCTCTCCATTATTACCACCCCACACACACGCACACACACTCACACTCACACTCACACACACACACACTCACACTCACACTCACACACACTCACACACACACGCACACACACACAGCCGCTGTCCTCCAATACACTACCGCACAGCCCCCCCGGTCCTAACCTGTACCATACTTTACACAGTTCCCTACCTGCCTACCCTGACTGCCTTGTGTCCTAACCCCATACCCCACTGCGGTGCAGTCAGCTCCTCTCCTGTGCCCTGCCCCGCTGCTAGGGCCGTACCTCTTGTCCGAGGGGGTGTTCTGATTGTTCTGGCCCGGTCCAGTCTGCAGGTCCGGGATGTTGGCAAAATCATCCTGCTCTGAGATACCCATAACCAGCGACAGAACCACCATACGGCCTTCTCTGGAGAGAATGCACCGAGAGAGAGGGACAGAGGGAGGAAGAGGAGAGGAGAGAGAAGGGGAGGAGAGGAGAGGATGGGAGGAGAGGGGAGAGGAGGAGAGGGGAGAGGATAAGAGGAGAGGAGAGGGGAGAGGAGAAGGGAGAGGAGAGGAGGAGAGGAGAAGAGGGGAAAGGAGGAGAGAGAGGAGAGGAGAAGAGGAGAGGAAAGGAGGGAGGAAAGGAGGAGAGGGGAAAGGAGGAGGAGGAGAGGGGAGAGGAGGAGAAGAGGAGAGGGTAGAGGAGGGGAGGAGGGGAAAGGAGAGGGGAGAGGAGGGGAGGAGAGGAGAAGAGGAGAGGGGAGAGGAGAGGAGGAGGAGAGGGGAGAGGAGGGGAGAGGAGAGAAAGAAAAGGAAATGGAGAAGGAGAGGGAGTGCATTGCAGCAAGACGGAGAGATTGGAAGGGATCAGCACCATGCCCGAACCGAAAGAGGGAGAGAGAGAGGGAATGTGGAAGAGAGAGAGAGAGAGAGGGAACGGAAGAGGAGAGAGAGAGAGAGGAACGTGAAGAGGAGGGAGAGAGGGAACGAGAAGAGAGAGAGGAGAGAGAGGAACGTGAAGAGGAGAGGGAGAGAGAGGAACGTGAAGAGGAGAGGGAGAGAGAGGGAACGTGAAGAGGAGAGGGAGGGAGAGAGGGAACGTGAAGAGGAGAGGGAGGGAGAGAGGGAACGTGAAGAGGAGAGGGAGAGAGAGGGAACGTGAAGAGGAGAGGGAGGGAGAGAGGGAACGTGAAGAGGAGAGGGAGGGAGAGAGGGAACGTGAAGAGGAGAGGGAGGGAGAGAGGGAACGTGAAGAGGAGAGAGAGGGAGAGAGGGAACGTGAAGAGGAGAGGGAGGAGAGAGAGAGGAGAGAGGAGAGAGGAACGTGAAGAGGAGAGGGAGGAGAGAGGGAACGTGAAGAGGAGAGGAGAGGAGAGAGAGGAACGTGAAGAGGAGAGGGAGGGAGAGAGGGAACGTGAAGAGGAGAGAGAGGGAGAGAGGTAAAGAAGGTAAGAAGAGACAGACAGACAGTTCATGAAAGACAGGCAGACAACAGAAATGATCATTATTATTATTTGGAGAAAGCCCTGAACACAATGCAGAATCAGAGTTCCACCCCCAGTCACAGGCTGCATTTCCTTTTTCAAACCCTGAAGGTGCACCACTGCTTAACTAGATAGCTCCGCTCTTTAGAAATGAATCGTTGCCAGGCTGTAGTCACAGGTAGCTGTGGGAGTGTCTGAAAGATTAAGGGCAGTTCTTTACTGTTTCACCCCTGAGTGTGGGTTTGGATTTGGGCTCCAGTTGGGTGCCTGTGTGTGTGTGCGAGTGTGTGTCACATCACATCTGCTGAAATGGGAGCCTCAGCACTGGGGATGAGAAGCCATTGGCCTGACTGATGGGAGAAGTGTAGTTGAAGATTATTAGGCATTAGCGCTGGATCTCAGCCTTTTATAGGGTTTAGTCTAATTGTGTGACAGTGAGAGCAGATTTAATATCAAGGAGCTGGCAGCTGCCTTGCCTAAGCTTTCCAGCACGGACAAAACACAACCGATCTCTCCCTCTCCTTTTCTCCCTCCCATTCCCTCTCTATCTCCTCCTCTCTCCCTCTCTCTCCCTCTCTCTCTCCCATTCCCTCTATCTCCTCCTCTCCATCCCATTCCCTCTCTATCTCCTCTCTCCATCCCATTCCCTCTCTATCTCCTCCTCTCTCCCTCCCATTCCCTCTCTATCTCCTCCTCTCTCCCTCCCATTCCCTCTCTCTCCTCCTCTCTCCCTCCCATTCCCTCTCTATCTCCTCCTCTCTCCCTCCCATTCCTCTCTATCTCCTCTCTCTCCTCCCATTCCTCTCTATCTCCTCCTCTCTCCCATCCCATTCCCTCTCTATCTCCTCCTCCTCTCTCCTCCCATTCCTCTCTATCTCCTCTCTCCTCTCCATCCCATTCTCTCTCTCCTCCTCTCTCCCTCCCATTCCTCTCTATCTCCTCTCTCCCTCCCATTCCCTCTATCTCCTCTCCTCTCTCTCTATCCCATTCTCTCCTCTCTCCTCCTCTCTCCCTCCCATTCCTCTCTTCTCCTCCTCCTCTCCCTCCCATTCCCTCTCTATCTCCTCCTCTCTCCCTCCCATTCCCTCTCTATCTCTCCCTCTCCCTTCCCTCCCATTCTCCTCTCTATCTCCTCCCTCTCTCCATCCCATTCCCCTCTCTATCTCCCTCCTCTCTCCATCCCATTCCCTCTATCTCCTCCTCTCTCCATCCCATTCCCTCTATCTCCTTCTCTCCATCAGAGCTGCTCTAGGTTTTGTCAGATCTCCACACCCTTACACACGTTTACCACGGTACACTTGCATTTAGCATTCCTTTTTTCCTTTGCTTTACCACACCTCTCTGGGCTTTCCCTGTGCTTTATTACACTTTGCTGTGCGTTTACTATGGTAAAGTTTTATAAGGGGACCTCCAGGCACTTTGTACAGAACAACAGAAATGGCTGGGAATGTAACCCCCCCATCTCCACCTCCACCTCCATCTCCACCTCTCTCTCTCTGTCTGTGCTGTCCTCCCTCCTCGTTCTCTTAACATTTCATTATCACTCATTAATGAGATCTCGAATAATTGCTTCTATTTCCAGCGCTCGTTTCTCTGTGCTAATGGAGGAGCTCTGCGATGGGGAGTCATTTCTAGGTCACCGATCTCCATCTCATTCTCTCCATCTATCCATCTCTCCATCTAACTCCCTATCTCTCCTCACACCCTGCACAGATAGAGGTGAACCAGGCTGCTGTTTAAACCCTCATCACCACACACCAGCTCTAAACCCTGAGCTCCACACACCAGCTCTAAACCCTGAGCTCCACACACCAGCTCTAAACCCTGAGCTCCACACACCAGCTCTAAACCCTGAGCTCCACACACCAGCTCTAAACCCTGAGCTCCACACACCAGCTCTAAACCCTGAGCTCCACACACCAGCTCTAAACCCTGAGCTCCACACACCAGCTCTAAACCCTGAGCTCCACACACCAGCTCTAAACCCTGAGCTCCACACACCAGCTCTAAACCCTGAGCTCCACACACCAGCTCTAAACCCTGAGCTCCACACACCAGCTCTAAACCCTGAGCTCCACACACCAGCTCTAAACCCTGAGCTCCACACACCAGCTCTAAACCCTGAGCTCCACACACCAGCTCTAAACCATGAGCTCCACACACCAGCTCTAAACCCTGAGCTCCACACACCAGCTCTAAACCCTGAGTCTCCACACACCAGCTCTAAACCCTGAGCTCCACACACCAGCTCTAAACCCTGAGCTCCACACACCAGCTCTAAACCCTGAGCTCCACACACCAGCTCTAAACCCTGAGCTCCACACACCAGCTCTAAACCCTGAGCTCCACACACCAGCTCTAAACCCTGAGCTCCACACACCAGCTCTAAACCCTGAGCTCCACACACCAGCTCTAAAACCCTGAGCTCCACACACCAGCTCTAAACCCTGAGCTCCACACACCAGCTCTAAACCCTGAGCTCCACACACCAGCTCTAAACCCTGAGCTCCACACACCAGCTCTAAACCCTGAGCTCCACACACCAGCTCTAAACCCTGAGCTCCACACACCAGCTCTAAACCCTGAGCTCCACACACCAGCGCTAAAACCTGAGCTCCCTCCCCCTGTCCCTCTCCATGTCCCTGTCCCTCTCCCTGTCTCTGTCCCTTTCCCTGTCCCTCTCCATGTCCCTGTCCCTCTCTCCTCTCCCTCTCCCTATCCATGTCCCTCTCCCTCTCCCTCTCCCTCTCCCTCTCGCTCAGTCTGTGGTACAGTAGGATTCATTACCACTGATGATCCAGAGGACAGGAAATCGATGGCAGCTCAAATTGAAATGAATTGTTGTCGATGGCCGGGGTTAATAGATACCTTCTGTGTGTAATAAATTAAAATATCACACTTAAGAGGGATTTATCTGTGTTCCCAGCCTCCCTCTCCCCTCTCATTCCCTCAGTAAATAACTAACAAAACCCAGTGTCACAGCACTAAACAGCACTGTATTAAATATACAGAGATCCAGTGTTTGTGTCTCAGTGTATTAAATATACAGAGATCCAGTGTTTGTGCCTCACTGTAAATATACAGAGATCCAGTGTTTCTGTCTCAGTGTATTAAATATACAGAGATCCAGTGTTTGTGCCTCACTGTAAATATACAGAGAGCCAGTGTTTGTGTCTCAGTGTAAATATACAGAGATCCAGTGTTTCTGCCTCAGTGTAAATATACAGAGATCCAGTGTTTGTGTCTCAGTGTAAATATACAGAGATCCAGTGTTTGTGTCTCAGTGTATTAAATATACAGAGATCCAGTGTTTGTGCCTCACTGTAAATATACAGAGATCCAGTGTTTGTGTCTCAGTGTAAATATACAGAGATCCAGTGTTTGTGTCTCAGTGTAAATATACAGAGATCCAGTGTTTGTGTCTCAGTGTATTAAATATACAGAGATCCAGTGTTTGTGTCTCAGTGTAAATATACAGAGATCCAGTGTTTGTGTCTCAGTGTATTAAATATACAGAGATCCAGTGTTTGTGTCTCAGTGTATTAAATATACAGAGATCCAGTGTTTGTGTCTCAGTGTATTAAATATACAGAGATCCAGTTTGTGTCTCAGTGTAAATCTCCAGTGGTGATGTAAATATACAGAGATCCAGTGTTTGTGTCTGTATCTCAGTGTCTCAGTGTAAATATACAGAGATCCAGTGTTTGTGTCTCAGTGTATTAAATATACAGAGATCCAGTGTTTGTGTCTCAGTGTATTAAATATACAGAGATCCAGTGTTTGTGTACTCAGTGTCATTAAATATACAGAGATCCAGTGTTTGTGTCTCAGTGTAAATATACAGAGATCCAGTGTTTGTGTCTCAGTGATTCTCACTCAAGGACGAGGAGAGAAAGCCAAATCAAATAACGATAGTCATTCATAATTTATAATAATAATAATAATAATAATAATAATAATAATAATAATAATAATAATAATAATAATAATAATAATAATAATAATCAGAAGGCTGAACCCTGATTCTGCATTGAGTAAAACCTGCGAAATAGTTTATTTTCAGCAACAGTGTTAAAATAGAGAGTCAGAGAGAGAGAGAGAGAGAGAGAGAGAGAGAGAGAGAGAGAGAGAGAGAGAAAGGGTGTGTGTGAATGAGGAAGAAAGAGAGGAGGGGAGAGGGGTGGTGAGAGAGAGAGGGAGTGTGTGAATGAGGGAAAAAGAGGGAGACAGGAGGTGAAAGAGAGGGGTGAATGAGGGAGAACGAGGAGGGGGAGAGGGGGTGGTGTGTGAGAGAGAGGGAGTGTGTGAATGAGGGAGAAAGAGAGAGACAGGAGGTGAAAGAGAGAGGTGAATGAAGGAGAACGAGGAGGGGAGAGGGGTGGAATGAGGGAGAAAGAGGGAGGGAGGGGGTGGTGTGTGAGAGAGAGAGAGGGAGGAAACGAAAAAGAGAACGAGGGGGTGAAAGAGAGAGAGAGGAAATAGAGAGGAAGTGATGAGAAAGAGAGTGAGTGAATTAAAAAGAGGGATGAGAATGAGAGCACTAGGAGACTTTGCTCTACTCCGCGCTTCACACTGTACTGTAATATGTAGATTGCGTTCAATAAAATCAGCCAGGCTGAGAGAAAACACTGTGAGATCAGAGACGGATTCTGAAGTACAGTTCAGTGCTTTAGAGCAGGGTTCGAAACACTGGGGCTGAACCAGGCTTTAAACGAGCTGGTCCCAAATATCCCAAGGGGGTTTCAACAGGGGAATATCATTTAAAAAGATTTTATTTATTTATTTATTTTTAATTGTATTACAGCTAACGTTTTTATACAATAAAGCTGTCTTTAACGTCATTCCTTTTTGCACGGAGTAAATATCTGAACCCTGCCTCAGAGAGACAAAGAGGGACAGAGACTAGGGACAGAGGTATAGAGAGAAGAAAGATAGGCAGAGATAAAGAGAGGTAATTAGAGACAGATTGAGAGACAGGGACAAAGAGACAGTCAGAGAGACACTTACAGGAAGGACTTCATGTCGAGACCGCGGTTCCGAATCTGCCCCATCACGTGGTCCCAGCTGCCGGGATTGGAGCGAGAGCGCCCTCCGCTGGTCCGATAGTGCGAGGAGCCCGCCGACCCCCCCTGCCTGCCCGGGACGCCTCGCCTGCCTCCGCTGGAGCTGCTGGAGGGGAGCTGGGGTGCAGCTGACCCAGGCTCTGGCTGGTGGGGGGCAGGTCTCCCGGCAGGGGCTGGAGGCTGGCTGAGGGGCTGCTGCAAACTCTGCTGCCTCACCAGGGTGCGAGGCCGGCCACAAACACCAGGGGGAGTGCCAGAGATGTGCTCCAGAGTAGAGGCAGTGGAGAGAGAGGGGTCGTCGAAACTGAAGACAGGAGAGCGGGGAGAGGAAGGAGGAGGAGGAGGAGGGAGAGGGGAGGACAGGAGACACAGGAGAGAAGAGAGGGACAGGATGAGACATAGTCCACCAAGGAAGAGTAGAGGGAGGCTGGCCGGTCGCCTCTGCGCGGCTGGGTTCTTGAGCGGAGACTTCATCATCTCTCTTGTTTCTGTTCTCTCGTTCTCGTGTTTCTCTGGCTCGCTCTGCTTCGTGGCTCCGTGACAAGCCTTTTAAACCACGGCTGTATTCCCAGCGCGATGCTCAGCTCCTGTCTGTCCTCGATTCTCAGCTCAAGGGAGCTGTGCTACCTCCCTGTCCCTCCCTCCCTCCCTCCCTGCTTGCCTTCAACATTCTCCCCTACATTTTCCCATGGTTTTGTTTTGTGTTGACCATGGCTGGATTACCCAGAAGTTTGCATTGGCATTGTGATGCCATTAGCATGTAAAACATTCCCATTGTAGCTCCCCCCTGTGCTGCCAGTGCCTTGCCATTGTGGCTCTAAAGTGTGCTGATGCATTGCTGTTGAAGATCACATGTGAATGGTGCACAGCGGTGGGAGGGGAAGGAGTTGAATCTGGTCAGACTTCCATCTCTGTGTGAATGTGTCCCTGTGTCCGAGTCTCCTCTCCTGCCCTCAGGCTCCCCCGGCAGCTGCTGTATCCCCCCCTACTGCTCCAGCACCAATATACCTGAGCCCAGCCTTGACTGTCACACTAGATATATCACAGCTGGGTTAGATTATAGATAATAATGTAGGGGTGGCACTGGGGCAGCACCCACTGACCTTGCGGGAAGTTTTGAGAACAGAGAAAATCTTTCAGCCTAGTTCTTTAATTGCCACTTTGGGGAATAAATAAATAAATAAAATTAAAAAACCAACAATCCCATTAATGGGAGACTTTCTCTCTGTGTTCCCAACCGCCCTCCCATCCCGGACTTCCTGCCCTCCGTCACACTTCCTGTCACGCTCCTGCCCTTGGGCAGCCTCGCTTCACAAAGAGACGCAGCGTGGGCTTCGTATTCAGAGCCGAGTTCTGCTCTATTCCTCGTTCACAGTCTCTTCACGACTCCTCCCTCTCTCTCACACAGAAACGCTTCTCAGAACTATCGACTCTGCGCTTACTCGCTCACACACAGTCACAAGCGGCTGCTTTAGATATAGATATAGATATAGATATATATATATATCCCCAGCTCTCTCTGTGACCTTGAAACCTCAAACCTTGCACAGCAAGACATTTTAATTAAAAAAGTGACACTTATGGAGACACAGAACTCTGGCTAACAATGAATCTAAAAACAAAACCCAATTAACTTTTCTTTTTTTTTCTTGTAGCGATTAGAGGGATTGACAGGATGTAGGGGATCATCCCTTTAAGAGTGTTATTATTAAGTGGCACTGCCTTTAAGAAACCACACTCAGGCTGGGTTTACAGAACTGAACAAAACAAAAAGTGAAAAAGTGAAAAAGGAGCGGCCGGTCTAATGGTGCTCAGCTGGAGAACGTTACGAGAAGATCGATGAGTTGAAAGGAACCTCGCTGAATCCGACGCCTCTGCTGCTTACCAGCTAGAGCAGTTCCGATCATTGGCGCATCCCTCTCTCTTACCGACACCCAACCTGACGGGAAGCTGGAGAGCAATTTCCCCAGGAGAGCCGGCGAGAGTAAGGAGTGACACCAGTGTGAAAGCTGCGGAGAATGTGCTGTAGGGCAGAGTCAGCAGCCCCCGACTCCAGGACAGAGTCGCAGACAGCAGCTGCTGGAGTGCTTTAGGACAGGAGACAGAAACAGAAGGGTTGAATCTGAACTAAATTCACACAGAGCCCAACGAAAGTGTGCAGGGGCAGTGGGAGGAGATCTGTTGATAATGGGAGGAGGAGGTTATGAAGAATGGGAGGGTATGAGGAATGGGAGGGGTTATGAGAAATGGGAGGGTTTTGAGGAATGGAGGGGTTTTGAGGAATGGGAGGGTTTTGAGAGAATGGGAGGGGTTTGAGGAATGGGAGGGGTTTTGAGGAATGGGAGGGTTATGAGGAATGGGAGGGGTTATGAGGAATGGGAGGGGTATGAGGAATGGGAGGGGTTTTGAGGAATGGGAGGGGTATGAGGAATGGGAGGGTTTTGAGGAATGGGAGGGGTTTGGAGGAATGGGAGGGTTTGGAGGAATGGGAGGGGTTAGGAGGAATGGGAGGGGGTATGGAGGAATGGGAGGGTTTGAGGAATGGGAGGGGTTATGAGGAATGGGAGGGGTTATGAGGAATGGGAGGGGTTATGAGGAATGGGAGGGGTTTGAGGAATGGGAGGGGTTTGAGGAATGGGAGGGGGTATGAGGAATGGGAGGGGGTTTGAGGAATGGGAGGGGTTATGAGGAATGGGAGGGGGTATGAGGAATGGGAGGGTTATGAGGAATGGGAGGGGTTATGAGGAATGGGAGGGGTTATGAGGAATGGGAGGGGGTTTGAGGAATGGGAGGGGGTATGAGGAATGGGAGGGATGAGGAATGGGAGGAGGTTTGAGGAATGGGAGGGGATTGAGGAATGGGAGGGGTTTGAGGAATGGGAGGGGTTATGGAGGAATGGGAGGGGATATGAGGAATGGGAGGGGTATGAGGAATGGGAGGGGTATGAGGAATGGGAGGGGTTGAGGAATGGGAGGGAATGAGGAATGGGAGGAGTTTGAGGAATGGGAGGGGTATGGAGGAATGGGAGGGGTAAGGAGGAATGGGAGGGGTTTGAGGAATGGGAGGGGTTTGAGGAATGGGAGGGGTTTGAGGAATGGGAGGATATGAGGAATGGGAGGGGTTTGAGGAATGGGAGGGTTATGAGGAATGGGAGGGGTTATGAGGAATGGGAGGGTTATGAGGAATGGGAGGGGTTATGAGGAATGGGAGGAGGTATGGAGGAATGGGAGGGGTATGAGGAATGGGAGGGATGGGAATGGAGGAAATGGGAGGGTTTGAGGAATGGAGGGGTTATGAGGAATGGGAGGGGTTATGAGGAATGGGAGGGGGTTGAGGAATGGGAGGGAT